>JAGSMZ010000020.1:7952500-8509296 GCA_029286645.1 Papilio protenor | reverse complement strand
AAAGACCAGGGAAGACACAAGCCCGGTGGGCCAAGATGACTAACAAAATAGCAGGGAAAGGTGGACTAGGGCAGCTAACAACAGGGAAAAGTGGAACAAATGGAGGAAGGGGCCTATCCCGGCAGGGTCATACAAAATTTACTTTTTTTTATTGCTATTTGTATAACACATAAATATAAAATATTGTAATATGTTTATGACAAATAAGGCTTTTTTAATTATTATTATTTGACTTCTGTTGAAGGTTGTATTTATGGTGCCGACACGCGATGGTGGGTTGTGGTCCATCGAGAGTTCTTTGTTTGTGAACATACCATCTTGTTTTTTGTGTGGGTTTACTGAAAGATCACTTTCTTGCACCAACGTTCTACATACGTAGTGCTGTATTGGTGAGGTTGCACGCTATCCGTGGCGGTTGATGGTTGGAATCAGAATAGAGCCAGATCGTCGGCATATCCTACCGTATAGAGAAGTTGTTCTTGTTTAAAGATGCTTATCAGTTCACAAGTACCATGTTCCACAATAGTGGCGAGAGGAACTCCATCCCAGCCTGGGGCATCCTTTCGTAAATCGTCACGTGCGGGATTCGTTATGGGGATTGATTCTTTTGCTAAGCATTTGGGTGATCCATGAGCAGAATTAAAGGGTTCAACTCCATGGCTCAATAGGTGCTTTTTCAATGTGGTTAAAGTCTGGTTTTATCACAGGCCCCTTCATGGGTCATTAGAACTATGCAGATTGTTTTCTTGCCCTAGCGCTTCCTCTAATTTTAGTGATTACTCAGGTGCAGGTCTAGTCTGTTTGAGTTTGCCTGTGCTGTTAGGCATGTTGTAGGGATGTAGAGGTTTTGCATATTTAGTGCTCTTACTTCTCTTATGTGGCTTTCTATCAGTTCTTTCCATTGTCTTAGGTAACGATGTTAGGCCTCTATTGGTCTAAACGATTTTGCGTCTGTGTAGTGAGTTTTAATAATTTTGATAACTTCTAAGAATTTGCACAAGAATTGGTACTGTAAAAGGCAATTATGTCTACATATAATACTCAATCGTGAAAACATATTTATTTGGATAAGGATTCATACCAAATAAGAATAAAAGCGTTTTAAATAAAGTCGATGGCCACTTATTTGGACGGTTTTCTCGAAACAAACGGTTATTGTGCGACAACCTTAATAGATAGATATATGATGGTCGCAGACCTTTAATTCAGCTAATTGATATGAACCTACACTTCTTTTCATACATCATTTTTATGTAGGTCTTATAGTTTAGGCTACGTAAGCCAAGAAAGCAAACTTTGTACAAGTTGGTATTTTTTTCTGCGACTCGTAATTTGCTATTTATGATATCTCCTAAACTATTTATCGGAAAAAAAGATTACACAGTTCAAGGGGATTTATAATCGACATTTACATTCTCTGATTGATGGACACATTTATTTTGATAAGGATTAATACTGACACGAGTAATAGCGTTGAAAGGGGGGTATAGATTTTGATCGAAATTTTAATGAAAAAAGTGGTTATTGTGCGACAACCTTAATAGATAGATAGATGCTATCGCTGACTTTTATTTAGCAAATTTAAAGGGCTACAAGTCTTAACATATTTTTGGTGTAAGTCTTATAGTTTAGGCTACGTAAGCATAGAAAGCAAAAAAGACACCAAATTTCGTCACGCAATTTTGAGCTAAACTATTTAACTACGCCGTAGTCTTTGACCAAAAACAAACAAAAAAATGGGACCCACCTGCAAGCACTACCTCTCGGATAAAAAAAGAATTTTCAAAATCGGTCTACCAGGGGCGGAGTTATGCTATGAGTTTGACGTTTGACGTGTGATGTGTGATGTGTGATGTGTCATGTGTCATGTGTCATGTGTGACGTGTGATGTGTGATGTGGATGTGTGATGTGTCATGTGTGACGTGTCATGTGTGATGTGTGAAGTGTGATGTGTGAAGTGTGATGTGTGAAGTGTGATGTGTGATGGTGACGTTTGACGTTTGGACGTTTGACGTTTGACGTTTGAACGTTTGACGTTTGAACGTTTGACGTTTGGACGTTTGACGTTTGAACGTTTGACGTTTGAAGTTTGACGTTTGATGTGTGATGGGTGACGTTGACGTTTGACGTTGACGTTTGAAGTTTGACGTTTGAACGTTTGACGTTTGACGTTTGATGTGTGATGTTGATGTGTGATGGGTGACGTTTGACGTTTGAGTTTGACGTTTGACGTTTGCCGTTTGACGTTTGAACGTTTGACGTTTGGACGTTTGACGTTGACGTTTGACGTTTGACGTGTGACGTTTGACGTTTGACGTTTGCCGTTTGACGTTTGATGTGTGATTGTGATGTGTGATTGTGATGTGTGACGTTTGACGTTTGAACGTTTGACGTTTGACGTTTGAGTGTGATGTGTGATTGTGATGTGTGACGTTTGACGTTTGACTTTGACGTTTGACGTTGGACGTTTGACGTTTGATGTGTGATGTGGATGTGTGATGGGTGACGTTGACGTTTGACGTGTGATGTGTGAGGTGTGAGTGTGATGGGTGACGTTGACGTTTGACGTTTGACGTTTGATGTGTGATGGGTGATGTGTGATGTGTGACGTTTGACGTTGATGTGTGATGTTGATGTGTGATGGGTGACGTTTGACGTTTGACGTTTGATGTGTGATGGGTGACGTTTGACGTTTGACGTTTGATGTGTGATGTTGATGTGTGAGTGTGATGGGTGAGTTTGACGTTTGACGTTTGAACGTTTGACGTTTGAACGTTTGACGTTTGACCGTTTGACGTTTGCGTTTGACGTTTGAAGTTTGACGTTTGAACGTTTGACGTTTGACTTTGACGTTTGACTTTGACGTTTGACCGTTTGACGTTTGACTTTGACGTTTGACGTTTGAAGTTTGACGTTTGAAGTTTGACGTTTGACCGTTTGACGTTTGACTTTGACGTTTGACGGTTGACGTTTGACGTTTGAAGTTTGACGTTTGACGTGTGACGTTTGACGTTTGACGTTTGACGTTTGACGTTTGACGTGTGATGTGTGATGTGTGATGTGTCATGTGTCATGTTTGACGTGTGATGTGTCATGTGTGATGTGTGACGTGTGATGTGTGATGTGTGATGGGTGAAGTTTGACGTTTGACGTTTGACGTTTGACGTTTGACGTTTGATGTGTGATGTGTGATGTGTGAAGTGGGACGTGTGACGTGTGACGTGTGACGTGTGATGGGTGACGTTTGACGTTGACGTGTGACGTTGTGATGTGTGAGTGTGTGATGTGTGATTGTGTGAGTGTGATGTGTGCATGTGTGATGTGGATGTGTGATGTGGTGATGTGTGATGTGTGATGTGTGATGGTCATGTGTGACGTGTGGACGTGTGATGTGTGATGGGTGGACGTTTGACGTTTGACGTGTGACGTTGATGTGTGATGTGTGAGTGTGATGTGTGTGATGTGTGCATGTGTGATGTGTGAATGTGTGATGTGTGATGTGTGATGTGTGAATGTGTGATGTGTGATTGTGTGATGTGTGAAGTGTGATGTGTGAGGTGTGATGTGTGATGGGGACGTTTGACGTTGGACGTTTGACGTTTGATGTGTGATGTGTGATGTGTCATGTGTCATGTGTCATGTGTGATGTGTGATTGTGTGATGTGTCATGTGTCATGTGTCATGTGTGACGTGTGACGTTGACGTTTGACGTTTGACGTTGACGTTTGACGTTTGACGTTTGATGTGTGATGTGTGATGTGATGTGTGAGTGTGACGTGTGATGTGTGACGTGTGACGTTGTGATGTGTGATGGTGACGTTTGACGTTTGACGTTTGACGTTTGACGTTTGACGTTTGACGGTTGACGTTTGACGTTTGACGTTGACGTTTGGACGTTTGACGTTGACGTTTGATGTGTGATGTGTGATGTGTGATGATGTGATGTGTGATGGTGATGTGTGATGGTGATGTGTGATGTGTGATGTGGTGATGTGTGACGTGTGATGTGTCATGTGTCATGTGTGATGTGTGCATGTGTGATGTGTGATGGTGATGTGTGAGTGTGATGTGTGTGTGTGATGTGTGATGGTGATGGTGATGTGTGACGTGTGATGTGTGATGGGTGGACGTTTGACGTTGGACGTTTGACGTTTGACGTTTGAACGTTGACGTTTGGACGTTTGACGTTTGACGTTGGACGTTGACGTTTGACGTTGACGTTGACGTTTGGACGTTTTGATGTGTGATTGTGTGATGTGTGATGTGTGTGTGATGTGTGGATGTGTGATGGTGAGTGTGATGTGTGATGTGTGATTGTGTCATGTGTGACGTGTGATGTGTGATGGGTGACGTTTGACGTTGACGTTTGACGTGTGATGTGTGAGTGTGATGTGTCATGGTCATGTGTCATGTGTGACGTGTGGACGTGTGATGTGTCATGTGTGATGGTGATGTGTGATGGGTGACGTTTGGACGTTTGACGTTGATGTGTGATGGGTGGACGTTTGACGTTTGAAGTTGACGTTTGACGTTGATGTGTGATGTGTGATGTGGATGTGTGATGTGATGTGTGATGTGTGACGTGTGGACGTGTGATGGTGATGGGTGACGTTGGACGTTTGACGTTGACGTTTGACGTGTGACGTGTGGACGTGTGATGTGTGAAGTGTGATGTGTGACTGTGTGATGTGTGAGGTGATGTGTGATGTGTGATTGTGATGTGTGATGTGTGATGGTGATGTGTGAGGTGATGTGTGATGTGTGATGTGTGATGTGTGATGTGATGTGTGATGTGATGATGTGTGATGTGTCATGTGTCATGTGTCATGTGTGAGTGTGATGTGTGATGGTGATGTGTGATGTGTGGATGTGTGATGTGTGATGTGTGACGTGTCATGTGTGAGTGTGATGTGTCATGTGTGACGTGTGATGGTGATGGGTGACGTTTGACGTTTGACGTTTGACGTTGACGTGTGATGTGTGAATGTGTGATGTGTGTGATGTGTGATGTGTGATGTGTGATGTTGATGTGTGATGTGTGATGTGTGACGTGTGACGTTGACGTTGACGTTGGACGTTTGACGTTGAAGTTTGACGTTGACGTTTGATGTGTGAGTGTGATGTGTGACGTGGGACGTGTGATGTGTGACGTGTGATGTGTGATGTGATGATGTGTGATGTGTGATGTGGTGATGTGTGATGTGTATGTGTGATGTGTTGAGTGTGATGTGTGACGTGTGAGTGTGATGGTGATGGGTGACGTTTGGACGTTTGACGTTGACGTTGACGTTTGAGTTTGACGTTTGATGTGTGATGTGTGATGTGTGATGTGGTGATGTGTGATGTGTGATGTTGATGTGTGATGTGTGATGTGTGATGTGTGATGGTGACGTGTGATGGGTGACGTTTGAGTTGACGTTTGACGTTTGACGTTTGACGTGTTGACGTTTGACGTGTGACGTGTGAGTGTGATGGTGATGTGTGACGTGTGGACGTGTGATGTGTGATGTGTGATGTGTGAGTGTGAGTGTGATGTGTGCTGTGTGATGTGTGATGTGTGATGTGTGATGTGTGAGGTGTGATGTGTGATGTGTGGATGTGTGATGTGATGTGTGATTGTGTGATGTGTGACGTGTGATGGGTGACGTTGACGTTTGACGTTTGACGTTTGACGTTTGACGTTTGACGTTTGACGTTTGACGTTTGACGTTTGATGTGTGATGTGTGATGTGTGATGTGTGATGTGTGACGTGTGACGTGTGATGTGTGATGGGTGACGTTTGACGTTTGACGTTTGACGTTTGACGTTTGACGTTGACGTTGAGTTTGACGTTTGCGTTTGACGTTTGACGTGTGACGTGTGAGTGTGATGTGTGACGTGTGACGTTGACGTTTGGACGTTTGACGTTTGATGTGTGATGTTGATGTGTGATGTGTTATGTGTGATGTGTGTGTGTGATGTGTGATGTGTGATGTGTTATGTGTGATGTGTCATGTGTCATGTGTCAGTGTCATGTGTGAGTGTGAGGTGTGATGTGTGATGTGTGATGTGTGATGTGTGATGTGTGATGTGTGATGTGTGACGTGTGATGTGTGATGTGTCATGTGTGACGTGTGATGTGTGATGGGTGGACGTTTGACGTGTGACGTGTGGACGTGTGATGTGTGAAGTGTGATGTGTGATGGGTGACGTTGACGTTTGAAGTTTGACGTTTGACGTTGACGTTTGACGGTTGACGTTTGACGTTTGACGTTTGACGTTGACGTGTGATGTGTGCATGTGTGATGTGTTGATGTGTGATGTGATGTGTGATGGTGATGTGTGATGATGTGTGATGTGGATGTGTGATGTGTGACGTTTGACGTTGATGTGTGATTGTGTGATGTGTGAGTGTGATGTGTGGATGTGTGATGTGTGATGTTGATGTGTGACGTGTGATGTGTGACGTGGGACGTGTGACGTGTGGACGTGTGACGTGTGGACGTGTGATGTGTGATGTGTGATGTGTGATGTGTCATGTGTGATGTGTTGACGTGTGATGTGTGATGTGTGTGATGTGTGCTGTGTGATGTGTGACGTGTGACGTTTGACGTGACGTTTGACGTTGGACGTTTGACGTTGAAGTTTGACGTTTGACGTTTGACGTTGACGTTTGACGTGTGATGTGTGATGATGTGATGTGTGATGTGTGATGTTGATGTGTGATGTGTGATGTGGTGATGTGTGATGTGATGTGTGATGGTGATGGGTGACGTTTGACGTTTGAACGTTTGACGTTTGAGTTTGACGTTTGACGTTTGACGTTGACGTTGACGTGTGATGGTGATGTGTGATGTGGATGTGTGATGTGTGCTGTGTGATGTGTGAGGTGTGATGTGTGATGTGTATGTGTGATGTGGTGATGTGTGATGTGTGAGTGTGACGTGTGATGTGTGATGTGTGATGTGTGAGTGTGATGTGTGATGTGTGACGTTTGACGTTTGACGGTTGACGTTTGACGTTTGACGTTTGAAGTTTGACGTTTGATGTGTGATGTGTGATGTTGATGTGTGATGTTGATGTGTGATGTGTGATGTGGATGTGTGAGTGTGATGTGTGACGTGGGACGTGTGATGTGTGATGGTGTGATGTGTGAGGTGTGATGTGTGAGTGTCATGTGTGATGTGTGATGTGTCATGTGTGACGTGTGAGTGTGATGGGTGACGTTTGACGTTTGACGTTTGACGTTTGACGTTTGAAGTTTGACGTTTGATGTGTGAGTGTGACGTGTGATGGGTGAGTGTGATGTGTGATGGTGTGATGTGTGATGTGTTGATGTGTGAGTGTGATGTGTGGACGTGTGATGTGTGAGGGTGACGTTTGACGTTTGCCGTTTGACGTTTGATGTGTGATGTGTGATGTGTGATGTGTGATGGTGATGTGTGATGTGTGACGTGTCATGTGTGATGGGTGACGTTTGAGTTGACGTTTGACGTTTGACGTTTGACGTTTGACGTTTGACGTTTGATGTGTGATGTGTGATGTGTGACGTGGGACGTGTGACGTGTGATGTGTGATGTGTGATGTGTGATGTGTGATGTGTGATGTGTGATGTGTGATGTGTGATGTGTGATGTGTGACGTGTGACGTTGACGTTGACGTTTGACGTTTGACGTTGACGTGTGATGTGTGATTGTGATGTGTGATGTGTGATGTGTGATGTGTGATGTTGATGTGTGATGGTGATGTGTGATTGTGTGATGTGTGTGATGTGTCATGTGTGATGTGTGAGTGTGAGTGTGATGGGTGACGTTGACGTTTGACGTTTTGACGTTTGACGTGTGATGTTGTGATGTGTGATGTGTGAGTGTGATGTGTCATGTGTCATGTGTCATGTGTGACGTGTGAGTGTGATGGGTGAGTGTGATGTGTGATGTGGATGTGTGATTGTGTCATGTGTGACGTGTGATGGGTGACGTTTGACGTTTGCGTTTGACGTTGACGTGTGATGTGTGATTGTGTGATGTGTGGACGTGTGATGTGTGATGTGTGATGGGTGACGTTTGACGGTTGACGTTTGACGTTTGACGTTTGACGTTTGACTTTGACGTTTGATGTTTGACGTTTGAGTGTGATGTGTGATGGTGAGTGTGATGTGTGATGTGTGATGTGATGTGTGATGTGGATGTGTGATGTTGTGATGTGTGATGTGTTATGTGTGATGTGTCATGTGTCATGTGTGATGTGTGATGTGGTGATGTGTGAGTGTGTGATGTGTGATGTTGTGATGTGTGATGTGTGTGATGTGTTGATGTGTGATGTGTGCTGTGTGATGTGTGATGTGTGATGTGTGATGTGTGATGTGTGACGGTGATGTGTGATGTGTGATGGGTGACGTTTGACGTTTGACGTTGACGTTTGACGTTTGACGTTGGACGTTGACGTTTGACGTTTGACGTTGACGTTTGACGTTTGATGTGTGATGTGTGCTGTGTGATGTGTGAATGTGTGATGTGTGAGGTGTGATGTGTGATGTTGATGTGTGAGTGTGATGGGTGACGTTTGACGTTGACGTTTGATGTGTGATGTTGTGATGTGTGATGTGTCATGTGTCATGTGTCATGTGTGACGTGTGATGTGTGATGTTGATGTGTGATGTGTGAGTGTGATGGGTGACGTTGACGTTTGACGTTTGACGTTTGACGTTTGACGTTTGACGTTTGACGTTTGATGTGTGAGTGTGACGTGTGAGTGTGATGTGTGATTGTGTGATGTGTGATGTGTTGATGTGTGATGTGTGATGTGTGAGGTGTGATGTGTGATGGGTGACGTTGACGTTTGAGTTGACGTTTGACGTTGACGTTGACGTTTGACGTGTGATGTGTGACGTGTGACGTGTGATGTGTGATGTGTTGATGTGTGATGTGTCATGTGTGACGTGTGACGTTTGACGTTGACGTTGACGTTGACGTTTGACGTGTGACGTGTGATGGTGATGTGTGATGTGTGTGATGTGTGTGTGATGTGTGATGTGTCATGTGTGATGTGTGCTGTGTGATGTGTCATGTGTCATGTGTGATGTGTGAGTGTGACGTGTGACGTGTGAGTGTGATGTGTCATGTGTGACGTGTGATGTGTGATGGGTGACGTTGACGTTTGACGTTGGACGTTGACGTTTGAGTTTGACGTTTGACGGTTGACGTTTGACGTGTGACGTGTGACGTGTGATGTGTGAATGTGTGATGTGTGATGTGTGATGTGTGATGTGGATGTGTGATGTGTCATGTGTCATGTGTGACGTGTGATGTGTGAGTGTGATGTGTGAGTGTGAGTGTGATGGTGATGTGTGATGTGTGATGTGTGATGTGTGATGTGTGATGTGTGATGTGTGATGTGTGATGTGTGATGTGTGATGTGTGATGTGTCATGTGTGATGTGTGATGGGTGACGTTTGACGTTTGACGTTTGACGTTGATGTGTCATGTGTCATGTGTGATATGTGATGTGTGATGTGGATGTGTGATGTGTGATGTGTTGATGTGTGATGGTGATGTGTGATGTGGATGTGTGATGTGTGATGTGGATGTGTGATGTTGTGATGTGTGATGGGTGACGTTGACGTTTGACGTTTGACGTTTGACGTTGGACGTTTGACGTTTGACGTTTGACGTTTGACGTTTGACGTTTGATGTGTGATGTGTGATGTTTTTTTGAGAAGATTTTGTTTTTAGTGTATTTTGTTTGGAAGTCGGTTTTGTTTTTTATTAAAAAGTTTATTTATTTCTCGATTTTTAGTGAATCTAGACATCGCAGTATGATAATCACTAGCTTTCAAACAAATAATGAGTTATCTAAATCGATTATCTAAGAAATTAAGTAAAGAACTAATACATCGTTGCGATCATTCACTCATAATTCGGTGCGGCCGCGCGCCGCTGTTGCCCGTGAGTTTTAATATTTTGATAACTTCTAGAATCTTCCACAGAATTACATACTGTAAAAGGCAATTATGATCTACATATAATACTCTATCGTGAAAACATATTTATTTGGATAAGGATTCATACCAAATAAGAATAAAAGCGTTTTAAATAAAGTCGATTGCACTTATTTGACGGTTTTCTCGAAACAAACGGTTATTGTGCGACAACCTTAAGAGATAGATATATGCTATCGCAGACTTTAATTCAGCTAATTGAATGACCTACAATTCTTTCATACATCATTTTTATGTAGGTCTTATAGTTTAGGCTACGTAAGCCAAGAAAGCAAACTTTGTTACAAGTTGATATTTTTTTCTGCGACTCGTAATTTGCTATTTATGATATCTCCTAAACTATTGATCGGAATTACACAGTTCCAAGGACATTTATAATCTACATTAAATTCTCTTGATGATGGACACATTTATTTTGATAAGGATCCATACCGAACACGAGTAATAGCGTTGAAAGTGGGGTATAGATTTTGATCGAAATTTTAATGAAAAAAGTGGTTATTGTGCGACAACCTTAATAGATAGATATATGCTATCGCGGACTTTTATTTAGCAAATTTAAAGGGCTATAATTCTTCCATACCTGATTTTTGTATAAGTCTTATAGTTTAAGCTACGGAAGCATAGAATGAAAAAAAGACACCAAATTTCGTCACGCAATTTTGAGCTAAACTATTTAACTACGCCGTAGTGTTTGACTCCAAAAATCAACAAAAAAATGGAACCTACCTGCAAGCACTACCTCTCGGATAAAAAAAGAATATTCAAAATCGGTCTACCAGGGGCGGAGTTATGCCGTAACACACATTAAAAAAAAAATAAAAATAAAAAAACATACGGACGAATTGAGCACCTCCTTCTTTTGGGAAGTCGGTCAAAAAGAATACCACATTCACATACACATGCTAACCGAAATGTACACTTGAATCAGAGAAAATCAGAATTCTTTTGTAAGTTAATTCGCTTCCGAACAAAAAAAATAATCAGTCCCCAAGGAATCGTTCGGCTTAATCAAGATAAACCAACTCTATGTCCTCGGGCCCGGCAACTAATCGCCGCGATTAATTAGATCCCTGAATTGAATTGAACTGAGGATGGACCGTTGGTGCACATTACGGAATAGAGAAAATTGATATAACAATATTGGTATTCTCACAGTTAATTTACGATACTGCCAAAGTCTTATCGTTAATAAATTAACAAAGTAAAGCATTTCAGACCAGACCTTATAAGATTTTTCAACATGTGGATAAATAAGTCCTTTTATTCTTAATATATATAAATGATATAAGCAAACTAGGACTTACAGGGCACATCACACTCTATGCAGATGATACTTGTCTTTTTTATTTTGGTCATTCCATTCACGATATTATTGCTCAGGCTCAAAGCGATTTAAATATTTTACACGAGTGGCTAAAGTATAACTTACTCACAATTAATGTTTCTAAAACTTCCTACATGATTTTTTCAGCTAAAAACAAAAAAAATACCAAACCATGCTCCTTTACTAATCAATAATAAAATTATAAATCAATCTAGCACTGAAAAATATCTTGGCCTACATTTAGATAGTAAACTAACTTGGAAAACACATATTAATAACATACGCACAAAAATAAGCAGCCTGATTGGAGTTCTGCGAAGAGTATACAACTGCATTCCACCTCAGATTCGACACATTGTCTATAATTCATTAGTTAAACCGCATCTAGAATACTTAATAGAGGTATGGGGTTCTGCTTCAAAAACAACCTTGGATACTTTACAAAGGACACAAAATAAACTTATTAAACTATTGTTTCGATTTAATTACCTTACACCAACTTCTGAAATTTATGAAAAAACCAATATCTTTAACATAAAACAACTTTACACATATAAAACCTGCATTCTTATAAAAAAAAATTTAACAGATGAGACAAATTCAAAAATAGTACTTAAAAAGAGGACTCATAGATATCAAACCAGAAGCAAATACAAATTAAAATTATCAAAACCTAGAACAAACTATGGCCAAAACACTATAACATTTTCGGGAGTACAGTTATATAATAATTTACCTAAACTTATTAAAGACGAAAATAAAATGTCGTTATTTAAAATTAAATTAAAAAAAATTGTGAAGAAAATAAAATCTTAATATAAATGATAATAAAATAGACTACTGATGTAAATTGTAAATGTAAAATAAAAGAAAAATAAAAAAAAAATGTTTCTCGTTAAGTGAATTGTATATTCTTAGAGAAATAAATATCTTAAACCACATAAGTACTAATTTGATCTCAAAACTTATCACAGAATATTCGGATAATAAAATGGCATCAGGTCAATGATCTAAAACACTATCGTGCAGGCAATCGGCCACGCCTTTGCCTAGGTCCGCAGTGACCCAATTTTTTTTCACACTATTCCACATGTTTTAGGTAACAGCTACGCGCAACGCATGTTTAGCCTTTTTTTGTTATTTTATATATTACTTTTAACCGAAATTTAGCATCAAAAGTATTCAGATTTATTCATTATCTAATAGAATTTGTTGATATGTATATGTATACATATCAACGAACGACAGAGTATAATATAAACATATTAACAGAGTTCTTCACTTAACGTAATTACGCGAATGGTCGTTCGTGATGACTTTTATTAGACCATAATTCGCAGTAGTTACTTTGGATAGTTCCATGAGAAGTCGTTAAAGTACTGCAAGTGGTTTTATATTTTCAGAGACACAATCACAAATCATTCTAAGATGACATTTTTTGTTGTCGCCTCACCTTCACTAGCAAATAATTCGACTTTGTCAGACACGTGTACTGCTTAGTACATATTTACGACCCCCTCCGGGGACAGGGTGGGTAGCAGGTGCTGATTTATTGGCTTCTCTCGCCTCACTGATCCGTTTAGCGCCCCGAATCTACGAGATTGTGTTTGTACCTTACTGTTGGCACTAAACTATCGTTGTTTACAACCTTTATTTTATTTTTTGTTGTAGGGTTTTGTACGATTAATCTATTTACTTTTACATCATTGCAGTTAGAACGATTAAAGAAGTATTTTATTTTAGATAAAACTAAAAACGTATTAAAAATACGATTTCACAGTAGAGTTAAAAATATTTTTATTGAAGTTCATCACAGTAAGTTAGTTGCTTTGTTACCGTTGTCATAGCAACGCACCCGACAAAATGGCTACCTCGTCGGGCTTCCCGCGCTTTCCCGCCTTATCGATTTTGCACGTTCTGAAATGCGTTAAAACTTTTCCGAGAACTAGTTAAAACTGTCAATGTAAATTGTATTTTTTATAGATTTTGATGTTTTATATTCAATTCTATTATTATTATAATCACAGAAAGCATGTTCTAAAACATGGCTAACGGTTTAACTGCATTGTTGAATTGGTGAAAAGCACTAATTACAGCGGATTCCTTTTTGTTGGTGTTCAACAAAAAGAGTAGTTTCACCCCAACGCAACTGTCACATTTCACATGAAAAATCTTTTAGGAAAATGCAAAACCTTCAGAACTGTATTTATATTTCCGATAACCTTTATTGTGTCTATCACAGGAATTAATTAAAAATAAGCCCGTAAACAACGTGTAGAGGCGAATACGTAACAATAAACACACGCCTGCGTATTGCAGAAATCAGTTTGCTTCTGGACGGACCCCGCCAACCGTCGAGCCGGCCCTCAGTCCCTTGCGCACCTCCGCTACGGGAGATCTTTTCCTTGCGCAAAACAACTGCCGGTTCATTGCACTTTGTTACATTCATTTAATAAATTATTCACTCGAATTTTAAACAAAAATTGAACAGATAATATGCGTATACGTAATTCATTTAGATCATTAAATTATCGCGAATGTGTTTGAAATGTTGATATTAAAAGGATGCTGAGTGGCCGGTAAGTAAGTCCTCTTAGTTAAGTAATGATACTCGTGAAGTACTTAAAAAAAACTAAATACGAGTGTTTGACGCAGTACAACTTAATCAGACCCCACTTCTAATTACTGTTAGTATTTTTATATTATGCACAACTCTCTCTTATCTGTTGGTATCCTTTGTTATAAAAAAACATTATTTAGTAACTGTATGTTGATACTTTTTACAGCGTCGTGTACTCTGATCTCAGAACTAAGTTTTGTTACGTAATTTGATAATTAAATTCGTTTCCTCAAGATCGTGTAATAAAAAATGTAGACAAGTTATAGATAAGAAAGGTTTTAACTACTTCAAATATAGGGCAAGTAGCTATCGACATTTCTGTAATGATTGCGGCGACTCGTGCTTTGATTTCCAATTAGAACGACGAACAACGAACGTTGATCTGAAGACGATCTTTGTGTCGCGAAATGTGTTTTAATCTTAATAAAAGATCTGCTGATCAATTAATTTTTTGTTAAATATTGATCGTACGACATTATTTAGCTATTTTATCTTAACAATCTTGAACTAATACGGAAAAATGAATGCTACTATTAGATGTCATGTAAAACCAAGTAATTTTTCTGACTACGGAGTGTTGGTAATTACACGGTACCATTATTGTTAAGGTCCAAGTAGTTCAATTACTATCTAGGCAGTGCTCTGACAGAGTAGTAAAGTTTAAGTATTAGACAAGATATTGTTAAACTGTTCATTGTTGCGCGCCGTGTAGTGGCTGTTAACCCCTCGATGTGCCGGCAAAGGGATGTTCACACCTGTACGCAAAGTGCACAAGACAATACCAATGAGCGCTGTGTTACACAACACAATGTTTTTACCCTCTTTTAAAAGGTAAATATGGAGTTTCATGACTAAAAAATGTCATAAAGATAAAGCAATCATACTAATATTATAAATGCGAAAGTTTAGACGGATGGATGTTTGTTAGAGTTTGTATGCTTATCGGCTAAACGGATTTCGATGAAATTTGGTATAGATATGGAGGATAGTCTGGAAGAACACATTGGCTACTGACTTTTGTTTTTTTTTTAATTCCACGCCAAAAGAGTCACGGGCGAAAGCTAGTATTAAATAAATTTGTTTTTTATACAAGAATACCGTTAGCAATTTCTAGTAAGTGTTAAGTATTGCTACTTCCGAAATAATACTAGAAGTATTAAGAAGAGAGAAGAACCGAGCAATTATTTTCAAAAAGCATAGACCAAGTTAATCCCTCAAGCCTCGGGGAAAATTTATTCAAATGAGAATTCGCCGTCCGGGCGGCGCCGAACGTTGTACTATTTCTCACATTAATGATGGAATTTGTACAGAGAAATCTGTGCGTGATACAAGTGGTACAATGTTATGGTACAAAAGGGTCAAGTACGTCGCGCGGCCCCAGGCGGTGTCCTAGCCCACAGACACGTAGCTCTTTCCACTGTACTGCTGTATAAGTACACTTTAACTCATATGCATCGGAATATACCGACATTTATTCTATAGATGTATGGTATTTTCAGATGAAAGTATTCACGATAAATATTTGGGGATGGAACAATGCTGGTGGATTTCGCAGTGAAAGGTGTTTGTACCACAATTCAATTAGTGAGCGAGTGGTATCGCTCGCAGAAGCAACTTTGCAGTTACAAAGTTTTCTTTAATATAGTCTGGGTTTTACGATTGATTAACACAAAGAACTACTATTAGAGTTAAGAAAGCAAGCCTTAAGTGATGATTGAATGAAAATCCGTTAACTGTTGGTGCATGACGCATATCAATTTTAGAAACTCCACTTCCTCAACGCCGAATGCTTGGGCCAGAGTATAGTAGGTCTTACTGTGAAGTTTCATCCGCTTTATTTAATACTGCCAGATAAATCTATTTAATCTTTGAGAATAGATATGGATGTTTCATATCATCTGTTTCTATTGTAAATGCATAATGTATAAGGGTACTACAGCTATAGGATTCGTGAACAGAAGTCCTTTAATTACGCTCCAACAAGCGAGCGTCTGGTCGTTGATAGACGGACTGGATGTTACTACATAACAGCATCGATAGCGGCCACGTGAGGGCTGCTCACCCTCTGAATCAGGCGGGGACCTCTCCGCGAGCAATAACCAACTTTAAACTTAAAGTGTCAAGGAATGTTTTTCTTAATTTGCAAATGGTAGTGTGTAAATAAAGTGTGTTGTGGTGAATCCGCAGTTAAAATGTTGACGGTAATAATATTTTGAGTATTTGACGTTTTGAAAAGACTTTCGGTCTAATTAGCTAAACATTTTATTATTTTGTGGATTTCTATTCTCTAGGACTTATTAATCTGCCAGTGAATAATTACGAATATCAAGAGTTATTTACTGATATTTATTCCACTTTGTCATTCATTACTTTAGCTGTTGACTTTAAATGTAATATATTTTTAATTTTACGTTGATACTGATTGCTATTTTCTTCGGCTCAGTAACAAATCATATAATTTCAGTAACCTTAACTAAAGTTAACTTTTTACTTAATGCTTGAATAAAATATTATATAAAAAAAACGTCCCCTCCAGAGGATTATTAGCGAGCTACATCTCTTTGAAGTACATGAAAGAGAAATATTTAGTTAATGCCGCCCCAACCGCGCTCATCCTCCAATAATGAAGACATTTAGAGAGTTTCGTACATATGGAACTTTTCAATGGACAAGGCAATTTTTTACGGTGGAACAGAATTGCGTTCTTTTTTAACATAACGAATGCTGGTGGAGGTTCTTACTAATTAATTAGAAAATATCAGTTTTGGCGCTTTAAAGTAAAATGAGTCTTGAGTTTTTTTAATGGTGACGTCGATAAAAAACATACGTTTTTTTTTATTTTTAACTGACTTCGGAAAGGAAAACTTTTCTCAATTCATCTATCAGAAGTGGGTGAATGTAACTTGCAGACGGGGAACTCAAATCCAATTTGTCGGGCCCGCGTCGCCGCCGGCTGGGGCCGGGCCCTTCACCGTGACGGGAATTTAAATCGATGCAAATGTGACACCGTGTCGATGAGTGAGACTAGACAATGTGACAAATGACACGGTGGGCTGTTTTTATTTGTTGTTGATCAGTAACGAAAATACACTGAATATTCTAGTGTACAAACAACAAGGAACTAAGTAGTTGGTTATATTCTTTCTAAAAAGCCAAAATCATGTGTAATATTTTATAAGTATTTTCTTACAAATTCTCATTGACTCTAAGGCTTTTATGTATTAAAAATCAATAAAATTGTTTTATTTTCTTATGACAATATTTCAAGCTATTTAAGGTGTATCGCGTGCGGCATTTCGATGTCAAATGCACGTTACAATAAAACGAGCGTCACGCGAGCAACCGTACTCACGACGTGAGCGGGGCCGAGCCAACAAAACATCGTGCACCCTGGCCCTGCACACACGGCACACAGCGCCACTGTGCGCCACCGTACTCCGCGCCCGCACCCGCCTTTTGTATGCTTCCGGCGGAGGGGAAAATTAAAATCTTTCTTTACTTCTTTGTTACTAAACTTGTACATTCTTTGAAGTACGTTCATAAATGTAGTATGTAGGTATATCAAATGTATAAACAGTATAGAAGTGGGGTAACATTAACTAAAGAGGGAATTTTATGTAAAAAATTACATAATAAAATTGTTATTAAACCAATACAAGATGATTATCACAGCACAAAAATAGGGTGGAATTACGTATAAACTTTTAGGTAGTCTATATAAAACCGACATGTGACCTTGAACCTAATTTCAGCTTGAACGAGCCTCAAATCGAGTGGATTAGATCCGAGCTCTATTCAATAAACACAAAGGATACCGAGTAGTTAAAAAGCCACGAGAGTTATATCACTTAATTAAGTGAACGAAGTAATTTTTAACGCACAGTGATATACCAACTTAAAAAGTGAAAAGCACATTGTTCGTATAATGGCCATACTTAATTCATATAGTTACTGCCAAATTAATCTTTTATCGTACCGTTCCGTGCTAATAACCAGCCGTATACAAGCACGTTTTTAGAACATTTCATAATCAATTTGCTTTGTTGCCAAATTAAACGCGGCCAGCAAAATCCAAACGCGACCTCAATAAAGTCTCGGAATAGAGGTGTTCTAGTTAGGTACACATCAAAGCTGTGTAGGGACCCTCAATTACGTTCACTGATGTGGCAACGGAGCTCGGCCCACACACCGAGCTAAGCGCCAGTCGACGAGATAAGCGACCCCCAGCGTACGGCGTGCCCCCGCCGTCGTGTGCCACCCCGGTGTGCCCCCACCCCTGCGCCTGCCGCCGGCCGAGGGGTCGCGGCTGCACTCGTGAAACCGCTTTTATTCAACGTTGTAATTAAAATACATAAATTATGATGAATCGATGTACCAAAGCCTACCTGCAAAAAAACAAACATTTAGAAATTTATAACTTGAAATAAAAAAGGTTTAACTTAAAAAAAATAAAAACCTTTTTATTACCATTCAATAAATATATAGTGTTATACAAAACAAAAAAAAAAAAAAAAAACAAACATTTAGAAATTTATAACTTGAAATAAAAAAGGTTTAACTTAAAAAAAATAAAAACCTTTTTATTACCATTCAATAAATATATAGTGTTATACAAAACAAAAAAAAAACATATATGAAAACTTGTAACAGATGGCCTACCTGTGCGTAAAGGCATTCCCCGCGACAACAAAAAAAAAAAAGATGGCCTACCTGTGCGTAAAGGCATTCCCCGCGACAACAAAAAAAAAAAAGATGGCCTACCTGTTATTTCTTTACTTTCTTTGATTGCCATTGTGATTGATTTTTTTTTTTAGTTGAAGTTTGAAAGTCAATATCTGAATATATTTTGTTTAGTCTAACACCGTTACCCATTACCAGTTATATTTATGGTTTATATAATTGGTACTAAATGTTAACAAATTAGTTTAAAGACTTTTGTATTTTCAAAAATGAATAAACAAAATAATCGTTGCTGTGGAAAACCCATTCTCTAACTGAAACGGTTGCTCGTTGCTCTTGTAAACAAATAAAGCTAAATGAAAAAAGTAAAAAATGTTAGTCTGGTTTTTGTTTATGCATCGGAAGCGGGAGGGGGGTGGGTCCCGCGGGCTGCGGCAGAGGGCGCTCACAAAGGGTTGCGAGCGGAGCGGCCGGTAGCCCGGACCTGGATAAATATTTGATGCAATACACATTGATACTTTGATCTTTTAGCTTTGGTAGCAAAAAAACATAACCTGGCGGAATTTATTTTTTTAATAATTGCTAGTAGAGTTCATTCTCATATCACGATATTATGTTATAATTGAGATCCTTAAAATTGTCTGAAGAAAATAACGCGTTAACGAACCGCAATCCGAACTAATCTAACATTTAATTCTGATTACCTACGAAAATCACTGTGGCCTCTACGGCGTAGCACGTAGCTACGAAGCCTTGTACACTTGTAACTATCTCATATAGACGCGAATACGTCCAAAAGCAATGCAGCTTGGATTCAAATCAAACATGACTACTTTTAATGCACTTTAATAGACAACGTAATATTTCAAAATTTTAAACATAAAAATAACATTCTGTTAATATAAAGAAAACTCCTTCGTACATAACAGAACCGATGTTTCTCTCGTCTCGTCAATATTTACACGTTAAAATGACATTTCCGACCGAGTGTCTTTAAGGAGGGTCGCGGATCTCAATGAGCAATACTTATGGAGTAGTAGCAGCGACTACAGGGCGCTAGGGACGCTAGCATTTCATTTAACGGCCGCCTGACACGTGGGACGCCGGGACATAGGGGACGCCGAACGATGCATTTTCACCGGGAAACTCGTTCGAGTCCTTGAACCCTGTGATTATAGCTACAAGGGTGTGGAATCCCTTTTACAAAATTGCTGCTATAAGATCAAGGACTTTTCGTCAACTAAAATTATTAATGGTCGATCAATATTTTGTTTCGATCCTTATCCGTAAAATTTTTATTATTATTTTTAATCAAACAAACAAAAACATTGCAACAACAATCGAAGATCATACAAGGTTGTTTGGAGGACGACAGAATGGCTTTTGTACTTGTCTATAATTGTTAATATTTTCATATAGAGTAATAAAATCATTTTTGGATCGGTCTCAGGTAACGAATATTAGTTTTAGTTGTAGTAATTGATGTCCTTCCCAGGTGAGATGTGGACGTGTGTGGAGAGTGGGGGCGGAGGCGGCGCGGCGCCGTGCTCGCGCGCCAAGCACTCAGCGACGCTGCTGGGCGGCCACCTGTACGTGCTGGGCGGCCGCGGCGCCGGCGGCTGTCTACCGCTCAGGGACTTTTGGCGGTATTCTCTCGGTAACTACATACAAGACAAACACACTAAAAATGACAACTAAATGTACGTCAATTACTTCGTTCTTCAATCTCTGCTAGACGGTGTTACGTAAACACCCAGTTACTCCAGTAGGTGGTGTACATTGGTGGCAGTCTGCCAGCCGCGGGCCGGACGTGCTCTATCACTATTTATCTCCACTCGTCGTGACTAAGGGTTATTCTCAGTAAAATGTTTAGAAAAAATATTATGATGGAAATTTTATTAAGGCATGTTTTAAATAGATTCAAAATCGCTTCAAACATTTATTTCTTGATGGTGATAATTTATGACAATGTCGCCGTTGCATTTAGCAGTTGTGTTTTGTGTGTGTCAGAACGCGGCGAGTGGGAGCGTCTGGAGCAGCTCGGGGAGCCGCCGCCCGCGCTGCAGGAGCACTCCGCCACCGCCCATGGAGACAAGTTGTACGTGTTCGGTGGAGAGCCCGGCTCCTTCTCCAGCGAGACGCCGCTCTGGATATACGACACGCAAGTACGACACACGCTCATCTTGCAACGCAGTTATTTCGAAGCTTGAACTAGTGCTTTTAACTTCAAAGCGCAAAACGTAGTTGATAGTGTTGTATGGATGTTGTAGCTGTGCGTGTGGCGCAAGCTGCCGGGGCGGGTCGCGTGCGGGGGCGGGGCGGGGCGCCGGCGCGGCGCGCGGGCGGGGGTCGTGTCCCCGAGTGCGCGGCGCGGACATTCGGCACACGCACTGGACGACTGCCTTCTGCTGTACGGCGGCTACATGGACCTGCGCGGCTCCACCAATGAACTCTGGGCCTTCCACTATGGTAGGGAGGCCACAGACTGTTATGACTCTATACACAGATGTTACGTTTTAAAGAAAAATGATGAACTATTGCTATGCAGAGTCGGAGACGTGGCGCGAGGTGCGTGCGCTGCGCGCGGGCCCGGCGCGGCACCGGCACGCGGCCGCGCTGCTTGCCGGCCGGCTGTACGTGCACGGCGGGCAGTGCGACCTGCGCGACTGCGGCGACCTCTGGCACTACGACATATGTAGGAAACGCAACACACAATATCAATCCTAAAGTGTCTTTCGATCAATGATTTGGCGTCGTAACAAAGTGGTGTGTCGTGCGCGCAGTGTCGCGCGTGTGGACGTGCGTGCGCGCGGGGCGCGGCGCGGCGCCGGGCGCGCGCAGCGGGCACGCGGGGCTGCGCGCCGGCGCACACCTCTACATCTTCGGCGGCGCGGCGCCGGGCGCGCGCAGCGGGCACGCGGGGCTGCGCGCCGGCGCACACCTCTACATCTTCGGCGGCGAGGCGCGCGGACACCCCACCAACGAAATGTGGCGCTTCCATTTCGGTAACAGCTCATTTATAAGAATTGTTTTTTTGACGATTCTAAATATCTGTTTTATTCATATTAACGCATCAATTATATCTGAACGATTCCACAGCCACGGAGACCTGGGAGCGTATGAACCAGAGCGTAAAGTGGCCGTCGGCGCGCGTGGACAGTCGCGCGCTGCTGGTGGGCGGCGCGTGCGGGGGCTGCGGGGGCGGGGCGGGGCGGGGCGGGGCGGGGCGGGGCGGGGGCGGCGGAGTCACGGCCGGGCGTGCGCGCGCGCGCCGACCCGTCCGGCGGCTTCCTTCGCGAGATCTCGAAGCTGTCCTCGTTCCACCTGCGGCGCGCGGCGCGCTGCTCCTACAGCGTGCTGGCGGCCGTCGACCAGGACTCCACGGAGAGCCTGGCGCGCTCCGAGCGGCCGGCGCTCGCCAAGTCGCGCTCCGCCTACATCATCGACGAGCGGCAGCCGGCCGACGGCGGCGAGAGCCCGCGCGCCGGCGACCTGCCCGACACGCGCCGCGCGGACCTCGCACGCGAGCCCATCTCCGTGCCCGACTTCGCCGACATGATCCTGCCGACGCCCGTCCTCTCGCCCGTCGAGGCCACGAAGCTCGTCTACCTCGACTCAGAGGACGAGGAAGATATTAAAAGGGACACCTCGCTCAACGGTCACGGCAGGGAAGCGAAAACGGAAACTCCAAAAGCCAAAGTTATCAGCATTCCGAAGTCGGCGTCGGTTAGGTTCATCAAGGGCGCGAGGTGCGCGGCGACCGCGAGCGAGGACGAGGCGGAGTTGTCGACGTCGGACTACGCGAGCGCGGAGAAGGTGAACAGGCCATCGGGGCCGTCGTCGCTCGGCTTCAGCAATCCGCACTACCTGGGCCCGGACGTGAGGAAGCTGGGGGTGGCGATGACGCCGGACTCGGGCGTGGGGGCGGGCGACATCGAGCTGCAGGAGCTGGGGGGGCGACGCGGGGTAGGGGGTGGGGGCAGGGGCGGTGCGGACGGCGGGGACTCTCAGCTGCACCTGCTGCTGGTTGGCGGCAAGGAGTCGCCGCACCTGGCGCTGCTGCAGAGCCCGCTCTCCATGTGGACGTACCGGCTGCTGTAGCGACACGTCGCCACTAACATTCTGACGTCCGTGTAGTCGAACTACGAGTAGAGAGCGTTTCAAGTACATGATCTCTTTAGAAATCTGCGAGTGATAAAAAAGTAGCATCTTAAAGATTAGCTGTAAATAAAGAAATATTCAGGCAACACATAAGCTGGTGAATTATACCGTAGCGAAAATATTAGGACTGCTAGACGTGAATGACATTATACTGAACAAATTAAAATACCAGACGAAGAATGTGTCTATCGTGCATGTTTCGAACAGATAGTAATTGTGGCAGAAGTTGACTGCGTGAATATTTACTTGCTTGAATACAAGAAGTACGTTTCGGCTATAACGTCCAAAATTATACAAATTACTTAGATGTAAGGACAATCCATCAGGTACCGCCACCGTGCCAACATTTCGAGTATTGTAGGATAGTTTTGCAGTTTTTTAAAGATTTTGTTTTAATATTAATGTTACAGGATGTTTTTCTTTTTACGTTTTGAACTGTTGCTATTTTTATTGTTTTAGCAGTGCAATATTTGTCTGTTCGTCTAACGATATACTCAAGAAAGCACCTGCAAGGTGTCGCCAAATTTATTAGTTATTAAGAAAGTAAAGGCGAGCACAGTGAGTTTGGAGACACGTTGCATGTTGTTGGTGTCTGGTAAGACTGAGTAACGTAGAATAGCATTAGTTTTGTACAATACATTTTCTCTGTGTTTGTGAATACATGAGTTATTTGTTATCTCCATTACTTTCTGTATCCACGATCTAATGTTCTATTGTATATTGTATCGCCAGAATATTTGGTAGAAAGCGATGCATTATCAGTTATTATAAAATACGTAGCTAGATTTGAATTTATTTAATTTTATTACAATTTGCCATTGTTTTTGGTATCTGGCAACCTTTTATTACAATCAGTATTCAGAATAGTATTTTACATATAAAGTGATATTACAATATTGCAATAATAAATGTACGAAGCGCATAAAATGTTATTAAATGTAGTTATGTCCCAATATCGACTTTTATTTTTGATTCCTTAAGGTCGTCTGACAAAGATGAATGTGAAATGTGGACCTTAACTTTAAACAAAAATCGGCACAAATGCTGCAACCCGAGATTAAAAAAAAATATAGTAAACAGAGTTGACACTTCACTTGTACCCTTTTGTTCACATAATCTCACTATAGTTTGTCTATAGTGCTACAAGCTTCTTTTGGCACCCGGCTATGAGAAGTGACATTTAATGTCAGGCTAATAGTGAAATAGCTTGGCAGTTCACTTTGCGTCTTTACTTTACGCATTTTGTGTGGTTTTTTAATGTTATTCCATGAAATAAAGTGATGAAAGTGTTTAAAAGTAGTGCAAGAGAGTTTTTTTTAAAGTGGGAGATATTTTCATCTCTGAGAAGTAGGGGGGTCCAGTAATTACATTTGAGAATGTGAATCATCTTGTGTCTGTTGCAATCATAATTTGTTACCATTTGTTAATCAAGAAATTCTCTAACTCTCAAGGCGACGCATATTTTTAGATTTGTAATTTAAAAAAAAATGTTATATACTAATTTACTTAAAAATGTTTTGCTGAAAGTTGTTTTATTTCCTATTTCAAATTACAGTGACCGACCCTTTATTGTAACGTGTTTTGTGCACCTGGAAGTATGGCCTTCTTGACATAAATTTCATATTTACTTACGTAATAAGGAAATTACTGTGTGTACTCATTAATGTATCAAAAACTAATTATCTGTTAATTTTAAAACGCACAGTTCAAACCATACCACATAGTCGTACTGTCCGTTGATTATTAACAACAATCTTTACGATTTCTATTATTCTGTAGATGTGCGCTAATTAAGACTATTTTCTATTATTTTAAGACTATTCCTTCCCTAACTGTCTCAAGAGAGTGCATTGCTAAAGTTTGCTACAAAGATTCTTTAACTATAGAGCCTTCTAACCGACAAACGAAGTCTGGGGCATTTCCTAGTTACATTGTAAGGTACAAGTACTTCCTTTACAATTTGCGTTTTAGTTTTCAAAAGGAAATAATTTCCCTTTAATGCGGACATATTACCTTGCTGGTAACCCTAAATGCTCAGAGGCGCCACACTGTCAATGTCAAAAAGGTGCCACAAGAGCCTTGTGGCACTATAAATAAATTAGATTAGTTGGACAATTCATGTCAATTCATGTGACAATTTAGTAGGGATGGGTTGTGTAAAATCAAGCATGAATCTTATCGATTTTCGATTTTTATTCTTATGGATGTTGGAATCGATAGATTCATAGTTATAACTTATGAATAAAAAAAGCGCACTGTTTAATCAAATTAATAATGACCTGCAGAACCATTACAAATAATGAGAGTAAATATATATTTATTACTACTACACCCGTACGTAATCAAATTGGATTTCGCTATTATTTCTGTCATCGCTGAATTCTCTACACCATAATCAATATTAGAATTGTCCTCTAAATTAGTTAATAAGAAAATTATAATTTTATTTAAGTTTGATAAATTTTATTTAAACCGAATATCGATAGTTCATAATTGTTCGCTATGCCTGTTTGTTTCGTCACTACGATACCTGTCTATTAAGTACGACATTTGACTTCATAAAAAGTGAATTCGATACTTCATATACGTCATTTATCAAACTAATCTATCTTATTTAGACACACTATAGCGCTATGTGAAAAAAATAGTTTGTGATTTTGGGTATCGGACACCAGTAGCGCTAGAAAAAATGATTCAAGAGAAATGTTATTTATGCTTCCTCTATATATTTTTGAATCTCTGCCTCGGCTGAAACTTTCTAAATGAAGGGAAAATGAAAATCTCAAGGAATGTTAATTTTTTTAATGATCTTAATAATTAAAAGATTTTGTCACTTAAAATGATACGTAAAAGTTACACTTCATTGGGTATTAAAATTTTTCAGGATAAAAAAAATAAACAATGTATGTAAAAAAAATAGTACATTTGACAATTAAAAAAATTCAACAGTACAGATGATAAAAAATTCATTATATTTATGTGCACGTATCTTATCGGGTTTGCCTATTCGACGTACACCACGAAATCCGCCGCCTAGATACGGGTAAGGAAACATCACGTTCTCATTCGAGCGTTACGTCAGTGGAAGCCCGCGCGGCGCAGCTGCTACGTGCTGTAGGAGACGGCGCTCGCGAACTCCACGCCGAAGATGGCCTTGCAGGCCGCCTGCGCCGCCGCGCGCCGCGCCTCCTTCTTGTTGGACGCTGGAAACAAGTTATTTAACTATTACTTCCCTAATACAGATGCACACACACTGCCTGCTATAAGGAAATGTAGTTCATGAACGATTAAAGAAAAAAAAACGGTTCAATATCTTAACGAGCTATTCCCGTGTGGCTTCATCCGCGTATAACTATAAATTATAAATCATTTTATTTTATTATTTACATTTCTGAAATTTTCAATATCAAAATTCAAATGCACGAATGACAACGAAGCCCTTTGACATTGGATACCAATTACTGCAATAAGCGGCAATCTTGCTTCCCTGATGTTGGCAGCTTGTCGTTTATGGTCCCTTTCCCACATGAACATTTTTTCCCAAGTTATTTACCCCTTAAGTTTAATAGCGTAAAAATATATAGCCCTGAGCGTGTCGTGTGTTTATTATTAAAGAAAGATTAATGCGATCGCTGACATCGTACGCCACTAAGTGGTGTGTGAGAGAGAGGTGTGCAAGTGGCGGCTGACCCGTGCCGACGTAGGTGGCGCCGTCGACGTCGATGGCGAAGGTGTAGAGCATGTTCTGCGGGCGGTCGCCCTGCGCCGCCAGCTCGCGGTACTCCAGCGCCGGCCGCATGTACGTCAGCAGCATGCAGGGGTGCATGGCGCCCGCCTCCGCCGGCAGCGCCTTCGCCTTCTTGCTGCCGCGCGCCGCCCGCGCCGACTGCGCCGTCTGCGTCGTCTGCGCAGTCTGCGCCGCCCGCGCTGCCTTTGCCGTCTGCGCCGCCTGCGCCGCCTGCGCCGCCTGCGCCGCCTGCACCGCTTGCGCCGTCTGCGCCGTCTGCGCCGCCTGCGACTGCTCCGGCTCGGACCCTTGCTGAAACATGATACACTTCCTAATGAACATATCCTATAAGGAGCGACCCAGACGAAGTGCGGGGAGTGTGAAAGTGCGGGGAGCGTGGGGATTGTGGGAATTGTGGGGATTGTGGGAGTGCAGGAAGTGTGGGAGTGCGAGGAGTGTGGGAGTGCGAGAAGTGTGAAACTGCGGGAAGTGTGGGGAGTGTGGGAATTGTGGGGATTGTGGGAGTGCAGGAAGTGTGGGAGTGCGAGAAGTGTGAAAGTGCGGGAAGTGTGGGGATTGTGGGAATGCGGGAGTGTGGGGATTGTGGGAATGCGGGAGTGTGGGAATTGTGGGGATTGTGGGAGTGCAGGAAGTGTGGGAGTGCGAGGAGTGTGAAAGTGCGGGGAGTGTGGGGATTGTGGGAATGCGGAAAGTGTGGGAATTGTGAGGATTGTGGGAATTGTGGGAGTGCGGGGAGTGTGGGAGGGCGGGAATGTGGGAGTGCGGGGAGTGTGGGAGTGTGGGAGTGCGGGGAGTGTGGGAGTGCGGGGAGTGTGGGAGTGCGGGCAGTACGCACCGCGGACATGAGCGACTTGAACTGCGGCACCTTGTGGCCCTCCACCTCCCACTCGCAGAACAGCTTGTGCAGCGCGAACGACGCCAGCTGGATCATCGGCAGTGGCTCCTCCTCGCACTCCTCGCTGATGCTGCTCACTGACATCATTCACCACATATACAAAACTAAATTCAAATCCCAGTCTTGAAAAGAAAAAAAAATCTTATAATTGTGTCCTTGTGCGGCTTACTAGTTCGATGTTGCTCCGTTCATTGCAACATCGAACTAGTAAGTCGAGTGGTGATGGATCACATACCCTCGCCGGCGATGGCCTTGCTCATCTTCTTGAGGATGAGGTCGCGTATGGCCTGCTCCGCCGCCGCGTTGCGCGCCGACAGCTTGTTCTCACCTGGAAGTTGGTTTTTCGTGAATTTCAATGTCCTTGCAGTCCACTACAACTGACAGTTTTATAATCATGAAGCAGCTACTCGACCTCACAGATGTGCTGTAGTTTTAACATACCGAAGCCCTTGTAGTTGTTCCCCTCGAGCGTGAGGTTGGCGCGGTAGGAGGGCGGCTTCACGAATGGGCCCGGACTCGACACCGTCTCCACTTTGAAATTCTGCAATTAACAACACTATAGCGATCTGCTTTACACCTCTCTTACTTCATTTCTTCTGCCCGATATTAATTAATTCTAAAATGTGTAAAGTAATGCTTCGAACTTTGGCTTGGGCTGGTCATTAGAAGAACAACTAAAGGGTGGCGTGTACTGACGGAGGCGAGCTGGTCCTTGGGCAGCATCTCGTTGAGCACCATGAGCGCGTTCTTTGGCGTGAGCAGCCGCCGCAGCGTCTCGTTCTGCCGCCGCCGCCGCTCCTTGTTGGTGACTTTCTTCACTGCACACCAACACAGCTTTACACAAACTACTCAATCGTTAAACTAACCTCGCGTGCTCTGAACGCACTTAACAATATGTAACAGTTGTTTCAACAGTATAAGGTCACATTGTTCAATCCTACCTCCACCTAGCCTGGACTTCATCCACGGCGGTCGACTCTCCTCATTGTTGGTGGACACATTTACTTCTACTTTCATCTCTTGATCATTATCCTGTTGAACGATTAACTTTTACTATATCCTGTTGGCAAGCGATAAATTTATTTCTACGAAATTATACCTGGAGGTCATGTTGTGTAGGGTTTTCCTCTTTGAGCTCCTCGGGCTTATACGCTTGCTGAGGAAAAAGGTATAACAGTCACAATAATATGTCAGTAATATACAGGGTGATTCTTAACAGACAGATCAACGGCTTTGTGGATTTAGAGGACCTTGATAGCTATCGATAAAGCGCAAAGTATGTTGCCCGATTTTCTGTAGCTTTAATGAAATAAGTTAAGAATTATTTAGTTTTTTAGACTTCTTTGAAAAATGTAATTCTCATATGTTTTGTATGAAAGTTACAAGTAGTATTGTCTATGCAGTAACATATGGCTGTTGATGGCTTAGCTTTAAGGATCACTTGTAATGTACTCATCCTGGTTCAACTTGCCATGTGTCATGTGTGTTCAAATATATGTACATTTATCTGAAGTCCAGTAAAGAAAAACATCATGATTCAACCTGCACTGGGCCATCATGGTTGGCTAAGGTCTAGTCCCCTCTATCTGGATAGGCTCCAAGCCGTATACATATCTAATGTTAAAACTACACCTCCGTCGATAACCACAAATATTGAGAACTATAACGCTCAGTGTTTGTATGTACTCACGGTGGCTTCGGCGGGGTTGGGACGCCGCAGCTGGTCCGGGTTGGCAGTCAGCAACGAGCCCTGGACGCCACGGCAGCCGTCAGCGGCATTGTAGCCTCGACAGTACTGCCCCCTGCCCCCCGCACAATCATACACACACACACTACTACTAAATTCTTACTATAACTTGACTTTACAAATAAAACAAGTATTACTTCAAACATGTATCTCTCTATCTCACTTGTAATTCTTTCGAATTGCCAACTATTTAAATTAAGGATAAACAAGACTGAGTCTAATCTGAGTTAATTTCAAAATGAATTACCAACTTTTTGACCTAATTAAGGGAACTATCTTACATAAATTATATAAATGTGAATCACAAATGATGTGCAACTTTCATGTAAACAGTGCACTGTTATTTTCGAGTGGTGATAGCTATTTTATAATCTAGTTACTAAGACAATTGAATGGATAAATCAATTGAGCATTAAAAAAAATCAACGGACATCCATCAACATGACACAAGGGGGCAGCTGACATTTACTATCGCCTCTACATTCCTACCATGTGACCACCCAGTGAGGTTACACCAAACAATGTTATTACTAACCTCTTGCATGTCACAACCTATCTAATGAAAACAGTTACATTTCTTATAAACCCCTTAAGAGATATTACCCTTTTCCTTAAATAGGCTGATTTTACATCCAAGTGGTTATCTAAATTTGGGTACATCAGAGAGTAATAACATTATAGCAACATAGAGTAGCATACTTTGTCTAGAGAAATCTATATGTACACAAAACTTATGTCTCATGTACATAATGCATTCTCATCCTTGGCTATGCTCTGAGAGGCGCAAACCCATTACATACTAATTAATTACGCAGATTCAATATCATAGGGATTGTTTAGCATTATTGATGCATTAATCTCCTATGATATCTCATGTATATGATCTGAGCTCAGTCAGAGATTAGCTGGTGACTTTGTGATGCCAGCGCCAAGGTCTGAAGCACGGGGCTGCGCTGTGGTAAATATATTCATCTCAAGTCAGTCAAATGTCTTGCAAGTATTCATATATAACTTCTATTGTAATTTAGTTAAATCGTTACAAAATTAATAATCAGAGCATAGAACGGTAGAAATATATATATTTTTATTTACTAACATTAGTAATCAGTGAGTAATTATGAAGATACTCAGAGGTAACTGACAGCTGAACTTATTAAACACTACCATTTTTGCTTGCATAGGATAGCAAATAACTCATTGACAAAAGTAATAATTGCCATAACAATGAGTTAATCATTACGGTGTTATTGATCTATTTTTCCAAATTCTATCCAGTTACATATAATACAGCTTACTCTCAGATATTTGTCCAGTGTTTTGACTAGTTTTAAGCCCATCTATTGCTTCAGAGTGAGTGCGACTGGTATTATTTTTCAGTCTCAGCCCATTTTTACTAACTAACTACTAGTTGATGCCAACACCAGATAAATGTGTAAGCGTTAGCTATTTTACATATAGAGATTATTTTTGCATTCGGCTTGATGAAGAAAACGTTATAATCATATTGTCCATAAAGGCAACCGGGCATCCTAACGATTATTATGAAATAACCTTATTATACTTCATATTAGAACAGTTAAATTTTAATTTCACTTATTTATGTGTTTACTAAAACTCTGAATAATACACTTAGTTTCCAGCAAAAATGACTACATAAAGCATTAAGTTAGGAATAAGGTAGTATGTTGCTGACCTCGCCGGCGGAGTTTGCCGGGACAAATTGCCCCGGTGTGCTGTGGCGGCCGTGGTTGCGGGTTTTGTCTACAAAAAATAATTCATTGTACTAAAGTAACCAAAAAAAACTCGCAGGTAACCCCACAATTCCGCATTATACATGGCATAGAACGAGAATCAATACTGCATATAACACAAATGTTACAGTGATTTAAACAATACATTACCGCACATATCATGAACTTAAGTCTCTAAAAAGATATTTATAAATACCTCGTGCGGAAATAGTTAAAACGAACAAAATAAAACGAAACTTACATTTGTTAGACATTTGTGTATTTATAAGCAAACGCACAATATTCAATACTCTTGTTTGTATTCAAACAGAAACCGTATAATTGTGTTAAATATTATAATAATACTTAAACTTAAATAAATTTATTTATAGCAAAAATAGCAATCGCACCGACCAGTGCTGCCAGCCAATGAAAAATTTTACCCGGCCGTGTACATTGTGTAAAAGCAGTGTTTTTATTGGAGAAAGATCAACGGCGGGCACTCCTAAAAAATCGAATAAACATTAAAACATAAGCAAAATTTAGCTATTTTAACATCAATGAAATGTATTGAAATTGCCCCTATTTGTTTCATAATAACCACAAGATATTTTAAGCGTAAATGATTTATTTCAATTTTATTACTCCCGATACAAATTATTGCTAATCAATGATTTATTTTATTTGTTGCTCAACAAATATCTAAAAGCTAAATTACCAAAAGAAAACAATCAATTACTGTAGATTTTCGAAAAGCCGTATAATATAGTACAATTGCCGTAGAACACGGCAATTGCCGTAATATTGGCAACACTGGCACCGACGCACTGCAGTGTCTGTGAAATGTCATTTCATAAGTTTGACATCTCTAGTCTAACCTCTACTTTTCTTTGTCTTTGGTTAATAATTTTGACAAATCCCAAGATGGATGTGAGTCACCATTGATATTTATAAATAGACAGGTATAGGACTGCTTAAACACGCCTTTTGATGTTAATGGTATTTAAGTCTATCACTATTAATAATTTGGAAACTCTTCACCGCGACCAATCGTAACATTTAGCGCTAAATTGGCAAAAATCAATTAGACACAAAATACTTGTTAATAGCCTGTCCATTATAGAGGTTAGTGGATAAACCATTTTGCATTCAGATTATTTTAAAAATCGTGTAAAAACGAACAAACTCTCTCTCAACATATTCAATTATGTCTGTTTTCTGATTTCGCAATAATCTAATAACAATAACACATCTCACTTCAATCAATTTATCAAGAATCTTATGCAGCATCACCCACTTACACCACTTTTACACAATATGTTCAGCTGCATGTGTTCGGAATCTATTTTTTTTTCAATAATAATAGTAACCATCAGGATACTATGGTCTGACTTATTTTATAAATTGTAGATATCTGATTTCATTGATGCTATCTGACCTTGTTCACTAAAGATAAGAGTACATAATTAAGTAATTAAACATAATAGATATTTCAGACAAAAATAAAACATATTACAGAAAATAGTTTATTATTTAATTTTGCACCTCACAAAGCTGTAAATTATATTATACACTATTGTATAATATTGAGACAACATAAATATTGCACAACAAACAAAAACAAGTAAGGAATAGCAATATGTACATTGTGTCATTTTCAAAATTTGTATTTGCCAATTAATTGGGCAACAGAAATGTTACCTGTAATATTTTATCATAGAAAATGATTATAAACTAAACATAACATTAATGCTAGTGAGCTGTGCGACAGGTGTTATGACATGCTGTCAATAAGGGATGCTCGCATCGTTGATGTGATGGCAGTGGGCTTCGCATCATTCAATTTGAAAACACTCTCAATCACAGATATTTCAGTAGATGTAGTGTCCATGCCACAGAATGCACACCAGTCATTAACCACCATCCCTGCCGCCACCACTTCACTGCCTCTGTTGACAGTGCCAGCCACCAGAGGCACTTGCAGGAGGGACGAGAGCTCGTCTTGATCCTGTATTGTCGTTTTCGGATGCACAAGCCCCCCTCGGTTGCTCAGTGCTATATACGAGCCTACGAGTACGTTGCCGGCTACTGTTTGCCGGAATACTTCTACATCGAGTGTGTCTGCTAGAATTTCTTCAGTGTCGCGGTCCAGGTCCGGATGCACTAGAGCTACGTAGTCGTTACACGCTATCACGTTTCCGAGAGCGCTCAGCCTTTCCTCGACTCGCTGTACTTTGACGGTGTCGGGCAAACTGTTTCTGATGTGTTGCAACTCCGTGTCCGTCGTGGATGACGGTACCAACAGACCGTTCTTGTTGGCGACCGTCATACGACCGATAATTCGACAGCCCGCTATACTCACATGCACGACGGGAATGGCTTCTGATAATTCCGCTTCGAACACGCTGTAGAAATTCTCTGAGCCGCCTATTGCGACCATACAATAAGCATTTGTTAATTTACTAAACACTCCCACTTCGTTATTATTTTCAAATTGTACGCGGACCGCCATGTTTTTATTTAACTTGTTAAGCTTGTTTATGAGTAACGATGAGTAAAAATGTATTACACAAAGTATTTCAATCTTCACGTGCAACTCTGTTTTAAACGTCGCTTTGACAGCTAAGTGTCACCATACAAAATTCTTCATCTTCGGCGCGATGCACCATGTTGTGCAATCGGTCGCGTTCAAATTTAAAACTTTAAAGAAATGGATTTTTGCAACATTAGTTATAATAATTTTACTTAAAACACATTGGATAAAAGGATGTTATGTCCTTCAAAACGTCTTCAGACCACGGATTTAATAAATTCCAAATAGCAACAAACGTTTATTCAATCATCAAAAATAGCATTTGACAATTAACCGAGATCAATGGATTTGTTCGTGACACATTCATATTAGTAATATGTTGCTGTAGTTTTAATAACATTTTCCCAACAGAACCGTGCCCCAGAAAATGAATAATGCGTAAAGTGTTCATGCTAAATGATTTTAGCGAAAATGAAGAATGTCCGAGATTTTCAGGAGATATAATACAAAATTTAAGACACGCAATTCTTGCCCCTCCTGAATATAAAATAAATATAGAACAGGCTTTACAAAACGTTGATTTTAAATTTCATAGAAGATGCAGCTACGCCAATCTCATTAGGGTAATATTTTAAAAAACTGTGAACTATGTAGCGAGCAGTAAAGCTAACTTACAAAATTTCATTATAATACATTTATTTATAAAAAATATGCTTTCCATTTAATTAATCGTTAAAAGGAAACCAAAGTAAACCCAAATAGCAAGAACAGCGTGTCTTTCCATTAATACAAGCTATTAAGTAATGAAGTTGATAATTTTTGTATAGGAGTGTAATGTGGCAGAAGGACAGACCTTGCTGATTTTCTGGGGCTACGGCACTTCTGACAGCGGAATTACAATCATGTCCGCTTCCAGTAGTACCTCAATCCTCATGTCAGTATGTATCATTGCTATTATTACTGCTTACGTTTATGATAACTCCTGACCAACCCCATTCATTTGTTAAATCTGGGTTCGATAGCATATGCTAATCGCTAGTAATCGCCCAAAGTTGTATTTAAAAATTGAAGCGCACGTTACGCATCTTATGAGCTGTGTCTATCTACGTTTTCTAGCTAAACATTGAACAATAATAATTACGTGTTGTCTTTACGTAGAAGGACTATTTCAGCGACTTATGTAACACCGATAATTTAGTATACCTCTTGTATTACAATTTCATTAATGGTACATTTTGACGAAGTGCAGCCGGGAGCGCAGGGCAACCAGCAGCTGCGCTCCACTGGCCAGCAGACCGACATCAGCTGCGGCTACTCCAGCTTCGCTTCGCCAGGTGCACATTAGAATACTAATCAAAAGCAGAATAAACAACACTTTGAACTAGAAGTTATGTGGCGACTTAGGATTCTCCAAGGAAATATTATTTTCTAGGCCGACTGAGCGTTTTTAAGGGTCGGTAATAGGCATCGGATCACTTCAATCAATCGTCATTTAAATTGACAGTAAGCCAAAGTAAGATAACGTTGTTTTCGTTATACATTTTTTAAATTTATTATATTCGGTACAAATTAGTTAAAATCTTTAAGAGTTGTAAGTTTTGTCTGGATCAGTACTAGTGGGCGAGGCGGAGTCGCAGCGCGCGCTGCGCGAGCGGCTGGCGGACTCGCTGACGTACGCCGCGCCGCCCTCGCCGCCGCCCGCGCGCCGCTCCGCCTCCATCCTGAGCTCCGTGTGCGCGCTGCTGCTCAGGAAACAGGTCAGCGGTCAACATTGGGTACAAAAGGTTCCGATGGTCTTCAGATGCCCGAACCAATCTTTATAAATTACAGGGAAGAACCACTCCGATCAGATTGTATTTTCAAGAAGAAGGATGCGTCACACCCGCAGTTTGCTTCTGAGTTAAAAGTATCGTTATTTCGGGCGGTTCTATCTGCGTGACATATGGAGGCAATGTCGGTTGGCGTAGTGCTATTAATTGTCGGTATGCATTTTGTCAGGTGTCGTCGGGGGCGGGGCTGGGGGCGGGCAAAGAGGGCAGCGGCGCGCGCAGCCGGCAGTCGGGCAGCATCTGCCGCATCTGCTTCGGCGGAGCGTCGCGCGAGCGCCTGGCGCGGCCGTGCGCGTGCCGCGGCACCGTGGCCGCCGTGCACCGCTCCTGCCTCGAGCGCTGGCTGCTGCAGGCGGCCACCTCCCACTGCGAGCTCTGCCGCTACCATTACGTCGTCACCAGGACGCACAAGTTACTGCTCGCCCTTTACTGTCACCCATTATTTCCCCTACAACGATACCACGTGTTAAGTGACAGATGGTTCAGAGTAATTAAGTAGCCAGCCCGCTCCCTGTTGTATGTATACGCATGGTGATTTAACATTCGATCGTTATATCGTGTGCGTGTGTGTCGGTGGCGGTGGCGATGGCGGTGGTGCAGATGGTCGTGGTGGCGCGCGGCGCTGGCGTGGGCGCGGGGCGGCGGGGCGCGCGCGCTGCTGGCGGACGCGAGCCGCGGCGCGGCGCTGGCGGCGGGCGCGCTGCTGGGCACGGCGCGCGCGCTGCGGGCCTGCGACGCCGCGCTGCAGGCGGGCGCGCGCCGCGGCGGCCTGCCTGCGCTCGCCGCGAACGTCTTCTCCTCGCTCCTCATAGGACTCGTCGGTGCGTCACCCCGTCCCGAACTTTTAATACTTCGGTACTCCTAACACGCACAATTTATGTGTGCGTTCACGGTAAGCCCTGCAATATTGCAACGGCTCGATGCGAAAAATATTTTTAGCGGCCATCGCGACGTCCTCTTCAGTTTCTTGAAATGTAGCAGATGTAGGTATATAATACGAGGTGCTTTCACGCTTCGGCATGCGCGCGCTGCTGGCGGACGCGAGCCGCGGCGCGGCGCTGGCGTGGGCGCGGGGCGGCGGGGCGCGCGCGCTGCTGGCGGACGCGAGCCGCGGCGCGGCGCTGGCGTGGGCGCGGGGCGGCGGGGCGCGCGCGCTGCTGGCGGACGCGAGCCGCGGCGCGGCGCTGGCGTGGGCGCGGGGCGGCGGGGCGCGCGCGCTGCTGGCGGACGCGAGCCGCGGCGCGGCGCTGGCGTGGGCGCGGGGCGGCGGGGCGCGCGCGCTGCTGGCGGACGCGAGCCGCGGCGCGGCGCTGGCGTGGGCGCGGGGCGGCGGGGCGCGCGCGCTGCTGGCGGACGCGAGCCGCGGCGCGGCGCTGGCGTGGGCGCGGGGCGGCGGGGCGCGCGCGCTGCTGGCGGACGCGAGCCGCGGCGCGGCGCTGGCGTGGGCGCGGGGCGGCGGGGCGCGCGCGCTGCTGGCGGACGCGAGCCGCGGCGCGGCGCTGGCGTGGGCGCGGGGCGGCGGGGCGCGCGCGCTGCTGGCGGACGCGAGCCGCGGCGCGGCGCTGGCGTGGGCGCGGGGCGGCGGGGCGCGCGCGCTGCTGGCGGACGCGAGCCGCGGCGCGGCGCTGGCGTGGGCGCGGGGCGGCGGGGCGCGCGCGCTGCTGGCGGACGCGAGCCGCGGCGCGGCGCTGGCGTGGGCGCGGGGCGGCGGGGCGCGCGCGCTGCTGGCGGACGCGAGCCGCGGCGCGGCGCTGGCGTGGGCGCGGGGCGGCGGGGCGCGCGCGCTGCTGGCGGACGCGAGCCGCGGCGCGGCGCTGGCGTGGGCGCGGGGCGGCGGGGCGCGCGCGCTGCTGGCGGACGCGAGCCGCGGCGCGGCGCTGGCGTGGGCGCGGGGCGGCGGGGCGCGCGCGCTGCTGGCGGACGCGAGCCGCGGCGCGGCGCTGGCGTGGGCGCGGGGCGGCGGGGCGCGCGCGCTGCTGGCGGACGCGAGCCGCGGCGCGGCGCTGGCGTGGGCGCGGGGCGGCGGGGCGCGCGCGCTGCTGGCGGACGCGAGCCGCGGCGCGGCGCTGGCGTGGGCGCGGGGCGGCGGGGCGCGCGCGCTGCTGGCGGACGCGAGCCGCGGCGCGGCGCTGGCGTGGGCGCGGGGCGGCGGGGCGCGCGCGCTGCTGGCGGACGCGAGCCGCGGCGCGGCGCTGGCGTGGGCGCGGGGCGGCGGGGCGCGCGCGCTGCTGGCGGACGCGAGCCGCGGCGCGGCGCTGGCGTGGGCGCGGGGCGGCGGGGCGCGCGCGCTGCTGGCGGACGCGAGCCGCGGCGCGGCGCTGGCGTGGGCGCGGGGCGGCGGGGCGCGCGCGCTGCTGGCGGACGCGAGCCGCGGCGCGGCGCTGGCGTGGGCGCGGGGCGGCGGGGCGCGCGCGCTGCTGGCGGACGCGAGCCGCGGCGCGGCGCTGGCGTGGGCGCGGGGCGGCGGGGCGCGCGCGCTGCTGGCGGACGCGAGCCGCGGCGCGGCGCTGGCGTGGGCGCGGGGCGGCGGGGCGCGCGCGCTGCGCGAGCGGCTGGCGGACTCGCTGACGTACGCCGCGCCGCCCTCGCCGCCGTCGCGCGCCGCCCCGCCCGCGCCGCCCGCCGCCGACAGCGGCGCCGCGCTGCCGCTCTCGCTGGTGTCGTCGGCGTCGCGCGCCGCCCCGCCCGCGCCGCCCGCCGCCGACAGCGGCGCCGCGCTGCCGCTCTCGCTGGTGTCGTCGGCGTCGCGCGCCGCCCCGCCCGCGCCGCCCGCCGCCGACAGCGGCGCCGCGCTGCCGCTCTCGCTGGTGTCGTCGGCGTCGCGCGCCGCCCCGCCCGCGCCGCCCGCCGCCGACAGCGGCGCCGCGCTGCCGCTCTCGCTGGTGTCGTCGGCGTCGCGCGCCGCCCCGCCCGCGCCGCCCGCCGCCGACAGCGGCGCCGCGCTGCCGCTCTCGCTGGTGTCGTCGGCGTCGCGCGCCGCCCCGCCCGCGCCGCCCGCCGCCGACAGCGGCGCCGCGCTGCCGCTCTCGCTGGTGTCGTCGGCGTCGCGCGCCGCCCCGCCCGCGCCGCCCGCCGCCGACAGCGGCGCCGCGCTGCCGCTCTCGCTGGTGTCGTCGGCGTCGCGCGCCGCCCCGCCCGCGCCGCCCGCCGCCGACAGCGGCGCCGCGCTGCCGCTCTCGCTGGTGTCGTCGGCGTCGCGCGCCGCCCCGCCCGCGCCGCCCGCCCCGCCCGCGCCGCCCGCCCCGCCCGCGCCGCCCGCCGCCGACAGCGGCGCCGCGCTGCCGCTGCCGCTCGACGCCCCCATGTAGCCAGCCCCGCGCTAACGCTAGTACTCACCGATAATGACAAAAATGTTCATATATTCAATCGCGAGCGCAATTATATTCATCGTTTTTTTGTCTATTTTTATTTTTATATCGAATAAAATACAGGAGGTATAAATAAAACGATACGAATAAAAACGTTAATTATGTATTTTATTTAATTTCTAATAATATAAATTATAATAATATAATTGTAGTCAGTTTTATATGATAATCAGTAGACAATTATTTCAAGCCGATATTATTAATGTCAAATTAAAGAAGTAAATAAACAAAGTAGTGTTAAAACATCGTAAATATAATCGCGTGAGGTGCGCGGGGCGGTGCGGGGCGGGGCGGGGCGGCGCGGCGCAGCGCAGCGGGATACAGCTTGCTTATGTAGAGAAATAAGTGAAGGCGATCCCGCCGAGCCCCGCTCCGCGCGGTGTTCTCGAGCATCGATAGCGAAAATACATCTTATAATATAACTATATACTACGCATGACTTACATTAACATCGCTCGAGATACATATCTGTTAGTTAACTTACAAGCTAATTTATAAAAAAATCACATACATCTTGAGATTAGAATAAATAGGAGGACCGTTCACGAGACAGCGCTTGGAGAAACGGCGAGTCGGGCGGCTCGCTGGCCAATAAACATCTGACATATAGCAACAAACAATTCAACAAACGTTCTTTGGAAGAATAAATATATCGAAACATTAGAAACGCGACGTGCGACCGAAGCGTTCGACTACCTCGCCGCCGCGCCCGGCCGCCGGCTGCGGCGCGGAGCGACTACTGCTCGTCCTTGAAGCGGCGGTAGATGGACTGCACGTAGGTGAAGACGCACTTCCAGTCCGGCTTGCGCATCGCCACCATGTCGTCCACGTCCAGCAGGGGGTAGATGCCCGCCTTCTCTCTGCAAACGTTATATTGATAGTGTTCATTCGCTTCATAAATCACAAAGCTTACAGTGAGAGAAGAGTGCTTCCGCTATGAGATGAAAGAGCGTCTCGTGTAAAATTGTATACTCACTCGGCAATTTTGAAGGCGAGCGTGAAGTTGTGCCGGCGCTTGTCGGGCGAGAGGTCGCGGTAGTCGAAGGCGTCGGGCACGAAGCGGTGCACCAGCGCGCAGAACGCCAGCCCGTCCGCCCAGCTCGTCGAGAAGTTCTCCAGCTTCACATTCTGCGGCACAGGTCACCACGTCATCGCATCACGTCACACGACACCTCACACCGTCTCTTTACTGCTAGTTAGCTTACAGTGCCGAGCAGACGTGCCCTCAGAAATTAGCAGATATAACTCTACGCTATAAAAGATTTCTTTGTAATAAATATATCTACTACATCATTAGGTTCCTCTCTTTTTCAGATTATAATTAAAGGATAACAAAATACAGGAAAGTATTTATAATACAAAAAAGTTATGTACAAGTAACATTTAAATTACTTATATAAAACATTTAGAACACATTCAGCTTCAAGAATAAGTTGCCAAATATATTATTAACCAAGTTAGCAAACGTGGGAAAATAAAATAATAGACAACAAAAAACATTTTTTTAGAATTGTTATCGTTAAAATGAACGCGGCCGTTCCAGTCGCAGCTGGTGTTGCCCGACTCGAGAACACGAGCATGCTTTACAAACACCGTTACTTCTGTTAACTATTCGAATTTTCAACGTTAGTCTCCATTTAAACTATCTAGATTTTTGTAAAAAAATAAAGTTAATATTTTTAATAACCACTCGATCGTTTATTGTATTGTTTTGTGAATGATTTCGATATTGATGATTTATACGATACCAAAGTAATAGAAGTTGGTCGTGTGATGAATATGAAGATGAAGTATAAGTAAGACTGTATGTTCTATATATACAAAGGAAGTTTAAAATACGAGAGTAGCACAGCCATAAAAAGCGTAAAAAGCGTGAATTGTATGAGAGGCGTACCGCTGTACCGCCGCGTGCCGCCGCCGCCGGCAAATGCAAATCTTATAGCTTTATTTCAACTACAAATACGTCTTTATCAACAACTGAGCTAATATTATAGTAACTAGGTTGCTATTTAGATTGATAATATTTACGTAAGAAGAAAGCATCTCTTTAACAACTAAAATCTTATTAATCATGAATGTTACTATTATAGTTTGTGACTTTGAGGAACGTTTTGCAAAGGTTGTAATTGGATTAAAATAAAATTTACATTTGCCAATAGGAACACGCTTAACAACGCCACTTTAACAAACACGTACTTATTCAAGTAGGGTTGTGGCAAGTGAGTCGCCGGAGTGCCGGCCGACAGTGACAGGTTAGAGAGAGTGAGTGCGGAGGAACATTAGGGAGTAGAGAGTGGCGGGAGAGGCAGTGCGAAGGCGGGGCGGGGCTGGGCGCGGCGTGCAGTACCTCGTAGTCCCGGGTCTTGTCGCGACACCAGTGCAGCAGCCGTTCTTTTATAGTGACGGCGCTGGCTTGCAGCGCGGGATCGGTGAACTTGAAGTAGGGCTGCGACGGAGAGCCCGGGCTCTGCGGGCTCGCGGGCGCGCTACAAGCGGGACTCAGGTTAGTGCGCGCGCCACCGCCGACCCTGGCGTGCCTGTGAGGCCTGCCACTCGGCCCGCTACTGTCTATATCTCGAGCCCTCGTATCAAACTAAGAGCATTTTCTATTTTGCTGGACTTTAGCTAATACGATACGACTGTTGGAAACCGAAGATAGGTTAAAATATTCATCGTAATTCGTAGACATGGGAAACGGTTTTTTCACATTTTTCCAAACGAAGAAGAAGATTTGAGTTTGTTACACTTATAGTTAAAGTTAATACCGCAGTTCTCGAGATTCTTATGTGGTATTTGGAAGTCTATCAGTCGTATAGAAGGGAGAGTAGTCGAGGAGTCGCCAGCTCCTGGCATCGGTTAGGCGGTGCGCTGTCACACGGAGGTGCGGGACGCACGCGCGGTGCTGCGTGGCGGGAGGGGTCGCGGGTTATTTACACAATACAATGTGGTGCTCGATTGAACTGTACTGAATGACAAGTGAGCTGTAACTGATGAGGTCTGCCTGACGCCGGATGGAGGAGCTCTGGGCGGCTACAAGCCAACGCGAATGACGTGTATCGATGAGGCGAGCGCGTGAGGTACTCTGTGTAAGCCAACGCCCGCTACTTCATAATATCTTTCTACTTTATAATGAAGCGACTAATACGAGTAAAATGTTATGAATGTGGTATAATATTAATATTTACTTGTTTCCCTTATTCGTATCCACAGTCACAGCTGCCAAAATAAATAAATATTTGCATTAAAATAATATATGAAGCGAAAAATGTTCGATTTGAATTTATAGAAATTCTAGATAATCTATTTATGGATATTTGATAAATGTATAAAAATAATAAAATACTGTCGTAAAATACTTGTATTACATGTCTGAATTCGGAAATACACTAAATAAATATGTAATTTGATATGTAAGACGACATGTACGTGTATGGATGTGTGTGTATGTGTGTATGTGTGCGGCGAGGCACTCACTTGGGGGAATTGATGGTGTTTTGTTTCTCGAGCTGCCGGAACTTGGCGAACGGCGAGACGGGCTTGGGCGCCGCGCGGGTCATGCTCTCGATCACTGCACACGGAACATTGCAACGTTTGGAGTGGTACTTTATTGTTTTACACTAGTATACGATACAAGCTGCACTGAGTGCAAAAGAAAAACCTTTGGAATTTTTGATGGTGGTGCTGGTACTGGTGCTAACGGTCTTCTCTGTGGAGTTCCTCCTCACGCTGGATGTCACCGTTGTTACCTCCTCCTCCTCTGTAAACAATTTACAATAGATCATCAGATACCTTTTCTCTTCCTAAATCGAATGAACGAACAAGAAAAAACCAATGAAAAACATAACAGCAAAACGAAACGTAAAACTTAAAGCTATTAGTCAAAATAACACAGTTACAGGTGACGTACAGTAGTGGACACAAGTCTTGGGCTTCACGACATACTGCACACAAAGCAGCTGTGACACTGTCTAATGTCGCACAAGGGCGACGGGGAGGCGGGGGAGGCGGGGGAGGCGGGGGAGGCGGACGATACAATGTTATAGTTGTTAAAACACAACACCGTTGATTCACAGAGATGTGAAGGTGCAGAGGATGCGGCCTCCACTACAGTCACTAAAAGCCCAAGATCCGTGTCGACTGCATTCAATGATCGGAGGTTTAGCTGACATGTTTATGTACATCGAGTGTAGGGGGTGTGGGAGGGGGCCGGTTGAAGTGCGGGCGGGGGTGGGGCGGGGGCCATGCGACGCGACACAAGCGGACGAGGCGCCACACACACACGACTCACGTCTCCGCGCCTACCCAGTGGAATGTTGCGCTAAGCTAGCGCCGACACGAGGTCCTCGAACGCGTCGTCCGCGTTGCTCTCGTCCAGCAGCTGCAGCTCGGCAAGGGTGCCCATGGTGCGACTGCGGCCCAGCGCGAACATGCTTCCCGGCGCGTTGGCTGCGCGCGCTGCTTCCGAACGCCCCGCAAAGTACGCCTCGACCGTGCGCCGCTTGTCGGGAAGTTGTTCGCGAGCGATCCCGCCCTCGTACAGTTTAGGCGCGGCGAGCAGGTGCATGGACTTTGTGCGAGTAGTAACACGACGCGGGGAGGGCTGTGGCGAGGCGAGCTGGTGCCACGAGCCGCAGCGCGCCAGCGGGCTCGAAGAGCCGCTCGACGCCGACCGGTTGGAGGGGATGCTGTCGCAGTCGGATCCGAGGTGGCCTTGACTCCGCGAGGCGACGGGCCGGCCGAAACCGGAGAAGTTGGAGGGGCTTCCGTCGTTATAGTTTCGACTAGAGATTCTCGATGGCGACTTGCTGTCGTTGCTGTGATTTCTATGAGCGGGAGGAATGGCGGGCGGCGCCAAGCGGTCCAAGGCCGCGCGGAGGCCGTCGGCGGCTCGCGTTCTTACGCCTGATGTGATGGTCGCGGAGCCGCGCACCGGGCCGCGCATCACTTTTGTCTCGACGCTGCCGTGCTCAGTGGTGCCCTCCTGTAAGTCGCCGACGTCTCCGTTCTGGTAGGATGGTTTCGCGGGGCTGGATACGGGCCGACTCGGCATCACATACTCGACGTTATTCTCGTTCATGACGACGTCCGGCAAGTAGTCGACTTTATGCGCCTTTGCCTTTTCTATGTCCGGTGTTTGCTGCAGAGGAACGAAGGAAGCGGACACGGTCGGCGGAGTGTAGTCTACTATGGTATAGGTAGGAGGCGTGGGAGGTTTCGGCTCAGGCTCGCGGTAGCCGTTTGTTATTGATCCCCGGCGGGTGTTTTCGCGAATCTGTCGCTCGTAGAATTCTATTTGAAGTTTTTCTGCGTCCATCGGCCGAGGAAAATGTTCCAATGGCGCATTCGTTTCATGTATCTTCTTTACGAGTTCTGGCGCGGATAGCTCGTTCTGGCTGGGAATGGCTTTGATGGGGTAGCTCTGCGTCTGTGGGGAGGTGACGTGAGTCGGTGGCGTGGGGGGATGGTAACTGTATAATTTCGGTGGAGGAGCGTGCGACTCCAGCTTGTCATTCTCAAATTTAGAAGCAACTAGTCCGACAGTTTTCCTTGGCTTCTCGTTATCTGAGGACCAAGGAACTCGAGGAGCTGGGGGACTAGGGACTAAGGATTTCGGAGAGTAGGCGACCAAGGGTAAGTTATCCGACGTGGGGGATTTGACGAGACTCGACGGAGGACTCCAAACATTGGGAGATGCAGAAATAGGCGAGGTTATCTTTTTGAGAGGTTTGAAAGCTGACATGGGGGCGTGGGAGAATTGGTTTACGGGAATAGGTTTTGCAATGAAAGGCCTCATTGATGGGCCGCTTGGTGGGCTCGCTGGGGTTCGGGCTGGTTGGATCGAGGTCGGCGCCTGGGAAGGGTTGGAAGGGGCACGAATAGATTCTCTCCGCTGAGCCCACGGAGGTCTACTGATATCCGTTGTAACATCGGTATTGAAATTTCTCGGCCGAGCGTTGTGATCGCCGGCGTGGTATCGGCGGGCACTGGCACTCACCGCACGAGGCGGCTCGGCGTGCTCGGCACGCTCGCGGCTCTCAAAAGCATTTTTAATATTACCGAACCGGCTGCTCCAGTTGGCGAGGCCCGTCGGCTCTACCTCTCGGTTTTTTTGCATGAAGGCAAGGAATTTCCTATCATTGTCCGTCTTCGGACAAAACTCCGGCACAGTGGGCGCGCAGCCGCCCTCGTCGTCATCGACCTTATACCCGCCCAGAGGCTTACCGATATCTATAGTATTGGCTCGTTTCATTCGAGCGCGCTTACTATTATTATTGAATCTATTTAACGGTTTGGAAGTGTCGCTGGAGGGCAGCGCCGCAAAATTATACGTGGGAGGAAGGGGACGGTACAGAGGAACGCGGCTTATTTCTCCCGGCGACTTTGGTACCGCGGGCGAGCGTTGGATGGGGGGGACACGCCTGGCGGGTTCGTTATCGACTTTAGCATCGAATTTATTTGCTATGGCGGCTATACTCCTGGATTCCTGCCAGCGGGGTACCGGATCGGGCGCAGCATCTGCTATAGAGTGCCTAAAGAAATCGGGTTTGCGCGGCGGCTGGGCACGCTTTTCGACGGTATCTCGCGGCTCCGCCGGCAGAGGGGCCGGTTGCTGCGTTCGCTGGGGAGGAGGGGATGTAGTATTGTCTATAAGTCGGCGAGCCTCCTCGAGGTCACTGTGGGTGACGGCCACGGTGTGTCTGGCGGCGCGGTTGCGCCGGCGCAGACGACGGCAGCCATCGAGGCGGTCGGCATCCAGCGCATCCTCCAGGCGCTCGGCCAGGTTGAGGAGGGCTTGCGCGTGCGGGTGCTTGGTGGGCGGCGCGAGGGCGGCGCGCAGCCTGGCTAGCGCGCGGCGCACGTCGGCCAGCACGGCGGCCGTGGCGCCGGACAGCGGCGGCGCGCCGTCCTTGGCCAGCAGGCCCTGTAGGAGCGGCAGCAGGAGGCACTCACCGCGGGACTCGCCGTCTGCTTCCACCTCGCCCTCGCCCGCGGCCGCCAGCGCCTCCGTCACCGCGCTCGTACAAGCTGTAGTACATTGGCTTCTTGTTCAAAACTACCTCTACAGTGTATTAGTAGATATTTACTCAATAAAACATATCTAGGACAAACCTTCCTGCTCGGCCATGAGGGTGCGAATGCGTGCACGCAGGCGACGTCGCTGGTCGTAGTCGCTGCACTCCTCCAGCTGCAACGAAAAGAGCATCTTTTTTATCCACACATCATAAAATTGCCTAACGTATATTAATTCAATAGACAAAAGGATAATATAAACTCAAGTAGCTTTTTAACTCGCTAATTAGGCGCAAAGTTTATTTTATTTTTGGATAGATTGAAGTTTCATATAATGGGCATGTTTCCTAATTTTTTGAATTGCTTTTATTTTGTAGATAATCCATATCTAAACACGAAAAAAAATGTAATAAAATCATATACGCATCATTTCATTACAAAAACACTTAACTAAAAACAACTTCTCGAAAGACCGCGAAAACGCCTCAACTCATGACGTCACTTTTTTGCTAACAAACCTCGCGTCGCGTTCTGTCAAAGTCATGCTAAAACAGACATCTTGAATTTTGATAGTTATTAAAAATACTTTACATGTTTCACAACTCCGGTACAAGTAAATACTCGTTTTTTTTTGTTGCTTATTTATGGCAAAGAACATTTAAAGTATACATTATGAATACAAAAATATCAATTTAAAAAAAATTTTGGAATCAAAAATAAGATTCGAACCCGACACCTATTTGTATTTCATTGCGCGATACTACAGCGTTATATGAAAACTAGTGTTGAAAAACTGCATTTAGGTTGGATACAAATGGAAGAATAGCTGCGGAAGCGGTCAGCCGGCGAGCAAGCGGAACTAACGGCGACCTACATTGCACCCCATGGTCACCGTCCACCGAGCAGCTCGCGGTTAGCCGATAGTCGTTGTGTGTATGTCGATGCAGACAATCCGCTCAGAACAATATTTATAAGCTGGTACATAGCACATGTTGTAACTCACAAGCTGGCGCAGCTCGCGCTCGTCCCAGCACTGGTCGAGGTCGATATGCTGCACCGTGCTGCTCCTGCTGGTCACCTCGCCGTCGCCGCCGCGTTGCACCGTCTCCTGTAACAACACATCACTGCATTAGTTAGGCGCTTAATTTACCTAATTCCATTCTTGTATCTTGATTTATTTCCAAACAATCTTTGTTATGTAGAAGACGTGACGACATGTCATTAGCTGCTAACGAATGCAGTGACCTTGTGTGGCGCCTTCTAACAACACGGCTGATTGAAAGAACTGACCCATTTTGTAACGGGATACAAGATAATATTAAAAAAACTTAAATCTCCTCAAACCTTAATTTTACCGCATATATTGTTAATATACGTCATGTTTTGAGATACAGAAATCTTTAGAAAGTAAGCATAAGAAATGTAGCAAACACAGCTGCGGTTGACATCGGCTGAGGTAAAATGCAATCTCATGCCGTTTGTCTGTGCTTATAGCCACTTGTCTCTAAGTGTTGTTAGAAAGCAATAGAAATTAACTCTGCAATATTTTTTGTTTGTCATCATGATGTGTGCACGGATGAAGATTCTATAAGGTAGGTGCAGTCGCCTTGAGCAACGCATCTACTCTTAAGAATGCTCTGAGAGAAGTATCTGACATATGAGTCAGCGCATAACGATGTTTTCCGATAGTTTTGTTGCATTTGGCGGCGAAGGGCGTGAGGCCAATTCCGTACCGAGACGGAGACGCATTCCGCATTGCCCAACCTTGAGACACCATTTTTCATTGTAATATTAGGCAGAATCCGAGATATTATATTTAAAAAAAAATCTAGTTATTAAAGAGCTGAAATAGATAGAGTAGTATTATATATCTTTTGCGACAAACCCCGAGGTAAAAAAGCCACATGAATGGATACACAGGTAAATAAGCAGTCTCCGTGTAAACCTTTAGTAATGAATGTACATACATACATAAAATTGTTTGTCGTCAGATACATTGCCATATTCGAGAGTAAACAATTAAAAATACGAGTTTAAAAGTGCAACAAAAACTTGCTTATTCATGTACTCGAACTATATTGTTTACAGCTAAAAATAAACACGCATCATTATAGTTTTTGCCATACGAAGAGCGGTCTTGCCAAACTTCTTTACGTCTGTCCAAAGTCGATGCGGTCGGCGCAACTGCAACCGTACATTGCTACGTGAATTATATGTTTGAAAAATAAATTTAACGAAGAATTATTTTAAGAAGAACATTAATACGATTAATTACGACATCAAACTTTTGTTTCTAACGTCACTTGCTAAACACAGAAATTAGTGTTTATCTTGTTAATGTTAAAAATATAAACCAAGATGTAAATCGCACAATTGTGGCTTACGATAGTCGATATTGCATTGAAGCCTTTACCAAGTAAAATGTCGTTCTTCGCTCAATAAGTTAAACTTTAAGAATGGTATTTAAGCGAAAATGTTCCACAAACTAAGATAAGCCTTCTGAATCTGCTTTATGAGGAAAACAGTTGGTTATAGTAACCCATTAACTAGAGGAAATGAACTAAATCTACGCGAACAATTCTTCGTATAGTAGAAGATCAGTGGGCCAGATTGTTGGCAGGTCACCGGCCGTCCCCTGCCGACCGCCGACCGCCGACCGCCGACCACCGACCGCTGGTCGCCTAGCACACGTTTAAAAATATAACAATCTGTTCGCCTCACACGTTACACACTTTCTTTACAATGTTGCGACGATATACAAAGTTCGGTTTGTGATTTGCAGTTTATTTAATGATAGTTATCATATTCAGCCGTCTTTCGCAATTTGTTCACTTTCCTTTATGTTTATTACGAACGACAATAAACATTGAGATGATTTTCAGATTCTGACGGTTATAAGCGATAAAACCGAGTTTACGAGCTTTGATTTGTAAGAAAGAAACAATAACTAAAACAATTAAAAATTATATAATATTTTTGAAAAATATGTTACGTTATCTGTAGCATTTTCAGAAGATGCTATTTCTAAAATGTTTTCGCAATTAACTTTAAAATGTATCTGTTAATAAAGTGTTGAGAGCAATATCAAAGGATTTAATCTCGAATTAATTGCGTAACAGTCTTATTTAACGGTTTAAAAACAGCGGCTCCCGTTGTTGCAAACTTTCTATTTGTTAATTTTCACGTTTATTACATTCATTGTGTTTTTGAAAGATATTTTGCACGATTGCTTGCTTTATTTCTCCCAGTTTACGAAGATATATAACTTTCCAAATCACCTAAGGTATGTTTCATATTCATTTGAAACTGCGACTTGTAGAGGAAAGAATTTTAACTCATCAAAGTGGTTTGTTTGGTCGTGATGTGATCTCGAGTCCAGCGGTAAAAGAGTTTGGAAAGAAGCCAGATATTCACCGCGGTTTAAAAACGTTATCTTTGTTCTGAAGGTCGTACTATATTCATAGATTTCGTATAAATATGAAGTGCCGATATGTTTTGAACGGTCAAAGCACAGATGAACGCTTTGCATCGCATCACAACTAGTGCGGTGCGGTATTTGCATACTTTTTACTTGAATTTAACACGATATGAGATCAATTCTGTAATAACGTTTGCAATAGTTAAAAACGTTGCGGATCTAAAATCAATTCTACGTGTAGTTGTAAAAGGAAATGGGAGCATTGACAATAGAAATTTTACAGCGGCAGAACATGAATAAGAAAAACGTTTATTGCAGTTATAAAGCGTAAACACGGGAAAGCTGGCGAGCAGCGGAATGGCGGCCGCCACCGCAACTTATAATGGAAATATTGTGGTTATAAGTATTACGAATGTGAGTGCAATCTTGAAACAACTGATAGTATTTAGTGGTAATGGAAGATGACTATGTCACTTAGAATCACTTAGAATAGTCTGATAGGGCATGCTGGCACGCGGTAGGTGCGTCACACTGGCCATCACGTGGAGCCCGAGCGAGGAACTACGTAGTGTGTACCAAGTTGTAAACATAACACCACGTGCTAAATTATCTGCGCAATAACATATTGGATAAATCTAATTAAAATGGAAGTTGCTGAATAACGATGACTTTTAGCTCGTAAGCTTAGAACGTGTAAAAAATGGATCAAGGTGAGGTGTCGCAACACCAAAAGAGGCGACGAGAGCGCACGGAGAGGGTTCGACGGCCAGAGCTGGCAACACACCAATACAACTACTACAACATTCAAACGTTGTGACGGCTCGTGATTAGTTGCGATTATGTCTTTAGCAGCGAGTCCACTGTTTTTTAGAGCATAATTGAGGTTTGGAAGGCACTATACCCGTCGCCTTACTATCGTGCCTTTGTCATCACCATCACTCACATCGGATATCTTAAGAGATAGTGAAGTTTACAAGCGAAATTCGCAAAGTACCCATATCTCAGTATTCGTAATCTTACAATTAGAACAACAAGTTACAAAATACTTCGAAATAGTATTTCAACAATTTAAAAATTCTAACCCAAAAACTACTTAGTGTCCGGGTTACAATATTGTGGGACAGGTCCGAGGAATACGGAAGGGGCTGGACTAATTACAAGACACAGCAAGCTCGCGTCGACGTCGGCATTTGTGTTAATAGCACAAAGGGATAGGGAACACGCAACAAGTTACATTGAAATCGATTTAAGAAGACAAACTAAACATATTCGTGTCTAAAATAATATAAAATCGAAAACATCTGTGTATATGATTGCTCTCAAACACCGCTTCCTGGTAATATTTGATATCGCCGTAGCAGGTGCATGTTATTGCGTAAGTCTCGATATGTGCACAGGCGCAGCGTAAATGAACAATCGTGTAGATCGTGCGCGGGTTATATTTGTCGGATTGTGGTATATTGGGCGCGGAGTGAACGCCCTGTCATACCTCTGGTGCCACAATTGATGTACGAAGCTGTCCTGACGTTGAGCGACAGCGGACTTCAAAGATTTTGTTATGCAAAAATATTTTTACTCGAAGACGTTGTGCGATTTTATCAATCTGTAAAACTTGTTTGTCGCCTATACATTCTTCAAGTGACGTTCAGAGACGTTCAGAGGATACCAGAGAGTGACTTTGCTCTAAGAAATCTAAAGAATGAAATAAAACTATTTTGCTTACATGACAACATATTTTGATTATGGAGAGCTGATGATCAGGCCGCATTGAAACTAGTAGAATAAAACATCTGTAAACAGTCTCTGTGTACAGTCCGAAACCCGCTCTCGACAGTACTATAATCGCTATCTAATGCAATTTGGCACTGACAGCCGTCAGCGATATAATTACTGTGCAACAAAATTGATACAATTATTCTTTGTTGTTGAGAGATTGGTTTCCGCGAGTTCTGGAAAACATGGTGACACTATAACGGTGAAATAACCACTGGTAAAAACAATTACAACTTACAATATCTCTATAAGAAGGTTACAAAATACGTTATATTTTTTAATTTGATAATGAAATAAAATTGATATATTAGCACGACATTTAATCAGTATACAACCTATTAGCATAGCAAGAGAAAATTAAACATTTTGAATTACCTTACAAGACTACTGAAGGCTTAAAAATATCTGGTATTTAAAAGAAATAAAATCTTATATATGTAAACTTGATACCGATAGAAGGAAGAAAGTATAAAATATAAGTAGAATTTTTTTCACTAATGTGAACTAACTTAACTACGAGACCAGAAAAGTCTATGTAAAGTTGCCGAAAACGGAAATGAAGTGAGTTTGTAAAGATTTTGCAATAGTTTAGTAAAGAAAGACAAAAAAACGGAAATCGTAAAAGCACTTACCTAACAAAAGCTCGATTTAAAATAAGCAATCCTAAAAGGTTACAAAGCACTAAGTGTAATCGGAGAAAATATTTTTGATTGCTGACAGTTGGTTCCGGTCACTCTTATATTTTTAGACCATAAATTATGTTTTTTTTAATTAAATTTTTAAAGGCGTGTCAATTTTGACATGGACCGATCTGCACGGGTGTTTGGAACGGACTGCGCGAGCGGCCGTTGATGACGTCACCGCTACGAATATAGCACGCAAATTCGTTTAAGGCAATTTCCCTGCATGCGACTTTGTTTCAGTGGTTTTTAAAGTCTAAACTAGTTTGCGCCGTGCGTCGAGATACGTCGTTACGCAGGAGCGGGGTCGGTGAAATGTCGGCGCGGTGTTATTTTTGGCGCGCTTTTCGCGTTTCCCGCGCGTGTCTTTAAACGGCGCGGCGCGGGCGCATCCAGCGCGCGCTTTTGTTTACTATTGAATTCCTCTCCGACCGCATCGACACGCATTTATATTACGCCATTATTTATAAACATTTTAACAAAGTTCCAACATGAGTTCAAAATCCACGAGATTATGAATATAACGAGTTAATGTAAATCGACACAGGAATGCTGCTCTTATTGCCACAGCGTATCAGTTATCAGATAAACGATAATTTCCATTCTCCGTATATAATTATTATTAATATAAAGTAAGGTATCGACAAATTAGTAATTTCCCTACAGTCAACCTGAAGAGAAAATAACTTTTGTCTAGATTTCTGCTTTACTCAGGTGCATCAATAAAAATCAAATATGCATTCTGGAAATATTTTCAAAGTTTCGTATACTCTTGATACGTTGTGGCGTATTACTGGGGTAATAAATCATGTGGCAGGCGAGTTGCAGTGAGCAGTGACATGTCAGGAGCTGCGCGGTGGCTGCGCGCAATGCACTTGGCTGCCGCTGCACTTCCTTATGCCGCTACGTAATTACAAAGATGAATCAGTGCACGTGGATAGTGTATGCAACTAATGAAAGCCAACATGATTGATTTACAAAAAAACATTTCTAATTATCGTTATAATAACAACACGATATTAACTAGTAAGTAACTAGGAAGTCCTATAAAGGACAAGATTGTTGTACTCCTACACTACTCTTTTTCTCCAAAAGATTTAAAAAATTCGATGCCACGTAACCTCTACTTGTTTAAAATCTTGTCATCGATTGTAAAGTTTATCCATTTGTATGAATCCCTGTATGTCTTATATAAATCAATACACTTAATAGTGTATTGATTTATTATTATATTATATTTACTACGTCTCGTTAGAGGCACAATTAGTACAATTTAAAATAGGAAATGCTTTATAAACGTTGTAACATTTGGTGTGAGTTGGTCCGCGGCCAAGCTTGTGTTTGTATTATGAACTAGTGCGGTAATTTTAGTATGGATAGAGTCCGTTGCCGCTACTTTGGCGTCATATTTGTTTTTAAATCTTATTTTGATCAATCAGAACAAGCCGAGGCATTTGTTATTCAGTGTCGTAATTAGAACTGTTTTAAGATTTTAAGTCGCAATCGCATCCTTAAACTTCCTCTTACTTGAAATTATATTTTCACAGCGTCATGTGCGAAATTACTAGCTGCTGTAAAGTTTGTATAATGTTAGCGGTTTAACTGACCTGTTTGATGACCACCTTTCCTCCCGCGCTCTCGGTGACGTAGCCCTGCATGCCGGCCATCAGCACGCTGGCGCCCAGGAACTTGTTGAGCAGCGCGCGCGCCTCCGCGTCCTCACCGCAGTCGGTGTCCTCCACCACTGCACACACATACACATGTCTTACCACGATAATACATAAGACAGCGTGCAGGAGCCCTTAATTTAGTTTCCCTTCCCACCTTTTTCTTAAAAAGAAAGGGGAAAGTGGGAATATCCTCTTTCTACACCGTCGATTAAAAGCAGGTAGCGCATCTGTTGTCTATGGGCAGCAATCACTTCGCTATTTCAGCAAATTCAGGTGGTCGCTTACTCATGTGCGACTTACTGATTTAAAAAAAAAAAAAAACATACAGACGAATTGAGTACCTCCTTTTTTTGGGAAGTCGGTCAAAAAGATCTATTATTGACTAATTTGTTACTTGGATATTTTCAGAATAGCTTACCGATGTCAGCATTCTTCATCCTGGTAAGTATGTCCTGCACGCCGGTGACCTTGGTGTCGCTGTCGAGGAAGGAGCGCTCGAGGCGCGCGCGGCTGCGCGTCGTGGTGGTGGTGGTCGTCATGCCGTCGCCGCGCTCCTGCCGGCTGCTGGTGCTCACCACGCCCTCCTCCACAGAGCCCAGGCTCTGCTCGCTGTCCGTGCGGTGCAGTTCTGACACAATGACAAAATATTGAAAACAGACCAACTCATCGTTGATAACGGAAGGAATAAAAAAAAAACTTTTAGAACCTAGAAGAGTAAGTATATCTATTTTCAAAATTAAATAACAGTCTTTAATAGGTTAATCTTTGCAAAAGCAAAAGTTGAAATTATTTTATCTAAAAGTTGCCAAAAACTGTAGCCACTCGGCTCCAATAAATACCTTATAATTCAGTTAAACTGTAAGTAAATTTATGGAGACGTGCCGACATGAGAAAAAGAGTAAAGAGTCATGTTTTGTAGCTGTACAAAAAACAATCTTACGTAGTTATCGCACACAATCACACAATACATTGTTTATAAACGTAAATCTTTTTGTATAGTTAGCACGTTTATCCCACGGTCAAGTCAACTGTAATCACATTTATCGCATGACTATTGTCTGACATTTAATATTTACAAGAGGTCAATGACCGAGTGAGGAAGTGCCGTGTGCGAATAACGATACTTTGCCTTACAAAGTTTTAATGGCAGGAAACATTTAAGTACCGCTCAAATATGAATAGCGCAAAAATAATGAAATACTATCACCGACTGAAACTAAATGTTGATGCTTACACAAATTAATGTTGTCTAACTTGTTTGTAGCGAAGTGTCAAAGACTAAACGATGTGCAAGACTCACCAGCGTGCGTAGAATCGGTGGATCCAGTATCCTTGATGCTTGTGCTCCGCAGGATGAGCCCCGCCTTGGGATACGTCGCCCGCTCGTTCTTGCTACTCTCACCTACGATATTACACAAATAAACCTTAACTTACATTAACTTACAACAAGTTGTGAATAAAGTATTACATAATATTGTAAAATTCAGGAGTCATAACTCCACGTAATAAAAATCAACAAATTGAAAGAACCACTTATGTTACGGTGTCATAATGTTAAGTATTTTTTATTGCAAAGATCCGATGACTCAGCAACCGCTCCGTAAGCTTATTTACACTATCTCATGCTGTTTTTTTATTTGTTTTTTAACATAAATTAAATCTAAATTAAATTAAATCTAAAGTTACATGAAAAAACTTTAATACCTCTACGATATCTTCGATTCAATGTCAAATTTCGCGGCTTTTGTTTGTTTTTGTTATTAAACCTTTTTTTATTTTTAAACACCGGTAAGTTGCCAGTGCGCAGTGTATCTACACAGGCAACAAGCGAGCACTGAACAGCGAGCGGTGCTGGGGCGAGCTGCGGCACGTTCGAAAGTGAACTCATTACGTAAGTCAATTGCAGGCTGTTAGAGAGTCTGAAGTTATGTGACGTCACGCGTAGCCTTCTTCACGTCTACTATGTATTTACAGTTGCTTAATTAATGAAATGATAAAGGCTCACCGAGGATTATATCACTTAAAGTATTTGTTGGTGTTTTAATTGGTTTATACGGCGCAGAAAATAAAATCAGAATCGATCGGAAATAAGTTGATCTTTCGGAAATAAGGAGATCATTAACTGAATAATTTAATACAACATGCGAATTACAAAAAAGTTTGAATATACTCACTTGCATTCTTGATGAATTTCTCCGTAAGACATTTGACGGAACCTTGTCGGAGAACAGTCTTCTTGTTGTCTATCCGTCTCTCATTCCTGCCAGTATCTTGGCTTCGTGGCTCTATTCTTTGCACGTTTTCAATCCTATCGACTCTTTCCTCCCGCAATCTACCGTCTTTCTTTTCACCATGACTAGTTCTTCGGCTTCCCACTCTTTCTTCCCTCGTTATTTCAGAAAACCCATCGTCTACAGTTTCTTTTTGTCTACGATTATCCTCTCTTTTGCTCTCCATTACGTATGTTTCTGAAATTTCCTTCTGATTGTACTTTTGTGTGCTGTCTGTTTCTTCAGATCTTGTTAGTTCTACGTTGTATTCGTTGTCTATGTCCTGTCGTGTCACGTGGCGGCGCTCTGTGTTATATCTGTCTTCTTCGTCGGTGACGTTGTGCTTCCTATCGTTAACATCCTCTATGTACCGTGTCTCAGAGGAGCGCTCGCTTCTGTCCTCGCTGACGCGCCTGTCGCTGTGTGTGAACTGCTCGAGCGCGGCGCGGTCCTCCTTCTGTCAAACAAATCGACAATTCGTCACGGCACGGAACAAAAAATGTAATGAACTTACTTGGATATCGCCACTTGTACGGAGCGGCGATGGTTGAGTTGATGTATTTTCATGTACAAATCAAAGATCTTTTTAAATTAAATGTTTAATTAAATCAACAATAATTGATTGCTAACATTTTAGGACATGTATCCAAATATCGTCCAAATTCAGTCAAAATTAATTACTTACTTGGTTTCCTTTTACAACTTCATGATTTGTTATGTATAGATATTTTCTTTTGTAATTAGAGAGGTAGAGTTAAAGTGTAAAACCATTTTTATATTCGATCATTCCAACTTTTAAAAATTACGTGTTTTACTTTTGAAGTGCTTTATTGCTAATAAATTTGTGAAGGCGCTTACAGTGTGAATCTCGCTGTATGTAGTGCCGCTGTCGCCGCCAAACTTCTTAGTAGTGGTGATGGCGGTGAGGCCGTGTATCTTGGAGGGCCGCTCGCCCTGCTGCTGCAGCAGCTTCTCCAGGTCTTCCGGCTCGGTGGAGTACGCAGTGACGGAGACGGAGCCTACCGGCTCGCCGCCATTCTTAGAATGATACTCTTGGCGGATCACAGTACCTTTGACTGTAAATATATTAATTGATTAAAAATCAACTACACTGTATTTACTGTAACATTTATGCAAGACAATAAACTCGCATATTATAGAGTACAATGCTTCACGACTGTTCACCTTGAAAGTGATCTTGTAACTGAACCGCGGTGATATTTTATACCCATATGTTTAATCTTATTCATATAACCAGTACGAAACCTGTCGCGTCTCTCGCCTTTTTTCTTTCGTTAAAACAACATATGTTTTGTTTACAACTTTTATGTATTAAAGAGCCTACTAACATATGTATTTAAGAGTTATGCGTCTTATTCTTTAAGTGTTTAAAATGGCAAAAAATAAATAAAACGCTGAAACTACAAATGTTTGTCTTATAGATTTCTCGTTAAACCTGTATAAATATTTACTTAAGTAGTGATGTGAATCATTTTGTATGACATTACCTTGATAGTTTGTGGCCCCTTTCCTCAGCGCTTTGATACCAAATAGCGGCCTGCCGTCGGCGTCGAGTGGTCCAGGCCCGTAGCTAGATGTGATTATGTCAATTGGCTTAGAGATAACTTTAGATGGACTTGTGGAACGATACTTCGGCTTCTCATTCTCCGCCTTCTTGGTGTTGTACGTGCGTACGGATGATGTCACTTTCTTGAGATTCCTGTTGGTCACCCAGGAGGGTTTCTCCTCCTGTTGCGGTTTAGAAGAAATCTTTTTTTCGATATCACTTACAGCTTTGCCGGCAGGTTCCTTTTTCTTTTCTATATGCGGTTCTCTTTGCGCAGGCTCGGCGGCTGGCTTTTGCAAGTCAGGGCTACGGCTCCGAGACTTTTCTGGACTCTTAGGTCTGCGAGCTGGACTTGGACTCTTCTCGGGTGAGGCAGACCTCTTTCCATTAACCTGCATAATCTCGATAACATCTTTCGACGATGTACGTTCTGTTACGTTCTTTGTTATAATTGTCGAGGAATGTTTGGTTTCCACAGTTTCTTGTTCATCTATGACATGTACAAGATTCGGTTGCTCTTGTCTTTTAACAGTTTGCTCCTGCTTTACCACGGTAAGGGTAGCTTGTACAGGTGTTTTTTTGGGTTTCTGAGATGAAGTTTTAACTTCTTCTGACTTCAGACCGATCTTCTTCATATACGCCGTAGCATACTCGCTAAAACGATTGGACTTAGGTTTCGGCGTTGCTGTTTTTGTAGGAGACCCAGGCCTACCTTTTTTATCGGGACTTCCAGGACGCATTGGACTTTTTGATATGGGTTTTGATTTTTGGGACAGTTTCGACGGACTTTGTGGTCTTTTTTCGCCTGTGATGTTGTCGGGTATCTTAGCATGACCATTAGGTAACGGACTTTGCTGTTCTTTAGGCTTTGTAGGTTCAGACAAAATATGTTCGGTTTGCCTTCTTGGTGATTGTCTCACAGGCGAAGGAGATTTGGGAGCATTTCGTTGGAGCTTTGATTCGAGTTCAGGAGATGGCTCTCTATCAACCGAGGGCTGTTTACCTGGTGATTGCATTCTGGTGTAGGATTTAGGTTCCCTCTCTGGTGACTTTTGTGGAGTAGATCTGGATTGATACTCAGGCGTGCGTGATCGCGGTTGGCGTTCTTGTGAAGGAGCTTTCTTGACGGTCATCACGGTTTCCTTTGTAATTCTTGTGGTAACAGTGTCGTTCTCTTGATTTTTCTTAGCAATACGGATTTGCGCTCGAATGCGACGCCTCTGTTCGTAACCCACGACCTTTTCCAACTGTAAAATATTAACTATATTAATTAATCGCCAAGGGATCAACTTAAGATCTTCTAACACTTCTGATTCGTTACTTCCTGAATAATATCGATAACTAGTTATATACGAGTAGGTCGATTACCTAATAATACTTAACTACACATAGTCGTAAGTTTTACTGTTACTAATACTCACCATTTGCTCTAGAAGGTCAACATCATAGATATCTTCAATGCACGGCTGGTGGTGCTCGACGCTGCTGCGACGATGCTCGTTTGTCAAAGTGGACCTCTCAATACTCGTCCGCCGCAACTCAACACCAAACTTTCCGCTTCCTCGTCGACTGATAACTTCTGGTTCTTCTATTAATTTTGGTTCCTCTTTCAGTTGGCTGGTTTTTGTTGGACGCAAATAGCCGGGGACTTTGTCATGCAATTTTTCGTTAACATCATGTTCGCGTCTCTGTTGAGGAGATTCCGATCTCTCGGATCTGGAAGCTGAAGTTTGCTTGGTAATAGTTGTAGTTGTTTTTGTTTCAACTCCGTGATGCGCTGGTGATTTGTTCCTTACAATATCTGGAGATTGTGTTCGCGCAGGACTTCGGCGTAGCGTTTCTGTCTGTTTACGTTCTGGTTGCTGAAGATTACGTGGACTTCCAAAATCGGATGTACAGGTCACTTCGTCATCGTTGCTATCAAAATTATCTGCTTTAAGAGTTTTTTTATCTATCGGCTTGGAAACAGTTGTAACAGTTGTTGTTGTTGTAGCTTTGGGAAACTGTTTATTCTCCGGTCGTTTAGTTACCTTAGTGTGAGTGATGTCTTTAGTTGTTTGCTTGTGTGTTGCAATATTTTCGAACAGAGCTTTTGCTTTTTTTACGGCGTCGCTGCTACGTACAGGTGTGATTTTTTGAGGAACCCTTTCAGTTGGCTTGTTAGACCTAATGGAGCTTTCTTTCGTCGTCTCCTGAGTGAGCAACGATTTCTTCGCAGATTCATCTCGAGTCTCTAATTCTTCTTTACGTATTTCTTCATGACTTTCATCCACTTTACAATCGTCATCCGATTCATAATCGACATTTTCTATAATTTTTCTCATAATTTTGTCGTGCTTTTCTTTAATTTTCTGTTCTTTTTCCTCTACCTCATATGATTCGCACAAGAATTGTTCAGCTGTTTTAACAAACTTATTGACTTTGTCAGAAACGCTAAGCAAACAGTCATCGCTTTTTAAAGATTCGTCAACATCGGTCAAATCGGGACGTTCTATTTTTGGACCCGTTTTTGGCTTGGAGACCTTTATATTCTCGGCTGTTTCAACAAATAAATGAGCCTTATCATTAACGCTAAGTTTGGTGTAATTATCTTGGTAAACAGTCTCCCTGTCGTACTCATCTTTTATGTTTCGTGATGGGCTTACACTGTCCTTTGTATCTCTTGGACCCTTGGCAAACTTATTTACCTTTTCAGAAACTGAAAGCAAACACTCGTCTGTAGAAAGATTTTCTTCAACAACATCGGTATGTAATCTCTTTTCGGTTTCTTTGAAACGGTAAGAACTTTCTTTAGGTTTGTTTACAGTCTGAAATTTGTTGGTAAACCTAGAAACTTTATCAGTGACTGTAAGCAGACATTCATCCGACTCAATTAGACTACTTTGGTCGGTTCTTTTTACAAACAATTCATCATCTTCACATATCTCAACTATGTCATCTACAATAGACTCTGCTTCGTGAATAGTGTGATGCGCTCTCTTGTTCAAATCATCGTCTGGTTCATTAACTTCATCGGGGAATCTGGGAATACCGACATCTTCAGAGAAATTGATTGGTGTAGGACAAATACGATCTGGTGAATTTTCTCTGGAAGACTTTGCTTGCTGCACGTCAATAATGACATCATCTTCGTCATTTGATGTATTTAAAGAAGTAGCAGACTTGGGTTTACTAGGAAGTTTAGACTGTGACTCTTTTGATATAGATTTAATGTTCTTAGAAACACTTGATAATTTATTAATTTTTGAAGTTGAAATATCGTTGACTTGTATTTCAGGTTTAGACTTCACTTTTTGCGGTGATAATGGCTTCTTGGATTTAAGTGTACTGTCACTGCTAGTTCGTGTAACTTTTAATTCGGATTCTTTTTTAGTGCCCACATCTTTGTTTAATATCTTTGAAGTTAGTGTTTTTCTAATTTCTGTATCAGCGGTCTTGTTAACAATACTGACTTTAGTAGCCGATGTTTTCGTAGTTGAAGTTTTGTTGAAACTATTCTGTTTTGTTACACCCGTTGACTTTTTATTTTCGCTTGTTACAATTTTGTCAAGTTTAGTTGGTGAAGGTTTGCGTATTAGCTGAGAAGGCACATGTTCTTTAGGTTTAACACCAATTTTCTGCACTTGCGGAGATTTCGGTCTCTCTGTTGAAGTAAACGGTTTTTTAGGAGATGTACTTCTAGGTTTACTTTCAGGAGTATCTGGTCTAGGACTGTACACGTTTGTTACTTTCTTAGTAGGTGAAACATTTCTAGATGAAGGCTTACTAGATACTTTTTGATCTTTTGTTTTATCAAGGTTAGGTTTCTCCGTATGAGTTTTATCATGTCTGACAGCTATTACACGTTTTTGTATTGTTTCAATGATTTCGTTTGCATCAAGGGTTTCATTTTCCTCTACACAATCTGTTACAACGTCTATGTCCCGTAAGCAAATGGTCGCCTTCTCTGGACTTTTTTCGCGGCTTGGAGCTTTTTCCTTTCTATCCGGTGATAATTTTCTCAGAGACTTTTGAACGCGATCCAAAACTTCTTGTTCTCTTTCTGACGATATAAATTGACTTGTATAGTCAGTTGTTGTAAGATCCTCAACCTTATTGTGAGTCAATGATTGATTTTCCGGTTTATCTGTAGACTGTGTTACTTTCCCTGGTTTATCGGAAATGCTTGGTTTAGTCTCCTTTCTCAATATACTCGACTTGGGTGCTACTTTTTTCTCCGGACTGTGAGGTCTTCCGAATTTGCTTGTAACTTGGTCACGTGGATGATGAATTTGAGGTTTATGTCCTGTAAGTTGTACCGCAGGTTTATATTCGGAGCCTGTGTCCGGTTTATAAGAATTTCTCAACCCGTGTCTTACATTCGAATCTGTAGTATGTTGAGAAGTAGTACGATCTGGGCCCGGTTTCCTTTCAGGTATTTTGGATGCAGGTTTTTCATCAGGGATTTTGTGTTTTCTTTCAGGACTTTGGTGCGGTGAGGTACGTTTAGTAACAATTGCTTCGTGAATTTTCTGTACATTAGTAATTTTTGACATATCCTGTGAATTAGTAGCAGTGTAATGTTCTGTGTGAGAAATTATATCACGTAGTTTTGTTGGGGAAGTGTCTCTAGAAAGAACTTTTTGGGGCAGTTCCTTATCATGTTTCTGATGAGATTCTTGTGGTTTGACTGAGACTGATTTCTTTGTAGGTGAAAAGTCTCTAGATGGTAATTTATCTGTTTCAGACTTCTTTTTAGGTAAAGATTCCCTTGTTGGTAATTTATCTGACTCAGGCTTCTTTGTAGGTGACGGATCCCTGGTTGGTAATTTATCTGTTACACTCTTCTTTGTAGGTGAAAAGTCCCTGTTTGATAATTTCTCTGTTCCAGTCTTCTTTGTCGGCGAAGAGTCCCTGATTGGTAATTCAGTTTCAGGCTTCTTTTTAGGTGAGGCGTCGCGTTCTAATGTTTTATCAACAACTGTTGTTTTAACCGAGGAATCTCTTCCTGGTGTTTTCTGTACTTTATCAGAGTCAGGTTTTTTAGGCGAAGATTCTTTTGCGGGCATGTCTTGAAACTTAGTGGTGTCTGGTTTTTTTGTAGGCGAAGAATCTCTCACAGAAGTTTTTCGTGGCTTATCTGTATCTAATTTCTTGACAGGTGATGTATCTCTTGAAGATATTTTTTGAGGCTTGTCTATGGTAGTTTTATTTTTGGGCGACAAATCTCTTATGTGAGTTTTATTTGCTGTATCTATGTCAGTTTTCTTTGACGGGGAAAAGTCCCTCGACAAAGGAGATTTTGACCTCGTCTTTGTCGTTGATATATCGCCAGAAGACGAAACTTGGTGATCAATTACCCATGAAGAATCCTCTGTTTTCACCTTATCATCTTGTTTAGATAATATTTTCTTGTTGTTTGTCGGTGTTTCCTTAATGAAAAGTTGGTTTGTAATGACCGTTTTCGTAGACTCTTCTCTTTCTTTTGTCAAAAAGTCGCTAACTGTGATATTTTCTTCCTTTGTTTGATTATAATCTTTACATTCCAAAATTAAAGAATTGTTGCCTGGTTCTGGACTGGTACAAGGGGACACACTAGGAGAGGCGACATTAGAAGTCTTCGAAACTATAGTTGTTTTAGTTTCTTGTGTAGAGGTCTTTGATGAATTGTCTTCCATCATGCCAAGTATCTTACGACAACGTTCTTCGTAGGTTTCACGTCGCTCAAGTGGTGGTTTAGGCTTTACCGGAGTAGGTTCTGATTTTTGTATTTGATCCTTCTCCTTTTGTACTATCTGATCAGGAAAATCTTTTGTTTCGGTTGTCGGCGACACTCGGAAACTGGATGGCGGATGTTCTGTTGGAGATGTTTGAATATTTTCAGTGGGTGGTTTTTTTAAAGAGCTTTTCCTAGGAAGACTACTTTTGTTAGGCGGTGAAGTTTTTTGCGGTGACGGAGATCTACAAGGTATTTTTGAAGGCGACGTAGGTCTCGTTACCTCAACTCTCTTATTGATATCGTCTGTAAACACTTCCGTTGATTCCGTATATGTTATACTATCGTCAAGATCCGTAACAATAACTTCTTCTCTACGAGGAGAACTAAAATACACAAATCCACTAGCAGAGGTAGTGGGAGAACTCTGACCAGTTGATGGTTCGTCTTCAGTAGATTTTGGTATTCTTGTAGGACTGCTAGAGGGAGTTATTAGTTGGCGCGGTCGTCCCTTCATTACTGTCTCTTTCACTGTATTTGTTTTAATTTTGTTGGTCTCTTCTGATATTTTTTCAGTATCAATGAAATCAGTAGTCTGTTTATGTTTATTTTCCTTTATTAAAATTTTACTTGGGGAAATAGTGTCTCTCGTAATAGTCCTAGGTTGTTTTGAGGGCGATTTCGGCCTGACTGAAGTTTTATCGATTTCTTCAACTTTACCAGAAGTGGTCACAGATTTTATTTGTGTCTGATCACTTAAAATATTAGTACTGTGGTCGTATTTATTGTAATTTGTTTCAGTGAGGTTATTTTCTGTAAATGTTACCGAACTTTTAACCGGAGACGAAGATCTTGCTGGCGTTTTTGGCGCATATTGCATTGGTTGATCCTGTTCATACGGAACGGTTTCCTTATTTTTAATTATTTTTTTGTCAGTAACGGCAGTATACATTTTAGTTTCTTCATCGATTAATTTGTAGTGATCTTCTTTTAATTGCTCTGTATTCTTATTATAATGGTTTTGTTTAAGATTTTCTGATGTACGTTTGTCAGGCGATTTCCTGTCAATATCATTAAAAGGTTTTCTTTCTGGACTTTGTTTTTGATGTTGCGTTTTGTTCGGTCTTGTAGTATTATTTTTATCTGGACTAACACTTCGTCTGTCAGAATAGTCCTTTTGATCAGGTGATCGTTTCACATTGTAATCAGTCTCAGCATCATCGTTTAATGGTTTCTTATAACCAGGTTGGTCGTAAGGGGTTTTGTTCTGTGTTTCGTCGAGATACATTCTATTATCAATTTTTTTATTTACTTCTTCCTTGTCAGGACTTGTATCGCGTTTCTTGGCATCAGGCGAAGAGGGATAATCATAATGTGACTGGGGCGCAGGACTACGCCTTATATTAGTTGAATCTTTAACTGGAGAACTACCACGACTTGGTGATCTAGCAGGAATTTGACCTTTATTTTGATTTGGTCCTGCACTTGGCTTTCTCTCAGGACTAGAAGTAGACCTTGTGGGCGATGCCTTGTGTTCTTTTGGTTCTCGATTAGGGCTTGGACTTAGTCTCGGTGTGGGTTTAGACACAATTGATCGGTCTGGCGAAATTTTGCGAGGAGATGTATTGGAGTAAATTTCTGTATTCTTAGGCCGCTCAGGACTAAAATTAGGTTTTGTTGGAGTATAATTGCTTTGAGGAACACGTGAAGGAGACGTAGGTTTATAGTCAGGTCTTGTTGATGAAGGATGTTTTTCAGGACTTACGCTCGATCTTGGGTGGTGCCCTTTTTCAGCTTTTTTTTCGGGGCTATAAGATCTGTTAGGAGATTTTGAACTTGGTGTAGCATGGTGATGAATGTCATCAGTACGTTTATTAGTTTTGATTTCTGTCAAGGAATGCGTCGAGTGAGTGCTAGAATATTTTGAGGTGTTGCGACTCGGAGACGATCTATCTGTTTTTGTAGGACTACCACCTCGGCTAGATGGTTTTTTATAGGCTTTGTCAGGGCTTCCTCCGCGACTAGTAGGGTTTCTGTAAGTCTTATCTGGGCTGACACTACTTCTTAAGGAAGAATTGCTCGACGCAAAAGTTCTGCTACCCGGTGAAGATGCTCTAGTAGACGGACGGGTCGGAGTATCAGACCTTAAGGTGCTAGCCCAAGCTTGATGGGAAGGGCTGTAATCGGTGCTAATTTTTTTCTTGGTATAATCAGATTGATAAGTAGTTTGATATGAATCTGTACTAGTTTTACGCTCAACCGTTTCTTCGACTTTTTTATCATTCTTTACGAAATGTACAATTTCTTTATTGTCTTGTTTGTACATGGATTCATCTTTTAAATCATGACGTCTTAAATTCTGATTATCTCCAGATAATTTTATTTCCCGATTAACTTCGTTAATGTCATCTATCTTTGTTACCTCATGGCGTCGAATATGTTGTTTGTCTTCCGATGTCGTTACATCACGCCGATCTACTTCATCAAACTCTTTTATTTCGTGTCGTCGAACATGTTGGGTATCTGCCGAAGTTAAAACTTCACGCCGATCTACATTATCAAATTCTTTAACGTCGTGGTGTCTGACACGATGGTTATTGTCGGAGGATATCTGTTCACGCTGATAAAAGTTATCGAACTTGTTTATATCATTGCGCCTGTCGTGTTGGATGTAATCAGATGATGTTACGTCTCGTTGAACATCGTCCTTGACATCGCCTACTTTTCGCACCTGTTGAATGCGTCTACTATGTTGGTCATCTTCTGAAGATATTACTTCTCGTCGAGTAACTTCTTCCACCTTAGTCTCATTTCTCTGTTCTTTATTGCGGCAATGGGCTTTCTCTTCGTAATCACCCTTTTTATTTAAAGAATAATCATCATGATTTCTTTTAAAATCATAGTCATCTAAATGTCTTTGATGGCCAACAATGTCGTCAGAACGGTCGGTGAACGTATCACCAATTTTTTTAGACAAAGATTCTCTTATATCTGAGCGTTTCGTAGACGACGAAAAGGTCGAGGATTTACTTTCGCTTTGCTGCGAATGGCGCTCTGAGCGACTGCTTTGGACCACAGGCGCTCGAAACTCTCGGCGAGTGCTCGTAACTCTGGTCCCATCGGGAAGGCATCTCGTCTCTACTATAACTTTTGTATTATCATCGGGATATTCAATTTTTCTCGAAACTAGTTCTCCTTGCTCATTAGTGTTTCTCAAACTATTCTCGTAGTCGTTCGTCCTAGTAATTCTTTTTGCAGTCATTTCATCGTTACGTTTGTTATCATATAATTGTTCTTTTACACTCGAGTCGTCAGTTATGTACGGCACAGCGTCATGGGTGGTCGAAGAGAATTCCTGGAATTTGGAGGTAGAGGTGGAGGAGCTGGTGGTGCTTGAGAAATGTGAGCCGTCGTCGGTTTGACGAACGACCTGCTCGTGAGCGGCGGTGTTGGACGAGCTCTCGTTCCTCTTCAGGCTGGTGTTGCCGTCGTCGTACTGGGTGACAGCTTGCTTGTGGTGATCGACAGCTGCAAACTGGCCCTGTCCGCCCTCTACGTCGTATTTGCCTTCGATGTTCGCTTGAACAGTTTTGATGTGGGTGTGGCCATCGTCAGTCGTTCTGTTCTCGGACTCCACATTCCACCCGGCGTTGGAAAGCTCCTTCAGATCTGAAATTTATTAAGGAGAGTGTAAACCATATGTAGAGAAATTGTCATCACTGTTACTGTTTAATAGGCGTTAGTTCTGTTAGGATTATGTCGTGGAAGACGTGCAGGAGAACCTTGGCCACGATACGCGAACTCCTTGGGCGGGGAGCCCGCGTCGCGCACCTCCTTGCTCTTCATGGATTGGAAGTTTTGGTCCGCGAAGGACTTCACATGGCCCTGCGACGACGTGAATTCACAACCTGCGCCGGGGACAACACTACACTGGTAACTTTATATGGATAAATAATAACAAGAATAGAATATACTTTGTGAGATACATAACACGAAAAAAAAACAATATTTGTTTGAAACAGCTTTGCGAGGCAAGTATGGTCACCTTTAGTTTCGGCGGCGGGCTCCGGCGAGTAGAGGTTGCGAAGTCGCTCCTCACGCAGCCGGTACATGTGCGCGCGGATCTCTTTCTTCCGAGAGAAGTCTTGAGTCAGCTGCCACTGTAATACACGAATTGAATTAATAAATATAGAGCTTACATTGCTCGTATTGCAATTTTATTGGTACAAACTCAACCAAGTATTGTTATTTTATTACAATACAAATTATAAATAGTTAGTCCTCTCTGTGTAAAAAGGTTAATAAGAAAAATAACAAAATAAAGCAATTGTTACCATGCGACGGAGGAGATCCTCGTCGCGGATCAACGACACGTCCCCTTCGGACATTCTGCGGACACACAAGACATAAGGTTAAGTATTATTATGTAAAAGTAAGGAAATAATGCATCTACGATACAAACGAGTAGCATCAATAGTGATGAACGACTTGAGAGCGTTCCTGGGGCATTGTAATTTTATTAATACTTGTATAACTAAATGTCAACAGTCGTAACAGGAACGCATTTCAACTATGTATATGTCACGGTCAACGTTTTTAATAGAATTAGCAGCAAATATGGACTTCTTATCAGCTGGCGTTGTCTTTGGTCTTATTGGAAGAGACAACATTCCTATAACATCCCGCTTGTTTTTAATATTGTCGTGGAACATTGAAATTGCACAATATTTTACCAAATGTATTATAAGTACAAGTTATCCAGTTGCTAAGCTATTACACCTGTGTTTCGGGAAATCTTCGATTTAACACATAATTACTTGTAATTAGTATAATTTTCGGGCGTCGTTTGGTTAATTGACGCGGTGACATGTGACAGAGGCAAAACAAAAGATGTCGGCGAGCGCGCCAACGTGACCGTGTTTAGCAAACAGTAGTGACGCGCCCTGACTTTCGGTTTGATATACAAAAGCAAATGACGTCACAGTGACGTCACTAACCAAGAATTTAATATCCTTATATGGTTAAGAACGTATTTAGGTCAAGTTTATTTAAAAAGTATTTACTTATTCCTTCCTTCCTCTCATGGTCCTGAATTAATTTTTTTACAAAAATATGGGTATCACTGTTTGTTGGCTTGTTAGTTTTAGCTAGGTACGATGACGTATGGCCTAAGTAATGTAACACTTAAGCAATTTACACAGAAATCCTTTAAAGCTACAAATAGCACGCCATATGGTCGATAGAGGTGACAGGGGTCGACCTTATACAAACACGAGTTTAAACGAGATGTTTGTCGCGCACCTTGTTTTGGAGTCTGTGAGACATATGGCCGGGCTGCGGCTGTGCGAGGCCGCGGCCATATAGGGCTTCGCCCTCGCCCCACATGCTCCTGCGCCGGTTATGGACGCTGACCTGGATAGTCGCGAGATGCAGCGACCCTATGCCTACCCTGATATAAGTTGTATAATACGAGTACATGTTTTAATTGTTCAACTGTTTTATGTTTCTGTGACCAATGAAATAAAATCATTAATGCAACAACGGGGCTCGTGCGATGGGTACACATGGGACACATTCCTACCTCGTGTGCGGCTGCCATAGCACGACTGCTATGGCAGCCGTTAAACGTTGCCTCACTAAAAGTGATCGTCGAACGCTAAACAACACTTCTGATAACAGGAAAATTTATGTTTTTATGTAACCGCAATAAACAATCTCCAACGATAGAAACGCTAACAAATGTGATGTGATTTTTATATTTTTTTAATGCGCATGTCAATTAAAATTCAATAAAGTCTTAAAAATTAGTTTCATCGTAAGCATTTGACGTTATTTATTGCGTTGTTAAAGAAATGAAATAGAGACGGATTTGTGGAATTTTTAAGCCACAGTCGGTAAAGTGAAGTGGTAATTATTAAAAGTTTAAAAGTTGTGAACATTGTACGTGGCCGTGTGTAGTGGGACGATCTCTAATGAATGGTAAATAAACGGTAGCATATGTCTCCATTGCGCGCTCTAATTGCTGACGAATGGGATTTAAAATGGGAATAATTAAGGAAGAGATCACGCCCGCGCACTTCTATCTAAGTATTCTAGGTACCGTACTCACAATTGCAATTCGTAGCCTTGGCCAACGATTGCCAGAAAATTGACCAACGAACTAAGAACAGATGTATATTAGAATTGCTTATCCCCTTTTGGTGCTAGTTTTTCTTATCTTCTAAGAGTTAAAGGCGACGTTTTTATTAGGCGCCACCTATTACACAAACCCAAAAAATACATCAAATTTCGTCAAATTCAGTCAAATGCAACGCCAAAATTAAAAAATGTTTTACTTAAAACCCTGCGCATACGTGAAAACTCAGCCAAAGCCTTTTTAAAAATGTGTTTCTCGAGAGGTTAATAAGTTCATAGTAGTGAAGTGATGAGAACGAAAGTGTTCACAAGAAGTGATACAATGGCAGAGTGTTGCAGAGGGCAGGCTGCGAGGGCAGCGAGGGCAGGCCAGCGCGGCCCTTGAACCGCGCGCCGGTCAACGCGGTTTGACTACGTCTCACAGAGGAGATAAATAGAAATTGTGTACTTTACAACTTATAGTGCAAGTGCCTCTCAGAGGTCGAGTACTTTCCGAAAAATATTGTATATTTTTATAACATCGTATAAAATGAACAATAGTAATAGTAGCACAACATTTTTTTATTGAACTTTAAGAAATAAAAACCTACTTTAAAGCCCTAAATGTCTTTAGATGTGCAAATTTATAGCGATGGTTTCTCTGTAAACGAAATATGTATTACAAGGTCGTAAATTTCATAAGCTTTCCTCGAATAATAAATATAAAAGGGACCAGTGATTTATTTAACCAGATATTAAACTGACTTTTATTCTGCATTGGTCAAAGCTTTCTTACTTTATTTATGCATTCGTTTTAATAAAATATTATTGTGTGAGTAAGTACACATATAATGTGTCGTATTTGTAAACATTGCTTTTGTATTACATTGTAAGAAACATAATATAAAAACAAGCTTCAATGTATGCGTAGTTTATAACTGTAAAAAAAATTGAAGAGTGTGAGGAAAAACTAAATTTCCTCTTTCCTTAAAAAGCTCTACAGTCTAGCTGAAATACTAACTAATTGAACATCTAGAGAACTCTGTAAAAGTACATAGTTTTGTATATGTTTACATAAAAAATATTTTAGCGACGAGTCTGCTCCCGTTGATCTATGCACGGGGCAGAACAGGTATGCGAAGAGAATGATATAAGAAGCGTAACGATATGCAAATGTGCGGCCTTTAGTCTGTAGTCTGTAGTCAGTGGGACTGAGAGGACCGGACGGGGCGCCCTGGGGCATACACAGATTACTTAAACTTTTAAGATGATTCAAATGACGATATTTTAAAGACCGTTGTCAAGCTTACCAAAATACGAACTCTTTTTAGCGCAAATTCTTTACAGTATTATTTTTTTTATTACGATTATAAACTACGATTAAAACTTAGCGACTTCTGTTAAAAAGGATGTTTTATTGTTGTTCTCGTTCGCCTACTTTCTCAAACGCCATAGAAAAGTGAATTCAAACACCATATCCGCGACGTCGTCATTACCTCGTCCTAAATGTTTCCGCGTTACTCTCCATTGAATACTAAAGAACATCTAACGAAGCCAACGGATAGTGAAAGTTTCATACAAACAGTCATACAATGGAGATCCGCGGCACAATACTATGTATGATATTAACAAAGTTATCAGCCGTCTATTGTTTGCTGACTCAAAGACGAGCAGACTGACGATTGAATTGTTATTATTTATTCAATTGACTTTTGGTTATATAAAATGAGTCACATATTTGTTTTACATTGATTAACCAAGTTCTTGGTATGGTTAAACATTAAATATAGCTTAAAAGTCACGGATCAAAAAGTACAAGACAAATCAAAAGAAACTAAAATACCTAACAGTCTTTGAGCGATTTGATTTTATTGTCCAATGTTTACGCGCGGCGAGTCGGGTGACGTGAGCGCGGATTATGGCATTAGCAAGTGATCTCAGGCATTACCTCAGACAGGCAATAACTTGCAGCAGCTCTAGGACCTATAAAACCGCCTCGCCCGCCCACCGCGAGCCGCACCGACATGGCTCGTCCTTCTATAACATTCGTCGCCCCCGCTTTACGATTGTTCACTTCGTTTTTCCGCAAAACACAAAATTATTTGAAGCCGAACAACAATAAAAATATGTAATAGATAAAAAAGTAAACTAGTCATATGATGTTAGCTAGGTATAGTCGAAACTCATAATTATTCGTATCATTTCATAGAATAGCAGTTATCTATAAATTGTTCAATGCTGTGATTGCATTCCCGAGAACCCTGATGTAACGCGGCCCAAGGAGCCTCGGTGCCTGTCACTACGGCGTCCATAAATTTTCAAGTATCACGGATACATCAACTCTTTATTTTTCAAAGATATGACTTTAAACATCGTTTTTAAATGACCAGTAGTTTATTGAAATCTTAAGTAAAAAACAATGACTGACGAAATAATAACTACTTGAAAGTTTAACGTATCCTTTGACGCTGGTTCGCCTTGTACCCTTAACCTTTTCTTTGTCCCGACTTCGCGGCCGCGAATGGCCATCGTGGATCGTGGCAACAATATAACGCATAGCTGTATGTTCCTGGCAGAACTGGTTTCCTACAGCGTACTCACCAGCTTTGTTAACTGCGTACCTAAAACCCAGATACTGACGAATCGTTCTGGCTAAGTTCGTGTCAAATATTTGGTAAAATGTACCAATATTAGTAAATAAACGAGACTTAATTGATGGCTATTTCGCATCTACATATTTATTTATTCTAAGTGTCGTTTAAGTGTACGAAATCTGCACTTAGGAATTGCTTAGAATCTGAGTGTAGTAGTTAATCACAATTTAAATATGAGCTACTTTATTTGTAAAGTCCAAATACTGACGATTACAGAGATGTTATATTTGACACGCGTGGGAGTGAAAGATTAGAACAGACATCAATTATATCTGTTTGCCGACATTACAGCCTCCGCAAGGACAAGGTTTATGATCTTCAAATGTTTGCAATGCTAATGGCAGCTGCTGTTAATGTCAACACAATACGAAAGTCATCTGCGAACAAAACACTATCAATAATTATCAGATGACATTTACCAATCGATGCTTAGTTAAGCGTTTTGTTATTAATTATACCTCGTTTGTAACAAAATTAGTTAAATTCAAACAAAATGATGAGTTAAAAATTACTTCGAATAATTAGCTATATCTTAACATAAGAACAAATAGCTCTTGATCCGTTTGTTAAGAAATAAGTTTTGATTTACGCGCGAAAGAAAGACATAACAAGTTATCAAGTAGACTAAGCTAATGCAAACTATTCTCATAGTTACAATAACATGTGCTAATGAAGCAGTCAAGTGTCGTATAGTGATCGTCTAGTCTTCATCTCGTAGCTCAAAGCACAAGGTCGACTGACTTCCTACATACATCAGACAATGTTCACATTGACATTTACTTCTGTTCCACCTAAGTACTGTAATTCGTTAAATTCATTTACATCCTTTCAGGATTGCTTTGTCTTTATGTTTCATATTGTCGAGCATAATCATATGTTTTGTTATTTTTTTATATCCGGCGCAATCAATAAAAAATATGATGTAACTATTAAGGAAATTTAATAATGTTAAGAAAGGACTTTTCAACTGAGAGTTGTAATTGTAATACAAGGTTATAATCACCTGAATTCTGGAATATTGTGTCACTATCAATAAGAAATATTCTTCGTAGTGTTTCAAAAGCACGATATATTCATTGACGATGAGAAAAACTTCACAACTGACTATTCAAAACAACTGTGTTTTGAGATTCACCTCGTGAGATCTTTTTCAAGACATTTGTTTTAAATAATTGAAGTTATTTATATCTTTAGCAAATTAAACAATTGTCCGAAAATTCCAACATTGGTTCAGACAAATTGTTTGACAGATAGTCAGCCACGCGGACAGCCGACAGAGGGCGCGACCTTCGCCTTGATATTTCACTTTAAATCCCATTACTTGATAGCAATCAGCGACAATGAAGACGAATAGAGATACGTAATGAACTAGACATGTCTACACCCCCGGACTTCACTTCCTTTAATGGATAAATACGCTAAATAAATGGTTACCTTAGGACTCCATATGATAAAATATTAAGAGCAATAACTAAAGTTATGGTGACCTAGTTCCCTTAATAAAGAAAAACGCTGATTGTATGTTCTTTGAACTCTTAATTAATACAGATTACAAGAATTTTTATAGTCTGTACTAACGACAATGAGCAAGTTGTTTTGTCAAATGTATTGATTTCTGAACATTTTAATAACTAAAGTTTTTCTGTGCATTATCAATAAAGATTATTCAACTTCTGTTCTTGAATTCGATATCGTTTTTCTATTAGCTATTTGCGTGCGAACAACAGTAGTGTTCTGATATATTTTTGTCAATGATAGTCTGTATTACTTGTTTGCTAACAACATGCAGCGCGTGTTTAGCACTTTAGCATTTGAATAGACTTTTCGTATCCTTTACGAGGATTTTTATTTATTGTTACAAATAACTTAATAGTTTGTATGTGAACAAAACGGTGGGACTGTCGTGTGAGGAGCTAAGTGCAGCTAACGAGTCGGCGGCCGTGAAGGCTGCGTCTCACACACACATGTAGATCTCTTATACTTACACACAGAATTATTTTATGGTCAATTAAGTTACTGACGTAATCATAGTTGTTTTGTCTGTGGGCATCCCTCAGTGTAGATTTAACATATTAAATCTACATTAATTAGGGTCTACAAGAACGCTGCAAATCTGTGCCTCTAGTGCAGTTAACAAAAATATCGAAGCCCGTATCTAAGATTTGTATAATAGTTATTAATTTGAACCCATGCCTGTTATGACTGTACAGTGATTTATCAGAAGAAACTGAACTGAATTAGTACCCGCACCAGGGTGTAGAGAGCGTTCGTGCTGCGACAGGCTCGCAGATTTCGCGGTCGCAAATTTATTTCGTGCGGTGACATCAGCCGCGCCAATAATGCGCCTCGTTAACAAGGATGGCCTTATCAAAAGTAATCGACTGTATTTGCTTTACAATAAAAATTATTTTCAGCTTTGTATCTTTAATGGGTCTTTAGGTAAATTCGGTTACACAAATGATGGCTTATAATATTCAATTAGTAAAAGTAACAAAAAAAATACAAGAAGTCTGTAAAGATAAAATATAAAGCACGGTACAAAACTTGTGATTTTAATAGTGTTGCTAATATTTTATTTAGCATAATATTAAATCATTCACACGTAAGTAATATAATCAGTGAGCATACATATTTAGCAGTCGGCAACTTCACACGACTCAATATGGAAACCTGATCACATCTCTTATGTCCTGAGATGAACGGAACAAGAAAACATGAGATAAATTATACAAGAGGAAATCAATAAAGTGTAAAATACCTATTGTCTCGTAGTTTATACATAAGTGTATGTTACACTGACCGCAAGTTACTGTTTCGTTCATTGCATAAGTTGCTTAACTTCGACACCTAAGTTCCCAAAGATTTAAATTTCAGTTTGAATGTACTAATATTGCAACATACAGTGTACTCGTAGTATAATATGTTCAATATAATACACAAACTCATTCCTAGATGGTTTCAGAAAACTTTATTGAAAACTGAAGAAGCGAATATACAAAAACGGAGATAACGACTTCAGCATTTAGCACTGAAAACTTACAGCTAGAAAACCTGACAAAGATTACCACAATAACACAATATAAACTTTAAAGATAATTTAATTCAGGCTTTGTAACATTTCACTCACCAAAACAACACCAGAAGTTAGATAGGATACACAGAGACGTGAGGCGCAAGGAGTGAGGAGTGACACTGAGGAGAGTGCCGGCTGCGAGGCTGGTCGAGTGCGCGTGGGCAGCGCGCCCGCCGCCCACCGCCCACCTGTACTGTGCATAGACACGCAGCACATACACGTGTCATCTAGGTTCGATCTTACTGTCTCAAGTCTTTTATATTTCTACTTTAATTAATGAAAATCGAAGCTATATTTCAGAGGTACAAGAAAAGCTTAAGTGTGAAACTTCGGTTTAAGTCCAAGTGTTGATACCGAGGACAAAAGCATTCAGTTAAACCAACTTAACGCACATTCGAATTCTAAACCGATTGATAAGTAGATGTATTTGATTTAATTATGTCGGTTATCCGTGACTACTAAAGAGAAGACACCACTGAGTATTGTACAACTCTCTCTGTAGTATGTATGAACCGGATTCCACATCAAAACTTCCTGCAAATGTCACCGACACAATGATACTGTCACATGACACATGTAAATACGAACCCGTGCGGGTTTCCGTCCGCGGATCATAACATCTACATCTTTAATTAACGTTATTAAGATATATGAATTTATATTTAAATCGGAATATCAAAAGTAATAAATAGCCTTAACGAACAAGTCTTTAGCCCATCCGCCCCAAGGGAGAAAGAGAACAGTATGACTGATATAATAAAAAGAATAGACTAGTCGTTAAGTGGAAAATAAGTCGGAAGACTTTCAGCAAGGGCAGAGGAAACCAGACATCGATATCTACAGCAACAAGCAGGAATAGATATAAGGTTTTATTGTCAAATCAGTGACCAGCGATGGTACATTCCTCAGTGTCACTTTAATTGTGAAGAATTGACGGCGATGTTTGTTTTAGTTGTGTTTGGAACCGACGACCGCGGGCGCACATGCCGCGGCTGTGAGTCACTGAGCCACCGGGGCGATGACGTGCGTCTCAATTCACCAGTGCCCATCCGAAATTCATTCTGAGAATGCATTAGTGACAACAATTCATCACTTACAAACGAGACAAATCGATTTACTTAGTATATTTATATACTGTATTTATATACTTTTAAGCAGTAATCAGTGACCCAGAAGAGTATTACATCATATGATTTGTTTGTACAAACAAATAAACTATTGAATTAGAACAACGATTAAGACAGTTGAAGTTTTACGAGTACCCACATCATTGAGAAATGTATTTCTTTCACTATTACGATATTGGACACAATAAAAATTATATTATACTTAGACATTTTATTCAAAAAATATAAAGTTTATTACAAACACTCATAAAACTTTTAATTAATGTACTGATTACTAAACGTTTAATTAGTTGCTCAATTAACATTCGGTATCTTGAATCACTCAAATCAGATGTAACCAAACAACGCTGTTTTATCATATTACTCACATAAATAATTACTGTACCTAGTTGAAGGAGAAAACAATACAATTCCTATGCTGTTTTGGGCAGTGCAAACTCGCGGTACACTCGACATAGACATTATTTAAACGATTTTTAACTATAACTAGGAAATACCAGATTTCAAAATTACGTACAAAGTAGTTAATTACGAACCTAAAGCTTATTTATTTACACTTGATATTGACCATTAGCGTCTGATAGTGTGAAAAGACCTAATTCTCTATTAATCATAATATCATACTAATCATACTCATACTAATATTATAAATGCGAAAGTTTAGATGAATGGATGGATGTTTGTTAGAGTTTGAAGCCAAAACGGCTGAACAGATTTCGATGAAATTTGGTATTTGATGTAGAGGATAGTCTGGAATAACACATAGGCTACTCACTTTTGGTTTTTTCAATTCCACGCGGACGGAGTCGCGGGCGAATGCTAATTTTCAATATATTACAAGCGAACCTATGACCAAAGACTGGTTACTCAGCTCCCTACCAAATCTGGACGTCCGGACAATGAACCTTACATAAATTATGCTAAATTATAATCATTATGGTATTAATACGGAATCAAGAGCAACAACGTTGTTAGGAGAGTGGGAGTTTGCTATTTAGCTATGACATTATCCGCCACACTTAAACTATCGCAAATTATCTTCAACACTAGGTAAACAGATTCAACAAGGAAGAATCAGTGTTATTCGCTAGATAAACGTATTTAGTACAGAAGTGAAGGCCGTTCGTAAACAGCATATCCTCCAGAAGATCGTAAACAAAGCAAGTGATTGCGGTCTCTAGGAGTGTCACGTCATCGCCCGATTTGATAATGTTAGAGTCTGTCCACACGAGGTGATACGATTTTAAACTTATATGAATAAAGTGATTATAAAGGATCGATATTATTATTTAGAGCGCGCGAACAACCTTTGACTAATCTATCACACAACTGTTGTGAGATTGTCGATTGTTTCGAAGCAAATTCAACTATTTAGTTGCACAACTAAAAATCGAGTAGTGTGTACCTCCATATAAGCTCATAGGCATTAAAGCGCAACTAAACAGTTGTGAGATAGTTTAGTCAAAGGTGCGAAGGGTGTTAAAGATTGCTCGAAGTAAAACTACAAACTACTGAACTGATTTTGAAAATCTTTATTGATTAGTCTTCAAATACTACCCAACGCTATGTACCACCGATATATAGCGTTTATTGCTTGTAATTTGTGAACTTAATTTTTTCTTTACTTCATTGTAAACGCGCGTTTTTTCCGTTAATGTGAGAGAGTTCTAACTGTGAGGGAGACTAGACGCGTGTGGGCGACTTGGATTTGCGCTGCGCACGCGCTCGGCTACGCGCAATGAAGTCATTAGTTTGTCATTAGCGGGTGATGGAGCGATACCTGAAGAGGTGTCGCCGCAGCAAGGTCACACTGCCACTGTGTCAGGAGCGCACCTCACGAGCTAACAGCTGTTGACAGCGGTAAAGTTACATTGTAACTATTTTTTATTATTTTCTATTTACCTAGCTGTAATAAATAATGCAATATTCTTATTCCTTCAATATTAATCCACAATGTCACTTTTGGATAGTTTGTTTGTGTTTGCAAATAACCTTTTTAACATCATTGTTTGCTGCATGTTTACTTAACTGCCGTTCTCAGGATAAGTGGCCACTAAGGGATACTCTTAATGTAGATTTCTAATACCTTTATACTAAATTTATATTTAATGATTACTCATTAACCGTTAGGGAATGCAAGCTGTGTTACTTTCTAAGGGTGTGAATGGTGCACAAGTGCGTTGTGTGTGGGATGTTGGGCCAGGGCTTGTCGCAGCTAATTAGGTGCGCTGTAGGATCCCGTGCTGTGGCGCCCTCTGGCGACACTCGCTGCAGCGTTTAGAAAGTGCTCTAAGCAATTAATACTTGTATACAGATAGTATTTGGTACAAATTAGATTTAAATAACAACGCGATTACTAAAGCATTGGATGATTTGTTTTATTTTTCAAGAACTTTAAAATATTCATTAAATAACACTTTTATCTAGTATATTAAATAGCGATAACTTGAATATTTTACATTAGATAAAAAATATAACCAGTTCAGTATCATTAAAAAACAATTAAGTAAATATTAACGCATCGCATGAAACAACTACGTCTTGAACATTGTGATAACACATTACATACCACGATGTGCATATTAAAAACATATAAAATGTACATTTTCATATGAAAAACATTCGAAACGATAATAAAACATCACACAGCATTTTGTAGAAAAATGGTTACAGATAAATGCTAACATTATTCTCTAGTTGGTGCCAACCTTCACACGGACTGACACATCGCTAAACTATTTATATAAACTCCGAAAACTGGTTGGTCCGCTGTGCAAATTGTGTCAAATATTGTTATATGCTTGGTAAACAAGGAGTGAACTAAGACCCCCTTGTTCTACCGCAATGTGACAGTGAGGCTGAACATCTTTGATCTTTCATTATCAGCGAGATATAGGCATCAGAATAGCAATCGAATCTTGCTATCGTTTAAAAGGCAGTCCATACATCCTTAACCATGTTTTATTGATCGATTATAGAATTAAATAAAAACAAATAAATACAACAGTATAATTGGAAAATTTTCTATTTGTTTAATGTTATCAAGTAACCGACATATGAATGCGGATGGACAAATAGGAGACAAAGCAAACGAGATACCGTCAGTGGAGGATTAGACGAAATGCGTCGATAGGGCACACAGCAGGGCGCGGGCGCAGCGCGCGTGCGACGCGGCGATAACGCACACCTGCACATCTCTGATGCAATATTTTGAACTTGGAATAAAAAAGCGTTATCGTATTAAACCTCTTTTAATTAAACAACAAGCATTGAGTAACTTTAAAATGGAATAATGCTAAATTAAATAGTTTATTTTACAAGACACATCGTATAACAAAGGTCTCCCGATAAAAGAAAAAATGACGTTGGCACAAAAACTGTCTGTTCTCTCGGAGACCATAATTTGTTTTTACTTTTTTTAATCTATATCAAGGGCAAAGGTAAGATTCAGCAGCAGCCGAACATGTCAATATTGACACACATCGCACATCGAGGACAGAGACGAGGCCGCCGATATACTCGTACACAAGGTAAATACTAATTAATTGTAGTAAAAGTCGAATTATATCGTGTGACATCGTTTAGGTTTATCGAACAATAATTATCCTTCACATGTCTCGAATGTGGCAACACTATTTAAAACCTCATTTCTTTATCTCCGAAAAATGATTGAAGCAAGGTATTCCAGTTTGCGACTGATATTTGGGGCATATTTTACCTTGCCAAGCTTTATTAAATTCATGTTTTGAAAGGTTGTTTTCGATGCGTATTTAGAAACGAAAGAACTTAAATGTCGCCTAAAAAGTATATGGTTTTAACAGATTTTAATAAACTCAGATACTATATTATAAATCACAATTTATCAATAAATTGCATGTGAGTACATTATAGTTTTATAGAATATTTGTGATGCTGACTTCATGTTCGACACTGTAATGTTGAATAAACACATAAAAATATAAAGTTATACTCCATTTATTCTCTCCATGATGGCGTCGTTTGTTTACTTGATACTGAGACATTAACGACGGCTATGGCAACTGGAAATATGAATATATTTTGAATACATTATGCCTATGTAATCCTACTCATTACATGAAGGCTGATCAAGTAAGTTATATTATTTTCAATAAAAAGTACGTGAGTACGTCGTAAAGATAGGCTTTATTTAGTTTTTTCGAGTACAAGTTTTATCTAACCTAACCTAAGCAGCGCTTATTCAAGCAGTTCGTTGTTTTTATTTATCAAAATTAGTCACGATGTATTCGTGTGAATTTAAACAGTGATTCAATTGAAACGGCGCAGACAAACAAACAACATTCTAACATATTCATCATTATCCTTAAACACGTACAGTCTTACAAATAAACGCGGTATAAAGTCAAACTTAGGAATCAACTGAGTATAAGCAAAATTTGAACCAATATTTGCCTATACTCAGTTATTCCTAAGTTAAACTTTATACCGGGTTTATTTGTAAGGCTGTTAGTGAATTATTTTACAAAAACAACTATATACATTTTGACATTACAATACAATTGCATTTCTAATGAGATTTTCATAAGGAAACGTCTATTCCTATTGAATTCTAATTAATTTAGTTAATCGATTGTTTTAACTGACGCATTCTACTTAATTTGAACTTAAATATTGCAATGTGCAACATTGAGACCCGACTGAGTCGGTCGTGACCGCGGTTCCTGTCGGCCTGGGCTCAAACCTGACCGCTTATCGGTCTATCTAGACTTTACACCGCCTAGTTCAAGTACCCCGCAGGATCCCATCCCATATAAAAGTGTTCTTTACAAATACTGCTGATTTTATTTGTGGAATTTAAAAAAAGGTTGACTGCGTTTAACATCTGTACCAAATTTCATCGAGATCCGTTAAGCCTTAATTTTTTCTTAAGCGGTTTTTATTCTACATATCTACAGTCAAAGCCGAGTATAACAACATCGAAGGAATTGACAATCGGTTGTCTGATGTTTTGGTGTTTATGTATAAGCAGTATGTATTAATTTTAACAGGAAACTAAGGTTTTCGTCAATATAATAATCATACTGTATTAACCGATGTATGGAGCGATGTCTCCTGTAATGATCGAATGTCCTTAGTTACTGTAAACAAGACTCAATACAGTAATGAGCGTACTTAAACATGTAAATACAAATGAGGATACTAATTAATATGTATAGGTGAAGATAAGGCGATTTGTATTCCAATGTAAACACGATGCAGAATTCCTCGAGTTACAGATACGTGTATGAGAGTTCCAAAACACAGGTGAGCAAACAGCGGACAACCTCACGGCTGTTTGTTTTGATACAATGGAGACAAAGCCGGGAACATTCCTGCACCCGCCGCGCCCGGCAGCGCTCCACCAATACAACATACCCGAACATTCAGATCACCTCTTTGTGATCTTAACTGAGTTCACACTGTACAAACACTTGTATGTAAACATAGTATCTATCTACTCATTTTAAAGTAGATGAATATGTATGAAAAAGAATGGTTCCGCAGTTAAATCAAAACAGATGAAGACGACAGTAAAATGACGAATTAACGACTTAGTTTAATCTACGGTTTAAGATAACAACTATCTATTAAACATTTATCAATCCACCTACAACACAGTTGTAAAGCACTGATAGTACAGCAAATAATTAACTAATTTGTTTTAAATTTTGTTTATATCAAAACAAACTTTAAGCTTAACTACAACTTATTTCCAGAACTCTCAAAGTCTTCATTAACGATATAATCTTAAGCAAACTCATTATAAATCCGTTAAAAGGCATCGCCCTAACGAGATGATTCACTGATTCAAGTGATAATTAAGTTATGGTATAAGTTGTAACTCACCTGAGAGCTCGGCGACGTATTCTACCCGAGACCGGCCGTTAACATTTAAAAACTTTACACTATCTTTTGAATTACACTTTAATTTAGTTAATTTTTATAAATAATAGAAGCTCAATTGTGTTAGTGGTTAATTTAGAAGCGTTAAATCTTCGCGAAGTCGGTTCGTTCGTGTCGGCCGCTCGGCGCACTAAAGGGTCACTTAAGGTCGGTTATTTTTTTGTTTATTTTATATGCGTTCGTAGTTAGGAGCGATGTGTACGTGTGGTACGTGCGGCGACCGAGCGATCACTGCGCGCTAGGCTGCGCCGGCGCAGGTCCGGCAAGGTGCCGCCGCCTCGGTGCCTGCTGCCGGCCGCCCTCCCATCCCTCTGCCGGAGGCTTCGGTGCCCTCAAACCGACGAATGTTCTGAGAAAGCTACGTCCACTGTTACACGAACTCGCCTCGCGAAATGTACTTAGGGCTTTTGTTTTAATTTTAAAAACATAGTAATTACCTTAGCTCCTTTACTATTCAGCGTACATACGTAATTCAACTTTTAATAATTCCGTTGCTCTTTTATTTTGCGCTAATGCACCAATCATTTTTGAGATGTGCATCAAAATGACTCCTATCACAGTGTTGATATTAAGTATGACGTACAATAAATCGCAAAGAAAGCAAGTCTCGCGATAACTGTGATGCAGAATTTCCGAGCAATAATTACACAAACGTGCTTTATTTGTTTTATAAGGAAAATGTATCCAATGTAATTCTTGCGAATACTTGATGATTAAAGAGTGTAATCTTTAATTACTGAAGCTTTGACCTAAATTTGAATAGCTGTAGTGACATCACACGTCACATCGCCCTTCTGCGGCTGCCACAAGCAGTCACAGGCAGCGCCGAGTCATTGCACGACATTATTGTTTGTAAATCAATGTTGTTTTTAAATCGACAGCCATTGTTCCCGCAGACCACATACATCGGGGTTAGGATGTACTTATTAATACATTGTACGATGTTGTCTAACGTTTCATATGAGAAATAACTAGCTGTCGGCAGCGACTCTGTCCACGGTAATTAAATATTAGCATATATCCTACTCTAGGTTGTAATATATCCCTAACCCGAATATCATATCCGTTCAGCCGTTCTGGAGTTAGATAATAAACATCCATCAACACAAACTTTCGAATTTATATGAGTAAGACATAATCGTGTATAACGCTAGATCAAGTATTATTGAAAACAGAGAATCGCATTGCAAATATGAGCAGAGTGTTTAGACAAAACTGTTCCGGCATTTTGTTTTGAGACCCCAGAGTGAACGGATATTTGAATTTATTACCTAAATAAATATTAAGATAAACTTTTCGCAGTAGCGCATATTCCCGGTAAATCATTTTGACAGTTTAGAACACATTGTTCACACCGACAGATCAGGAGTGAGGGTGTATATAGGCTCGGAACCTACTCTTAGTTACCGGTGAATAGACCCGAGTGAAGAGTATGTATAAAATATTCGGTACATTGTTAGTAAGTTATCAGTATAGAATGCAGGCCAAGTCAGACTCTGATGGCAACTTCATGACGCCAGTGCCGCGCAGCCTGGATGTAGAATGACAGTTTAATTATAATTTTTATACTTCAATTTTATGTGAATACTTGGTTATAATATATTATATAAGTTGTTAATTTTATATATCACCAAAAATATAGAAGTATTAATCATCTATTGTTATAATTATATACATTTGAGTTTTGTTAATATACTCTTACTGTAAAAACGCATATCAGTAGGTCTCAAAATTGTTTTCTGAAGCACGAAGCTAGTTTTGACACGCCAACGCAGGTCGGCCATGTTGATGCAAGTGACGTCATCGGTCCAATCGATAACAGTGACGTCATACCGTCTGGCGAGCCTTTTTTTTACTTATCCCCGAAGGTTCCTCAGTTAATTGATAACTTGGCGGAGGCAAGCTTTTTTGGAATTAAATTATTCAACAAAGGGAATTTCGTTGTATTTATTATTTCCATTTGTTTTCATAAATGTATAAACACGATTTCTTACATATTGTTTTGTCTCTGAAATTTTCCGAATAGTTATGATGTTGATAGGATTTTGGGGTTTTACGTTTGATATCGGATTGTGTTTACACGAAGTATAAGTAATATATCTAAAAATAAGTACTATGCTCCAACGATGTGTCAAACCCATCGTCATATAGAACTAGTAATTATTTTACGAGTTTTCCTCAATCCCACACATACATAATTACTACGTTTTATTGACAAAGTTATGAATAACATTCACGACAGCAGCAATTAAAGGAGGCTGTGGCGAGGGCAGGATGTTACACAAGAAATTAGCCTTGAATTAAACTAGGACTAGCTGTCACTTTGACAGCCAATACGTAATGGCGGGAAATAGCTCTCCATAAAATTCAAATAAAATATTGTTTACTGCAATATTACACGTACATTTTCAAATAATTTTAAGTGTAATAAATAATGCATGCAGATGTAATAATTCGCTGTGCGGGAGATGGCGCGCATAAATCTTGGCAATGCCCAAACACGAGCCGAAAAAAAAGACAATCGGTCGCCATTCCGGGATCGCGCGAGTTCCCGCGCCGCCGCCGCCGCCGCCGCCCGGCACAGGTCGACAACCTGCGACCTGCCTGTGCGCAACCTCACCGTGCTCACTGGACGACAGGGACGTACCGCACTATCACTATTGGGAATCAAGTTAAAATTCTCTGCTTATACGAGTATAAAATATTTTCTTTGATGATAATGTAATCGATTCAACATTGAATAGTTCTTCTATGGTTATGTAGTTACAACAGAATATTGTCAAATTAGGCTTATAAACTATCAGAAATTACTGTAATTAAAATCTGATAGTCTAAAATACTCGGTAGGCTCATTGGACAGTCCGCCGCCAGTCTGCGTGACGTCATCACGCCCACGCTTGGACGTCGCTGAGACACCTCGACACGTAAACATGTCGCCCAGTTATCCGACACGATAATCGTATCTTAGTTCCGATAAGACCTAATAGTCTCTCCAGCTTCTTATTTGGTAGGTGACAGTGGTAAACTTCCTATCTATACAGTGACTCACTTTCAAAAATACGTAGTTATCCTTAGCAGCCTCGGGAGAAGAAATGCAGATAGAAAATGCTAAATCATAGATAATCAGCTAAAAGAGAATGCGTAATTAAGAATTCTAGAACTTACAACTTAAACCACAGGGTAGGCAGAGACCACAGAACTCTCTTGGCTAGATCCTGACTCACCTTTCTCGCTCCTTATTCTTTCATACATAACAATAACTGCCGCACGAGTCCTTAAGTAGTTAGAAAGGAAGAACCTTAGTGTGGATTTAATCTAACTATTAACATTAATCCATTGTAACTTTTCCAACTCGTGTAATGGGCAGAGCACGGCAGACATTATTCCACTTAGGCACACATAGAGGGGTAAGGGCAGGGACACACTTCGTAACTGTGCGGACACTCGTGTTGTGATGCGCGTGACGCACGATCATAGTGCGTGAGGAGGGCGCCGTCTAGCGCGTAACCAGTACGTCAAGTAACAATATAACATTCGGTCAAATTATCGTATTTACGATATCCATAATTTACTACACAGTGACTTCACTTTCTATGTCTATGATTAGACATTTAGTAGTCATTAAAGATTTTAATGGAGATAGGAAAAGAATCTGTATTCACGATGAATAGCTATCCTTGTAACCGACGGCATGTTGCCAACATCGTTGTATTTCAATTAAGTTCCTTACTCTAAGATGGCACTAAAAAATAAAAGAAAAACAATCTTTTACTTCAAATAAAAGTAAAAAATCCCTCGACTTCAAATAAAAATAATCATTGAAAAAGTAAACTATTTTTTGATTTTTATGAAGAAACTTATTTGTTTACTTAATACGGTTATAAACAAGTGATGATGTATTGCCGCCTTGAATCGTAGGCAATGAATCGGCGCACGCGTGGGCGTGGGCGAGGCCTCGCGTGGCCGTGGGAAGACACATTGTGCACGCAGCTTTTGCATTGTGCAGATGTACAAACAATTAACAATATTCAATGGAAGTTTGGCATTGAAAACTGATATGCGAATATCTATATTTTGTATAACCTTTTTTACCTGGAATTACTAACTATATCTGCAGATAAATTCTATTTGGAAATGTCTTAAAGGAAAAAGCTTCTTGCATTTCATATTTGATAAATTTACCTTTCACTACTGACGCAAAGAGATAATAATAATCTATAATTGCCTCACGTCATTGTGAAGGCGCACAATTTATCATGGTCCATAGAGCGCGCGGCGGATACGAGCGTAGGCGACCTGTGATTTCATCTGAAAGGTTTTAAAAAGGCCTTAAGAATATACTTTATACTGAGAAATTGATCTCATGAATTTTATTCAATAACTAACTTTAATTTATTGTTTTTAAAATAGACGCTTATGAATTTAGTTATTATGAGTGTGAGGGGTGTGAAGGGTGTAGCGGGGGTGTATGCATGTGGCCCCAGCGCTGGCGCGGGGCGGCGCGTGTCGCAAGCGGCGCTGGCGCAAGTGGTAACGCTACGCCGCGACCGCACGACACCGCACACCCGCTGCCCCAATCTATAACTACATAACCCTTTCTTTATGTCTTATGCCCTTCGGCTTACCACCAATCTTAATCTCGTCTTATTTATCCCTTGCTTACTCCAACATAATATATACCAAAACATGTGGATTAATCTGTATATTAGTGGAAGTTTGAGAGTAGCTCCAGTGGTTGAGAAAATAAGGAGTAAAAGCTTAGCGTGGTATGGGCATGTTATGAGAAGGGATGAATCGCATGTAATAAGAAGGACGTTAGTTATGAATGTGGAGGGGTACACCGGTAGAGGTAGACCTAGAAAGAGATGGATGGATTGCGTGAAAGGTGACATGATCAAGAAGGGAGTGATGACTAAGATGACAGATGATAGAATTATTTGGAGGACGAAAACCTGGTGCGCCGACCCTACGGGAGTAGGATAAGGCAGGGGAGATGATGATGATGTGGATTAATCTGCTTGGTGGAGTTACTTAAAACGTGATATCTTTCAGACTTTAATTTTATTAAACTTTTAACATCTTAAACATATTGTCAAGAAATGTAAGTATTTTTCTGTAGAATCAAGGGAATAAGAATTAAATTCTTAACCAAAAAGCGATATTACCTAAAATTGTAGACACAAGGCCCGGTACTTACGCCGTCGGTTTATAAATAAAAGCCCTTTTAAGGCAACCGTGTGTTCATGTAACTAACCTTGAATGGATGAAAAAAGTTCTCGTATACATATTGTTTAATTTAAAAATATGTACATGTAAAACTATTGAGTAGTATGTAAGACGTTCCGTCAGGATCTGCGTACATCTGCCTTATCTTAATTATACTTGGAGCTTTAGTTATAGCTGGTAGATTTTCATAATGTCAAAACAATTTGACTTTGCTATCGAAATTACAACTCGATAGTTCCTGCTACTGATAGACTATCCGAAATAACTAATGACTTGTCGTAGTGAAATACATAAGTGTAAAAAAAATGATTCTTATGAGAATTTAAACGATCAATGGTCTTCTATTAACCGAATTCTACGACTTTATTAAAACACTCGAACAACAACACAATCGCTTATAATCATTTAAAGTATTCGAAAGCGACAATAAGAATAATAATTAATTGTATTGAGAATGTTATTCAATTGAATAACGCTTAATTTAGTTAACAGTTAACTATAAAAGCACTTAACGGTGCATTATAAATCACTTTCTTCGCTAATCGAGTGTTTTGCGAAAGTGAGAGGTATGTCGGCGACACACCGCTCCCGGAGACGCACGACCCTGGTCACAAAAATATCCTTTAACATCCCCAGGAAACTAAAAGGTGATTAAATTGATCAACCGTTTCTTTCCTATAAGAATGTGGAACCGATCGTCTTACTTATGGAGGTTCGATAAACTATTGTACGTTGACTAACTTGAACGATGTGACGACTAACTGGAAGAGACCAAAGGTCCAATAAAAAATATATTATTATTAGACCTTTGGTTTCTCACAGGGTTTTCTTATGAGATACTTTAATAAACTCATCAACAGGTCGTTCAAGTAAGGATAAATTGGTGTAACAACAAATTTTTTGCTTAGCGTAAGTACATACGTAAACCGATACAAATTGTTGTCGAAAGCTACGTTATATTGAGCTTACACGAGTTACAAACGCACCGCAATTACGTCCGAGGTCAAGACAAAAAGTAACAAAAGCTTTACAATTAAATGAAGTCATTTGTACTAAATATTTGCACTATCCGAGCGGGGGGCGGCGGCGGCGGCGGCGGCGGGCGGCCTTATCGCCTCCAAACATGGCAGTGTCCGCGCCGCGTGCGCAGGCACCAGGAAAATGGCGTACTTCTTAAAACCGGCGCAGTCGCAGTCGCAGTGTGATGTCACCGGCCCTGGCCTATATCTTAAATGTTTTTATTTATCTCCAATATTTGGATTTATTAAATAATCAAGACTTGTCCATTTGTAAATAAAAAACGAACAGCGACAGCTTCATTTACGAACTACTCGTATGTTGCTAAAACGCAGATATTAATCTCACTCAACTTGACGATAGTCTGACGATTTATACAAATGCAATCTTTGTAAGATTTTCGTCTTCTTTAAGTATAAACGACAGGTCTCACGCATACAAATTGATGAATATAAAATTCAACATAATAAATCACAAACTAAATAATGTGGGATATTAAGCCATTTCTAAATATGCAAAATTTATTATTTTTAACCTCTGTTAAGGCAAGACGTAGGCAGCCCGCGCGCTCGCGGCCCACCGCTGGGCGGCCGGCGAATGCGGAACATGGATGACGTGTGATCAGTGTGGGTGCCCATTCTCAACATGATAATGTGAATTCTTTCGCCAATTTTAAAATGTTAATCTAAATTTCTGCTACCTAAATTGAGCGATAATACGAAATTGTCAACATTTCTGTACCCAGTAAAAAATATAACTTTTTCTTTGACATTGCTTGTGGACGAAGTACAATAATGTCCTGTCCATCTGATGACCAAAGAAATTATCTATAAAAAGTATAAAAAGATACCAAGCTATGTGAAACTGATGTGAATTATTACATCGATTGTTGTCGCAGCGCCATGTTTGAAGGAAAGTAAAAGAATTACGTGTACGTAATTACTTGCATAATTAGTTGCACATTCGTTAAGGGCATGGAATGCAAGGAGACTCATTTTGGGCAGAATGAGTCAGCCTTGCTGCCACCGCGCCGCCACCGCGTCAGCCCTGTTATGCCCTTGCCAATATGCCAATGAATTATCACTTTATTTTATTAAAAATCATTTAATATAAACTTTTTTTGCATTTAGCACTATGCAAACCTTGTATATGAGTTGGCAGCTGAAATGATATTTGCAATAAGTGATGATTGCATCTCTAAAAAAACCAGTAGACGGTTGTGAATGACAATGCAGTACGCCTTGCCCCGGCGGCGGCGGCGGCAGCGGGCGCAGGGCGCGCAGCCACATGGCGCTGCTCACCTTCAAACACCTTATATTGCGCGCTGGAGATCGATTGTATCGGAGAACTTCGATTCATGAATTCAGCAACAAGAGGCGGGACGAGGACGAAAGTGCACCTCACAAGGTCGCCGCGTCCAGTTGCCTTGCAATCGACACAAATATCCCGCCACTACTGGAAACAAAATTATGCAAATTGCGTATGTTTTTGGCCATTAAGTTAAAAGTCGAAAAAAGTCTTGATATAAAAGGTGTTCTCTATATGCTTCGTTTTAAAACAGGTAGATACATAATTTAGATAGAAATCGATATGGATCACATCGAGCACATTTAAATGGACTATAACAACATATTACTGCATACCGTGGAACAACCTAGGCTACAAGATTTTTCATGACACTCTTTTGTTTGTGTTCAGATGGGCGCGGAGTTTATCGATGACTTACATACATATAGGCATAGCTGATGTTTGAAATATGTGATGCAATAATGTGCAGGTTGTCCTCTGGAAGGTCGTGTACCGGTGTGGCCGGTGTGGCCGGTGTGGCCGGTGTGGCCGGTGTGGCCGGTCGGGAGCTCGACAGCGCGTGTCCTGCGGGCAGAGAGCACACAATACTGCTCTAGTGTGTCATTTCACGGTTCGAGTATTCCTACAGGAACGCATCTACGCAATACGCACTGCACCGCAGTAGTAAATAAAAACAACACGAGTCTTACAGGGGTAGGCAGAGACCACTGTATTAAGCGCGGCTCTATCACAGTTAAGTAATAAAGTTTGTTTACTGTCTCCGAATTGATTCTACATACAATTTAACGTAGTTGATACATTAATTTCTAAAATAAATATTTTAACAAATGGAATCCCAACTAAAAACTATTCTCGGTTTGACACAAATTATTCAATTCCCTATAAATAAATATACAATAATACGACTATTAGAAGAACGCGAAATAATCAAAACCACAAAACCAAATGTTACATTTAATTAACGAAGAGCTCGAAAATAATGTCATTTCTACAAAGTTCTGAGAATTGTTATTAGTGGCTATGATGCGAATTGATGCATTATACAGTTTAATTTACCTTGTACCTTGGTAAGTTACAGGATTACACATACTTTGAGTCTGGAAGGTTATTTGGGAAGAAACACAAAATGTTCTACGCTAAGCAGTAAGTATTGAAACATTTGTTAATTTATTATCATTGATATTGACATAGTAATAGTCACATGTGAAGTAAAAAAAAACGCCGATTGTCGTTTATTCGTCATCATTAAGTCAATAAGAGTTATATCATGTGAGAGTACATCACAAAGTAAATGAGGCAATGAGTGAGCCGACCATATGGTGTGTCCAGGTATGGAGCGCTGCTCTGCCTTAAACAGACTCCGAAGTCGCTCGACGTTCACAAACCTTGTGCAATTACTTCGACGTTTTTTTCTCGCACATGGATCATTGGCGGATGAGTCCAGCAAACCCCTAAATAAAGTTATTTATAGAAAGAGTCGATATGCAATGAAAACAAAATTAAATAAAAACCAAAGTACTTAATCTTTTATTTCTTAACGCATTCGTACACAATGTTAGCCACATTCAAATTAAATATAATTCGTTTTTAAAAAAAGCCTTTCGTTTGTTACGTTACGTTGTTACAGTGTGTGATGATGTCGAATGCTGCATGATGTAGCGCTCGATAAACTCCTCGGTGAGGTGTAGCTGCCGGCGCAGGTAGGCGGGGTCGCGGCGGCAGTGCGCCAGCACCGGCGCGCTGCGGTCCTCCTCGCAGTAGCGCACGAACGTGTCCGCATCGTCGTACGTCTGCTGCGCGGCCAGCGGCTCCATCAGCACGAACGGGAATATGCCCAGCGCCTCGAACATGCCGAACATCCGGCTCCTCTCGCACCACTGCACCAACTCCTCCATGTCGTACTTCATATCTTTCAATCCGACCTTCGTCTTTTCCTCCAAAGTCGCCGAGAAAATGGCGAAGTAGTGACGAATGATTTCCTCCTCGTGCCGCTCCCTGAACTCGCGCTCCGTCGTCAGGTACAGAAATACCATGAGATCGAAAGCGGGCGGGCCGTAGCGCAGGCATTGGAAGTCTATCAGCAGAGCGTTCGTCGGCACACCGCCGTCGTATTTGAACATAATGTTATTTATCCACAAGTCCTTGTGCAGTATTACGTTGAGCGTGTCCTCGTGCTCGGCGAGCGTGGCGCATGCCTCCAGGTACCGCTGTGTGAGGAGAGCCTCCAGATTTTGTGGGTACTGCTCAAATTTGTTAGAATGTGCCTTTAGCAGGTTGTAACTGAGTTTTGCGGCCGCTCTGAGCCAGGGCGAATCGCAGAAAGTGGGTTCGGTCATGATGTCCCCATGCTCCTGCAAGAAGTTATAAGGGATTTCGTCACGGGCGGTCCTCGCAGCAATGTAATTGACGAAGGCGGCGTGGAAGCGCGCGAGGGCGGCGGCGGCGAGCAGCGCGTGCGGAAGCGATATCGTCTCGCAGTAAGGCAGAGTGCGGTAACCCTGCGTCGCCAGGTCCGGCATCACTACCATACGGTCGTTGCACAGATACGCCCGCACTGTCCACGGATTCGGACCTATAAATTATATATTTATAACAATTCCTTATCATGATATGAAGGGTTAAGAATGAATATCGCTTTACATACCGTCCGCTCCACGCATTTCCTCCGCCAGCCGCAACGCCATCGCCTCCCTCTTAAAGTAACAGTTTTTGTCAATAAGCTGTGCTTTGGGGGCGTTGGCGGTGGGCATGGTCTTCACGAAGAGTCGTATCTTCTTGACGAGGCCGTTACACTTGACGTGCAGCGTAACACGCGCGTGGTCGCCCAGGAAGCCCACCAAACCGGCGCTCGCCGGCCGCCGGTCGCAGGCTATAACTTGCCAGCCGTCAGCGCGCCGCGGACCAAGAGATTTACTTACAATCTGGTGCATCTGTTTCTCAGTAAATATGCTGTGTGTACTCGATAGTTCTCGCGACATCTTGACGTTGTGTGGTACGTTTTGGTAACATTAAAGGTATGTTAACACTTGTTGCGTAACCTTTTATATCGTATAGGATTTACAATCGGTATAGTTTATTAAATAATTGTTCAAAGCATCGTAATACTTGTAATATGAACTCTGCAGCTTCGTGACAAGGTTCCTGAACGTCGGTACACGAGGTGTTATAAATATTGTGATAAAATATTTGCTCACAGATTTAGTTAGATATTTGTCACTCGATATCTTTGTTCTCCTGCCTGAGCATTACTTATGTCGTAAATTATAATTATTAATAGAAATTGCAAAGTGTTTTTATAATTCGTGTTTATGGCGGGCTTTAACACTTAATTCCTAGCTGAATTCAAACTTACTACAGAAATGGTATAACCAAGTAAATAAAAAACAACTGAATTGTTAAACACGTTTATTGAAAATAATTATTTACGCAATAAAGTAACATAGCAAAAATATAAATAGTCTAATATATAATTATATTAAAATCAATACAAAAACAGTGCTGGCATCAGATCAATAGCTCCTATATACTTAGAACATATACGAGTATATAAGGCATTTTCAACAGACTTTAATCAAGACATAATGTTGCCAAAAGGCAATTTATTATATTACTTAAAATTTATTTGTATTTCAGCACTAACTACCACATCTCTAATCATTTAATAGCAACTAAATGTGTCATTTGAAAGGTACACACTAAGGGTGTGCGTAATTATCCATTAATTGACTGTACGTGGCGGTAAGTCTGTTATGAACGACCACAGCTCCCTCTGGAAGTCCAATGACCTTATTCTGGAAGACTTAACAATATCCTATGATATTTTATATTAACAATATGTAGTTTTTTTTTACTTAAATCTATAAATAACATACATCAAGGCACTGTTGGCAAGATTAAATAATAAAAATATAACAAACCAATTATACAGAATTTACACTTTAATATATTCGAATTCCTATGTCTTAACACAAATTTATATGTAAAATAACTCTGTAATAATGAAATACTCTAGTTAACTCTAAATAATAAATGTACATAACACTTTCAGTCGACATTTACGACTATCATCTATAGATACTAATGTTATAAAGAGGAAAGATTTGGATTTTTGGATTTTTGCGTGTAAAAGGGTCTTTCAACAAGGACGAGTCGATGTTAATAATTTGTGGCGGCCATTTTGTTTAGGCGCCATCTGTCAAATCTGTTTTTTCTTATTCAGTCACTGATGCCAAATCACCATGGCAAGTTACAGGGTTGAGCAGCATGTGCAAATGATAAAACTTTATTATCAAAATGAGTGTTCGTTAGTGCAAACGTTGCGTGCATTGAGCCAATTTTCTTTTTTCTTCGAAAACGACGTTGGCGAGGCCAGCACCGTCAACGGCGAGCGCTACAGATCAATGATAAACAATTTCTTTTGGCTTGAATTGAACAATATGGACGTGAACGACATGTGGTTCCAGCAAGAGCGCTATCTGCCACACTGCAAACGACACAATGGACATTCTGCATGAAGACGTGAATTGGCCACCAAGATCGTGTGATTTGACTCCGCTAGACTTTTTCTTATGGGGTTTCCTGAAGTCGCAGGTCTATACCAATAAGCCACAATCGACCGTTGCCCTGAAAGCCAACACAAGGCAGGCCATCGCTCAGATTCAGTCGGATCTATGCAGCAGTGTCATTAAAAATTGGACCTCTCGGATTCGTGCCCCCATACGAAGCCGCAGCGGACATTTGAACGATGTCATATTCCATCCATAATGGCATAAATGGGCATTTCAAATAAAAAATAAATATCGTTAATATCTCAAACACATCTTGTTTTATTCAATTTTAAGATCGACCCGTCCTTGTTGAAAGGCCCTTTAGTTGTTTCACGCAAAAACTTCTGAACCGATTTTAAAAGTTCTTTCACCATTAGAAAGGTAATTTATTTGGAGAAACATAGGCTATATTTTATTATAACTAATAGTAGTATATAAATAAGACTTTGTATGTTTACAAAAATGATGGAAGACCTAAGCTGATGTTGGAAGACTGAATTATCACTTAATTGATGCTTTAACATAATAACTCCTTATTTTTCATCTTATTTACTAAACTACATAACATACTTATATAAATGCGATAACAAATAATAAAAACTTCCATATATATGGAATGCTATCATCGATATTTTCTATGTATTAAATTTACAAATGTCGTGGTCTATCGGAATGTTATTACGATTACTTAATATACACATTACTTATATAAATGCGATAACAAATAATAAAAACTTCCATATATATGGAATGCTATCATCGATATTTTCTATGTATTAAATTTACAAATGTCGTGGTCTATCGGAATGTTATTACGATTACTTAATATACACATTACTTATATAAATGCGATAACAAATAATAAAAACTTCCATATATATGGAATGCTATCATCGATATTTTCTATGTATTAAATTTACAAATGTCGTGGTCTATCGGAATGTTATTACGATTACTTAATATATAAATTACTTATATAAAAATATCTTAATAGATATGTGATTTGTATAGTCGAATTCAATAGAAATAAGAAATTATAACAATCTAAACAGCCTTTATAAGGCTGGTAATCTTATTAAAACATGCATGTGTGTATCGGGGGCACAAATAACCTAAACGTGGTAAGAAACAAGTGTCTTACGAACATTATGTTTGTATTAGTTTAAACACTAGAACTTTCCAAAATAAATCCATAGACAACAAATTACATTTTCAGGCAGTAATGAGTCAATATAATTTGTCACTCTTATTGAATTCGATTACACAGTAGTACATCCCCCTAAAATCCCATACAACAATGAAAGTGTGAATGGCTTAGTTAATTACAGAGTTGCTTTTATACGAAAAACATTTTATATTTCAACACGTCATCAACATCTTAGAGTCCGAAAGAATCTTATCAGAGTTTTGTGTACAAAATGTAGGCAATAAACTTAAATCCGTAGACGAAAATATCTAGATTATTTAGAAAAGTAAGATATGTCTTTACTGAGGAACAGTAAAAGTATAGGATAATATTGTTAGTTCGAGAAAAGGGAAATTGAAACAATCAGACGAGCTCACGGCTCGTGTGCTGTATTCGAACTAACAAGAAATTAGGTATGTTGCAATCCGTAATTGGTTTCGACGACGTAGACATTTGCGATCGCTTGGATCAGCCATTTCTCCCCAGACGAGACATAAGCCAAATATTTGTATAATGGGCGTGTGTCTTAACTCATAATGTTGGAAATTAAAAAAATTAAAAATGTTTAATATTTTAAACCCATAACAACATTTGGAGACCTTAATTGTTTGTCTCAATTTAAATAAAAAAATAACCAAAAAAGCAAAATTTATACTAGTACCTTGTAGTAAATTTACATGTACACCTGGTCACACTGATGTAGACCGCAGTCGAGTATCTGTCACCGCTTAGCCATAAACATAACCTTTCACGAGAGACGAATATAGGACCTCGTTAAAAGTATCACCTTCTGTTGATTTCATTTGCGTCCTAGAACTTACCGAAGATAGATTCTTTGATGGTGGCAAGATTTTTTGCTATAAACAAAGATTTCTTTGCAGCGGAGTTAAGAAACGTGAAAATGTCTTTGTAGGTAACTATATTTTTTTACAAAACAACTGTATTACAAACAAAAGAGAAACCCAGTTTTATTACATTTAGTATGTATTATCTATACCCTTTGGTTAATTGAATAGTGTTTTTTTATATTAACCGTCCTGTTGCGGCCGTCACGTGCACGGCCGCTCCACCTGTGTTGCCGTCACAAGTCGGAAGCCGCCGGTGGCTTCAGCTGCGCTTTCTGCAACCCGTCATCGATGCATTATTAGTCTGTCGGTGGACATCATACGTCAACTACCAATTAAAATGAGGCCGGCTGCACATCCCGGTATCGATGACGTCTATATAACCCGGTGACGAGCACATTTCGACCTTTTCCTCTTCCGCTCTTGGCCCAAAACAATCTGCGCTCATTTAAATCTCGTCCTTCGAACTTTCTTATTCAAGTGCCATTAAATTAATTATTCGACAAGAAACCGTTTTATTTCAACAAACCGAACATGTCCTTTTTTGGATGTTTCAGAACTTCCAGGGAATCTAATGGCGATGATGCCGTAGGATATGTGCAATTATATGGTTGGGACGTATGCCTTCCTCTAAGAGGCCAAAGAATACTTGGCCGAGGAGGTGAATGAGGGGGAGGGTTCTGACCCCACCTAATACTCAAAGGGGAGGGTGGCGAGCCACAGCAGCCTGATTTCGAGGGGGCCCTTAAAGGGCCATGGAGGACATGAGGCGTGACTTCCTGCAGTCAGTAGGCGGAACGCTAATCCAGCGAATCCCCCCGGCAGGGTGCCCCGGCCCCTCGGAATGTGGTGAGGATCGTGGCCCCCAAGACCGCGGCCATCGTGGTCACCTTGAAGAAGGAGGCCACCACCACGGCCGCGGAGGGGACCACCTCGGAGGCCAAGTACGTCGAGGTTTGGACACGGCCCGAGCATTCATTGCCCTACGGGACTTTGGCTTGGAGTCGGTCAAGATACGGACCAGCATGACCGGCTCCAAGCTGATGGAGGTGGGGGGGGGCACCCCTGAGGAGACTGCTGACCGCCTCGCTGCTGAGCTGGTGCAAGTCATCGGTCACCGGTCTAGTGACACGAAGACACCTGAGGAAGTTTCGGCCATATTGGCGACGGCGGAGGGATGCTCCCAAACCTCAAGGGTCCGGGCGTGCAGGTGCGGAAGCTGTACGCCATGGTCGTCCGAAGCATGGCCCTGTATGGCGCGCCGATTTGGGCAGAAGCCGTAGACGCAACAAACAGGGCTCTCCTCCGCAGGCCGTAGCGCATCCTTGCGGTGCGCGCATGCGGGGGCTACCGCACGGTGGGCCACGCAGCGGCCTGCGCTTTGGCCGGCACTCCTCCGGGGGAGATAGAAGCCGGGGTGTTGACCGAAGGGTACCGGGCGCGGGCTGAGCAAATAGCCCGGGGAGGCCGCCTGCGACCGGGCGAAGAGGAAGAGGACGACCATGGAGATGTGGGCTGCTGGCCGCACGATACGGGCCACACGCCCACAGCTCCCGGACTGATGCGGAAGGCGCCATGGGCCGCTGTCCTTCCGACTTCTCGCTACTACACCATCAAACGATAGAAAAGTTATATAGATTTGAAAAATTTGAAAAGTTAAACTTCCCAAACCTGCTCCAAAAATTTTCGAAACGGTTTTGCATATATAGCATCGGATTCTATTGAATTTGTTAACAACATCAACGACAATGGAGGCCTTACTTGATAAATAAAATTAGTTGTTCCAAGAGACAATAAAGGAATTCAATCTTGTAAATGGTAATTGGCGTCCTGTGATCCAGATAGTTTTGAGGTTTTTTGTATATATTTGTGTAAATAAGTTTTGAATAAAGATGTGTTAGTTTGAGGAAAAAGTGTTTTGTATTTTTGGCTGCCGCGCTGTCGGTAACAAGTTAAACATGGTATTTTGCACTCAACACAAACATGTGTGGAGGATATTTTCTGCTACAAAGATTTGCTTAATGTATACATAGTTTTCGTTCAGAATAATTGCATAATTTTTAACATTATGACCTGTAATTCACTATTACCAACAAATATTTGTATTTGTAATAACTATTAACAATAATCTGAAATAAACTTTTCCTTTTTCTAATTCTGATTTTTCTTCCCTCCATTTAATAATAGCTCTCTATAACCCCATAAAATGCACAGTCCCTTCAGATTCTGTATATAGTTGATTTAAATACAGTGTACTTTTTTTTCTGATCTTTAAATTATGATTTATGTTTTAAAGTTTTAGGGAATTCGTTTGTAGGGTATATTTGCTAACTTTACTTGATATAATTTAACTGCTAGTAATGTCAATGTAATGGCGACTGCAATCTAATCTAATCTATGAAAGTGCAATCACTAATATATTTAAATTAATCATCAATATTGAAGAAATACATTTTCTAAATGTTTATTCACATTGTACATGAAGATGTCATATCATTACATTTAATTTTAGGACACACCGATACAATTCCTCACTCATAAACAACTAGAGCCAATTCATACTTTTATTGCTGGTTTACGTTGATTTGCGGCTGAGGGGGCAACGATATCGAAATATATGATGTTACAGGGGCGTGTTCACGTGCAGTGTGTGCGGAGCGCGCGGGGCACTGCCGCCTCGGGCCCATCGCACTGTCGTCTGCTGCTGCAGATGCGAATATATACTACGTACTATGTAATGCGTGGTCCGCCAGCGCGGGGTCACCTGCAGCGCGGGGGCGGCGCGGGGGGCGCGGGCGGGGCGGCGCGGGGGCGGCGCGGGGGCGGCGCGCGGGGCCCGGCGGGGTGCACGTGGTGCGCGGAGGGCGCGGGGCAGTCGCGCAGCAGCCGCGCCAGGCGGCGGGCGGCGGCGCGCAGGTCGTCGTCGCCGCTGGCGTAGTGGTGCGGCGCGGAGGGCGGCGGCGGCACGCGCCACGCCACCACGTGCTCGCGGCCCGTGGTGCGCGACGCCGCCACCGTGAACAGCCGCCGCCGCTCCCACGCCTCGCGCAGCAGCGACAGCACCTGCACAGCACACATCACGTCGCTTCATTCGCCGTCCTCGAATCACAGTTATTACAACTCGGTAGGCACCAGACCTGTCGTCCGAGCGGCGTGTCGGGCAGCAGCGAGTGCCGCGGGAAGCCCACCGCGTAGTAGGGCGCGCCGGGCGCCGGGTGCCGCGCCCCCTGCCGCCCCGACTGGAACCTGGCCCCGCACACACAGGTGCATTACATACATGGCAGCTGTGGCGATCTGATGCGTATAGGGACGAGGTCCGGGTGCAGTACGTACGTGTAGGTGACGAGTATGGTGTGCGCGTGCGGGTGCGCGGGCAGCGCGGCGGGCTGGCGGCGCCACGCCATGCTGCCGCGCGGCTGCTCGCCCTCCGCCCCCGCCCCCGCCCCCGCCCCGGCGCCGCCCCGCACGCGCCGCACACGCCGCACTCCAGGTACGCCGCCTCCTGCCGCACGATACACACCATGTCGTACAATAAACACATCGCAAAACATTACAAACAGCCACAACTATAGACAGAAGCGTATATAGATACATATAGAAACACTCTGTTGTGGAAAATGCATACCTCATCTTGAAGGTCGCAGTGCGGCCAGCCCCAGTGCTCCACCTGCGCCTGCGCCCCCGCCTCCTCCTCGCACTCGCTGCCGCTGTCGCTGTCGCTCGCCTCTGTCTCCTCTGAAACTAATTGACAAATCGAGACGAAAACAAAGTTTTCATTGACCATAAAGGGTATAATTAAAGTTTGTATGCGAGAGACTCCAGGGCAACTGACCGTATGTGTCGTGCGTGTCGCGGAGGTCTGTGTGCGGGGCGTGCGGGGCGTGCGGGGCGCGGGGCGCGCGGCGCGGCGGCTCGAACACGTCGTCGCTGCCGGCGCTGCAGTTGAGCAGCTCGCCCACCGCCGCCTGCGAGACACATCGGTGCAATGCGGACACGCTGCCTGTGCCGACGCCGACCATTGACACTTAGTTTGAGTATAAGAGACGTGGTGGCGGAAGAGATGATGACCTGCAGGCTGTCCTTGCTCTCGTGGCTGAGGTACGTGGACACGGTGTCGACGCTGTGCCGGCGGCCGGAGCGCGTGCTGCCGCACTCGTCGCGAGACTCCTCCGCGCTGCACTCCGCCGCCGCAGCCGCAGCAGCAGCTACTGCCGCCTTGCTGCTGCTGCTGCTGCTACTGTTGTTGTTGTTGTTGCTACCTGCTTGTACGCAATAATCCATGTTATATGACAAAGTAGACTATAGTTACATCAACTAAGCAAATTGATCATATTTCTAACTTACTAAATATGTTGAGGTTGTGCAGTATCTGTCGGGCGAGGCCGGGCTTCCTGTCGCGCGGCGAGGCGCTGCGGGCACCGCGCCCCGCCCGCGCCTGCTCCTGGCACACCGGCTGCAGCCCCAGCGCCGGCACAGACTGCACAGACTGCATAGACTGCACAGATTGCACAGACTGCGCCGAATGCACCGAGTTAACTGACTGCAAAGACTGCACGCTGGAGCCAGTGTGCTGCTGAGGTATGCGGGGACGACGACCTGCAAGAGACGTGTTAAGATAAGACATTTCTTCAAACTTTAGAGTAATCTATTTGTATATTGTGCTTATAAAAGGATTTAGCGGATTTACTGTGCGGGGTGAGCGGGTAGGGCGGCTGCGCGGCGCGGCGCAGCAGGCGCAGCGCGGGCGGGGCGGCGCGCGCGCGGGCCGTCATGCGCGACAGCGACGCCACCCAGCCCTCAAACGCCACCGTCTCCAGGCCCTGCGCCCACGCCTCCTCCAACACGCACTGCACCTGAATGGTAACATTACATCATACTAATTGGTTGTCTTAACCTTATGAATTCTGCACACTTAATAAATATTACCGGCATTGGTAGAGGGTCGTAACGCAGCCGCGAGGCGCGCGAGGAGTCTGTGACGAGCGCCCAGTCCCAGCGCGCGCCGCGCCCGCCCGGCGACTGCACGCTGTAGCAGGCGCGCCGCACTGCGCACTCCGCGCCAGCAGCCCCGCCCCCGCCGCCACCCTCTGAATACAAACATTTTACAACTACAGTTATCACATTTTCAGATTTATTTTTGGTTGTAATATAAAGTAATTGCTTCAGCAACAGGTAAATATACATGTAGAAGGTACCCTTATACAATGACTAGAGCAGCATTGCAAGACCACAGAGGACAAGACCGAGACCATGAGGACACGGAAACCCATCATGAAGATTATGTTCATCAATACTAATTGGAAAACTAACTCACACTATTTCCCACACAATATATTTCTAATTCATTATTGTAAATACTCACAAAACACTTAATGATTCAGTTAAACTGTGGCTGAATAACAATAACACATTGGTTAACATACCTGGAGCATCAGAGCACTGTGTGAGAGTCAACAGATTTACATAGTGCCCCTTGAGTGCAGGGTCCGCATCAGCCAGCACTACCCGAGTCAACTTCTTAGCGTGTGCACGCTCCAGTGTGCGTGCCACACCGGGCGAGTGGGGCAGCCACTGCCCATTGCACTGCCACTCCCATACCACTACACAGTGCACCGACGACATCTCACCACACACTGCAATTTTTACATTTCAACAAATGTTTGCAACATTCAGCGACATTAGGATTTCCCATAGGAAATAGTCTTTGATAAACATAGTCTTCAAGTTGAGAGTTGTGTTTATCAAAGACTATTTTAATCAAAAACTTAATGCATAGAATCCTATTACATATGTAAATGCACTTTGAATAAAAGATCAATAAATATGACTGCATCAAACACTTCAAAACTGTCTTGAATGATGAAAATTTGCTAATTTTTTAATATACATTCAAGTAATATTAAACAACCATGGACGACGCTGATCTTCTTTACCAATTATCATTTTTGTGTTCTCCACAAATTACTATGCAACAGATTTAAAAGGTCACCTGAGCGTATGCCTTAAGATAATTATCGCAATAATTATAGAATGACAGTCTTTGTTGCATTGTTAATGAGAATGTTGTGCTTTATGCGATCTTCAACTTACACAACAAGATATTCAATGACCAACTCTATCCACTTCCAATTGCACTGACATTTCTCGAACTCAAACGCATAACACATAACAAATACAACGTAACCATCTCAAGATACATCGAAAAGCCTTAAAATTTAACAAACACATTAACATCACTATAACATCGTGACTTATTTTCAGTAAATATATTAAAATAAGACGTTAGTTTAATTGATTTTGAAACTTAAAAATGCCATAACGCTGTGCTCCTTGCGTCAAGCTTCAACTATAGGTCTACAAGACACTACAAGAATCTTGTGGCATATTTTTGACATTGACAGGGGGGCTCCTGCTTGTTTTTAGAGTTACAAGAAAGCAAAAATTTCCCACCTTCTTTCGGAAGTCTTAAGTTGAAATTATATGCTAAAGATTTGCAACTTATCATCTAAGTGCTTCTAGTAATTGCTGACTATTTGAATTGGTACATCTTAATATTCAAACAAAGATGAGGTAGACTTTATACTTTTTGTTAAGTTTTGTGTTCAGAAATAATAATAACAAGTAATCATAAGTCAGCATCATCATGCTCTTGGTCCTAATATTAGCATCATTTTAATATGTACATATCTCAACGTTATATAGTACTTGTGATATTTTTTGGAATTTCGCAATTATAAATTGGCGACATTCACCAGTGCAGTTGCCGCTCCCTCATTGGACAGATGCTTTCAAGATGACATTGTTAGTTTACACAATTGCCGGTTGCCTTATAATCCTTGTAGAACTATAGGCATCTAGGCAACAGGCATGCATGGTTTGGGAATATCGATATGTCAAACATTTTCTTTTTTTTTAATCAAGTGCATCAAGGTTCAAACAATTTTTTGGCTGTTTACCGTTTTACATAATTTTTGCTATTTACTGCTGTTTCCCAAAAAAAAAACTTAAAAACCTGTCTGAATTTAAAAAGAACTTAAAAACAACGTGTTCTGTAAAAAATAGCACAAAAGTTTCAAAATAATTACCAGTCATCACATTATTCTCCTCATCGATGAGGTTATAATAAAACCATCTAGCTCGTAGATTCTCGCTCGTATTTACTAGTTTACTGTATGTACTCATGATTTTTTCTTTCTGTCCAATGTGCTAGATTTGAATAAGTCAAACCTTATCAACCAAAGGACATATAGGTAGGATTTTATTCATGCGTTAAAACTCAAACTTAAAATATTTCGAGAAAAAAAATCACATTGTTGGAAGTGGGTTGAGATAAAATAATGCTACAAAATAAAAAATAAAAATGCTTTTATATTTCCAAATATATATATAATATATATATACATTTATTAAATAATCATTTCATCTGTATTCCAATTTAACAATAAAATTCTCAAAGACACAACATTGTTTAACTCTGTTTAACATACAAGGATCGTATCCCTCAAAGTACGCGGCTGCGGCGGTGTGAGCGCGGTGGGAGCGCGGCGGCCGCGCAGCCCGCGGACAAAATATACAAATACAGTGGCTGTGGCGGCCGCCGCTCTCCGCCGCTCTCCGCCGCTCCGCCGCCTCGCGCACGCTTCATTTACAAATACTGCTCACATCGATGTGCTTGCCGCTTACAAAGCACGATAAATATTTTTTTAATGACAAATGACGGCGACGAATCTCGCCGCTCCACGGACCGTCGGACAAATACATAATCCATAGAAAAGAGCCCTTCACAAGGGGATAGGTTTGACCAAAAGTAGCCGACACGTCGCTACACAGAACATGAACATTCGATTATCTATAAACATTTTTCTAAAAAATGCGGTCCACGTCCCGTGCGGCTCGGGCCGCAGTCGGCCGCAGTCGGCCGCAGACATTGCGTACACACTCATCTAACACGTTTTTATTAATACTCGAAAAAACATTTCATCGGCGGATTCATACCGCGTTACACTAAAATAGACAAATTGTAATATACAACAACAATTTTATATAATTTACGATAACAAGGTACGGGGCGCTCGCCTCCGCGGGACGTCGTCTTTGGTATGGCGGGGCGCGGGGCGCGGGGCGCGGGGCAGCACAATAACAATCTACATATTCGTACGGATACTTAAAGCATATCCAAATATATAATAATATCAATATATTTTGTACACTTAACATTCTACTACATTTTTAAAGCTTTCAAATTAAGATTTGTCTTAATTTCACCATCTAGGCACGCGGCACGCTCTGCCGCCCTGGATTCCTTGCGAGCCGTCAGTGTGTGGCGGCGTGTTGCTGCGTGTTGCTGCGTGTTGCTGCGTGTTGCAGCGTGTTGTCGCGTGTCGCCACGTGTGCGACGCGGGGGGCGCGCGAGGGGCGCGCGGGGTCTGGGCGCGGCGGAATGTGTGTGCGCTCACTTGCCCTCGTCCTGTTCCATGGGCTCCTCGGACCCAGAGCGGGAGCTCTCCGTCGATCTGCTGCATATAGATACAGGAGGAATAAGTAACCGGGGTTAGGTAACATTGACTACAGTGCAAGACATGAAGTAAAGGGTTACCTCAGACAGAGGGGTGCATCCGAGGGCGAGAGCGCGGGGTGGGCGGCGGGTGCGGGTGGCGCGGGGGGCTGCACGGAGAGCGTGGCCATGGCGGCGGCGGTGTCTGCGGCGTCGCGCTCCGTCTGCAGGCGGCCGAGGCGCGCCGCCATCACCGCGGGCGCCGCGTCCAGCGCGGACATGCCCGCCAGCGAGCTGTACCGCTTTATCTGCACCAAACAACACGGCCGCGGTGTAGTATCGGTAGGCGAGTGCGAGTGGCCATTGTCGGCAGTGCGGTGCGCTGCGTGCAGCAGAGTGCAGCAGAGTGCAGCAGAGTGCAGCTACCTCGGGCCAGTGCGGCGCCTGCGCGGCGAGCGCGGCGCGCAGGGCGGCGTGCGCGTGCGGCGCGGGGGCGCGCGCCAGCTCGTGCAGCGGCGGCTCGGGCAGCCGGTCGCCGAGCAGCGCGCGCACGCACTCCTGCGCGCAGTCGCACATCGCCGCCAGGTCGTAGCCGCCCTCCAGCGACAGCACCACCTGTGCACGGACGTACGTGGCATGTCAATGTAAAGCAGGGCGAGCGGCGGCACCGGGAGGGTCGGCGTTTTACCTTCCCGTTGGCGAGCTGCATGAGGTCGCGCGTCATGTGCGCGAAGCAGGCGGCGGACACGTTGTACCCGCCGAGCGGCGCGGGGTGCCCGCCCGCCGCGTCGAACCCGCACGACACCAGCACGATCTCCGGGTTGTACTCCTGCGGGCGCGCATCGATATTAGTACATGAATGTTTTGAGGTGTATCACGATCGCAGCGAGGGGCGGGAGGAGAGAGACCGACCTTGGCGATGGGCATGATGAGGGAGCGGAAGGCGGCCAGGTACTCGGCGTCGGCGAGCGGCGGCGCGCCGGGCCAGGCCACGTTGACGGTGTACCCGAGGCCGGCGCCGGCGCCGCACTCGCTGGCCGCGCCCGTGCCGGGGAAGAAGTTGCCGTCGTCGTGCCGGTGCAGGCTCATGTACAGCACGCGCGGGTCCTCGTAGAAGATCTGCTGCGTGCCGTTGCCGTGGTGCACGTCCTGACGTCGCGTATAAATACTTTATTAAGTCATATGGAACATTTTACGAATGTCGAGAAATGTTCCTCGGTGTACCGACCCAATCGACTATCAGTATCCTCTGCAGGCCGAGCCTGGTCTGCAGGATCTTAGCGGCGACGGCCACGGAGTTGAAGAAGCAGAAGCCCATCGCCTGGTTGGGCTCCGCGTGGTGTCCCGGCGGCCGCACCACTGCGAACCTGCGCCGCACAGAACGTTCAGCGTGTGCGCTCTACCGCTGTCTACCGCTGTCTACCGGCGAGAGGACGAGCACTGACCCGTTGCGCAGGTCGCCGCGCGCGGTGCGCAGCGCGAGGTCCAGCACGGCGCCGGCGGCGAGGCGCGCTGCGGGCGGCGTGTGCGCGTCGCTCCACGCCGTGTCCGCGTCCACGCCCAGCCCGCCGCACGCCAGCCGCACCAGCCGCAGCGCGCGCGCCTCCCGCCCGCGCCCGCCGAACGCCGCCACGTGCGCCTCCGTGTGCACCGACTGCGACACACCACACGCTGTAGCGGCCGCCACGCCCCGCCCCGCCCCGCCCCGCCCCGCCCCGCGGTCCCTCCCTCACCTGCAGCTCCTCCAGCGTGGCCTTGCGCGGCCGCGTGCGCTCCGTGCGCGCCGCCAGCCCCGTCTCGCACAGGCGCGCCCACACCGACTGCAGCCGCCCGCCGTGCTCCGGGTGCGTGGGCGCGTGCGCACCGCACGAACACCTGACACACGACATGCAAATAAAAGCCACCTGAACTAGAAGTCTATCCGTGTTTGCAGATACATTTAATCTGACCGTGCTTCCTCCCCCAATATGATAATACAACAGGTCCGACTGACGTTATTTGTAATACTGCTAAGAAAAATGCCAAATAAAATCTTAAAATTCCGACGGGGTCGAGCTAAATAATTTTCACACAATTTTTAGTAGATTAGTTTCAAACATCACTCTGTCGAGGAGAACAAATATTTGAGTATGGCGCGGTGATGAGGGATTAGTGTTGCAAAACATCACAAACGGCAACCGAAAATGAAGAAAATGTAATCACAGCCGAGCAAGTTACCCATGTTTGAGCATGAGCGCGTCGTAGGCCAGGCCGGTGGCCGGCGCGCGCGCGCCCACCAGCGGCGAGCTGAGCGCGCGCGCCAGCGGCGCCGGCTCGGCCCCGGCCGCCGCCGCGCCCACGTGCGGCGCCGACGGCGAGCTGGTGACGGGCGCCGCGCGCCGCGCCGTCAGGTCGATCACCTCCCCCTCCTCCTCGCGCAGCTGCGCCGCGGCCGCGTCGTGCGCGCGCGTCAGCACCTGCAGTGCCACCAGACACGTGTACTGTTTCCCATTTCAATCTCTTTAGCTGGTATCCATAATATTGTGTTACAATTTTTCGGTGTGATACGAGAGGGATAACGTGAATAATGCTCACAGTCTTCCGTATCTGATCCCTGAGGTAATGGTGTGCGCTGGGCGGCTGCAGCGCCGGGTCGCCCAGCGGCAGCGGCGCCGAGTGCGTGCGCCCCAGCGGCCGCTTGGCCAGCCGCGCGCCCACGCCCAGCCCGCCCGCGCCCGCCGGCGCGCCCGGGCAGTACGCCTCCGCCTCCGACACCGGCGGCAGCGCCACCGGCCCCTGCGCAACATGTCCATGTGTTACATGTGCTCCTAGTGAAAAGACGCTAAAATTAAGCTAGATCGGTTACGTACTGTGGCGGCGGAGGGCGCGTGGGGCGCGTGGGACGCGTGGGACGCGTGGGCCGAGTGCGGCGCGTGCAGCGCGTGCGCGGCGTGCGGCACGTGCGCGTGCGCGTGCGGCCGGCCCAGCGAGATGTTGGGCAGCGAGGGCGAGGAGAAGAGCAGCTCGGCGGTGCGCGAGCAGGCCTCCTCCTCCTCGCGGATGGGGGCGGTGGCACCGGGCGGCGAGTTGCGCGGCGAGCTGCCATCGCAGTCTGTATTGTCACAATGCCAAATTTAAATGCTTATTCCATAAATAGGGCCACCGTATGTATTGTATTCCATGGTTAATTGATTATTTGCACTCGTTGTCACGGCTACAGTACTGTCGCAGGGGAGCGGGTACTCACTGCGGTGCTTGGGGCGGGTCTTGAGCGGGCGGCGCGCCAGCGGCGAGGCGCGGCGCTCGATGACGCGCGCCTTCAGCCGCACCTTCAGCATGTTGGGCTCCGACGCTGTTAGTGTACGCGCATGCGGTTACTGCCGCCGCGGCCACACGACACCCTCGCATACACTTCTCTTTTTGTATTCTTCCCCAGAGTGTTATATTGATCTTTGTTTTTTTAATGAATAACCAATTCATAATGCGAAGGTTACTATAATTATGCGACATCGGCGGGGTGGTCGCGGGCCGCGTGGCGCACACACTCACACGTGGTTACGTTATCACACACAGACATTACACAACAACTCTATTACGTTTTAGTATTTCGTAAGTTTGGATGCAGTTTAAAAAAATATTATGTATACAAAGTTTTTCTTTATCGAATAGATCGTATAAAAATGATATATCTGAATATTGTATTATACTATACTTTTTACGCGTCAATACTCATTTTTTGTTGTAAGGATTAATCGATAACATATTACGTTATCAAGAGATCTAGTTAAAATAGTAAAGATAATTACGTGTATGAACATTAAATTTGATAATAGTTAGTTTGGTATTATCTTAACTACGGCACAAACAGCACACAACAAAAAGACATTGGCGTCTACTGCGCAGTGTACTGCGCGGTCTACTCACCGGTCTTCCGCAGCGGGTAGTCTGCGGGCGAGGGCTGCGGGGCGGCCGCGTTCAGCGCCAGCGCAGGCGGCGCCGCCAGCCGGTACGGGTGCGCCGTCGCCGTCGCGCCCGTCGACGTTATTGATTCTCCCGACGATGATTTTACTATACCCCTAGTAGGTAACTAGGAATTAATGAGCATTCTAAGGAGTGGCGATGATAATATAGCCACCGGAAACGTTGGGACAATGGGTACGGTGATGGAGTCAGTAAAACTTACCAATTTCTATAAGGTGAACCAGGTACTGTGCCATTGGCATTCGCTGCTGCTTTCTTCTTAAGAAACTCCTGAAATAAAATAATGAATGACTTTTAGCTAAAAGTAAAGTAACGTCTGGTGCGTTTTGTATCAGAGGCAATAAGTGTCATGAAGAGCGGGGTGTATTGGAGGCACTGCTCACCTGCAGCTTCTGCTTGACTTGGGTGGAGGCGTTAGCACTGTGCTCGTGCTTGTCCTTCTTGCGCAGGAGCTCGCCGCGCTCGTGCCGCTCGCGCGCCTCCCGCGCCTCCCGAGCCTCGCGCGCCTCGCGCAGCGCCGCCTCTTCCATCGCCTTCTGCTGCTCCCACAGCTACAACAACACGTACACACTCGATACTTATTTATATATCATCAATTCTTGAACATCGAATTTATCTAGATGTAGGTATCATTGTGTCGTATATCGTATTACTCGTACTATTAACAATTCCATAGGTTACTTTGCCCTGCTGAATTTCATAGTTTGTCCATAAGTATATCTGATCCACGAAAGTTGGTGAGCAAAGTTACTGAACACAAGGTACGATGACGTCAGCGAACAGGTGGTGTGGTCTCGCCGCATACCGGGCGCTGCGTCACCGTCGCATACCATAACCAGTTACTGGACTCTCTCCTCACAAACTGCGCATTCGCATGCTTTTCTGCATATTTTCGCGGCATGAGTCACGGCCGCGACATGTTCACGAAGCTGTTACATTGCCACTATCCAACCTTGTCATTTAAGGGAGTACTTATTGCGCAGCTTCGTCATCTAATTACATTCCTCACATGAGTCACAGTTTTATATAGTTTCATCAAATGTGACAATAATGTGATTTGATTTTGTGATAAAATTGGGAATCACATTGAAAAGAAAACAGCTGTAGCTTTTTATTTTCATTAATAGTTTTTATTTTACAGTATACGGCGAAGGTGCGTAAAGTGTGTCATTAATTCAAATATGTGCATTAGGCACAGGAGGGAGGCGCGAAGTGCGGGGCGCGGGGGTGGCGAGAGGTCGCGCAGGTTAATCTAGACTAGATCGCGGCCGTCGCTATAAATAGCCAGCGCTATTGTGTAACTTCATTAAGCGAGGGAATAATATGCATCACATGTACACTTCGTATTTGCGACTTTGCAAAAGGTATTGTATGAATGTGATCATAAAATGAGCAAAACTAGACGTAAAAATTAGTGGCCTACAAGGTTTGTGATGTTACCTTGAGGTGATGCCTGAGTTGCTGCTCGTGTTGCTCGGCCAGCTGCTGCCGCTGCTGCTGGAAATGCTGCAGCAGTATCTCCTGCTGCAGCTGCTGCTGCTTCTTCAGCTGCAACACCACGCGCATTAGACACACTGGCCTATACCACCGCTCCGCAAACCAGTTAGTGTGAAGGTGTTAAGGGCTGGGTACCGGGCTGAGTGCGGCTGTTAACTAAGACCACTTTCTCATTAAGAGACTAGCCTGCTGTTTCTGGCGTTGCCACAACAACTTCTAGATATGACAAGACGAGTAAACTGGTTGGTCGCTTAATGTAAATAGGCCTTCCGTTTTTTTATTTAATTAGTCTAACTGTTAAAATGTACAAACAATTATATTTTAAAACAATATGTGCAATATGGATATTAATATAAAGTTGTGTTTAGCATTAAGAAACTGAACGCAGCACAATATGAAGAACGCTGCCTTCAATAATGACCGCCGAGATAGAAACTATTTTTAATTACATTACGCAGACCTATACAATATCACAGATAAGTCCTGTCAATTTAAATGTTAATTCATCTATGTATGTAACAATTGTATCTAATTGTAAACTTGAGCAGTATTCATCTGTACGGTATCGCTCACACGCAGCTCTCGTGGTCAATTACTTAACAAACCTTATCAAAAGATATACGTAAATGTATATTATTAGATCATGTCTCATGTCTGTCTGTGTATTGCTTACATATTAACATTTTAATGAAGGATTGATTGCTACAGTTGTAAATGTCATTGCACCATATGGCACAAATAAATATAATTCAATAAATAAAGAAACAGGCGAGTGACGTCAGACCTCTATAAAGTCTCTTAATTACTTTGAACATATTGACAGAGACGAATCTGAACATATGCAAGTGTCTGGAACAAGAATTATTTAAATGGAGATTATCGCGGCGGGGTCGTTCATACAGATCAACTTGACCCACTGCCGCGAACTGACAAATGTAACAGCAAAGTATGACGTAAAAATGTCAATAATAACTGATATTGTTTAAGCACAAGTTGACCTTTGTCTAGTTTTTGATAAGTCACCAATTTGGGGACGCACGGACACGGTCAGTGCTAATCTAAAATTAACACACCACGTATATTCAACACCAAATTTAAATAGCACACAGCAATTATTATGCTTTGGAAAAACAGCGTCGCGCCTTACATTCAACCGACACCATACGAATGCAAGTGATTACCAACTTTAGTTACCATAATACATTTAGAAACATTGTTATTGAAGTATTGGGCCATTTATAACAGAACTACGTAACTGTTGTATTATTAGTACTGTTTATTTGATTACAAAATAACCAACTATATAAACGGATTTCAAAACAATTAACTTCGTCTAAATCCGCTTTAGTGTTGCTACACCACAGTCGTAAACACGTTCATGTATTTAATAACCAATTAAGCTATAACTATTTGAGGAAAAACTGATATGTTGACAAATTACTATAAATAAACATGTTATTCTATTTTGAGCACCTGGTTGTTGTTGCTGAAGGCAAATTTATTGCTAGTCGTGGAATTAATATCATGGATACGGACATAATGTCTTCACAAGGACAGAGTTCTAAAAAAGAAATAGTAAAAAACCAAAACTTTGTCGTCTGGACGTAAATAAATCTAATAATAATAAAGTTGTATATAATGGCTCATATAATACAATAACAGCGTATGCGGAAGGTCGGTTGAAGGCGGCAGCGCGCGCCGGCCACACAGTACGAATAGGTAATGGTCCACTCACTTGCAACAGGAAATTATTCTCTAAGCTTTGTTTTGCTCTCTCCGCTATATGGTTCTTTCTCGGGCTCTGACTCTGACAAGGAGAGGGTACACATGTATGACAGCACTCGACGCAACATTGGCGTGCGCGTGCGCGTGCGCGCGTGCTCCACTGGCACACACGCCCACGCTCTGCCATGTGCGATTCTCATATGAACACATTCCATCGTGCCGATGGGACAATGCATGCCTTAGCGGGTACTACTCGGATAAATTTAGAACGGAATGTGCTTTTGTGACAGTACGTTTACCCGCATTGAAGTCGTCGCTCAATCTCAGTTCGTGACATCAACATTATCTAAATATTGGAGCGCGTGCGTTCCACAAAATAATTTTATTACAACAACGGCAACGATGGTGCGCAGGGTGGGGGAGGTCGGGGGAGGCGTCTCCGTATATTTCTGGCGCGTACATTATTTTGGTGGGATGTAAAAAAAATGGCGAGCGTCGGAATGCGCGCGGGGGACGTGGGCGGCGGGACGCGGGCGGCAGCAGCACAAAACGCGTGGGAGCGCCGCGTGTCGCGCGCGGCTTTATTCGAGGCGGACATCCAGCATCAAAGCGTTAATGGCTTATTAAGAGTCCAACTATAACGATGATTCACGTATAATATATTTTGCGAAACTCGTCGGCCGTTACGATTCGCGCGCTAGAGCAGAGAGCAGCAGAGTCGGAGAAGCCTTTCTTGTGTAAAATATAAGTTTGCATCTCTTTATATATTTCTGAATCTCTCCGCAGCACTAGGGACATGTGAATATTCACGTTTACGTACCTACATATTGTGTTTCATTCATCATTATGAATGTGAGCAGTAGCGGTATAAATTAAATACATACAAGCCTGTACAAAACCAGCGATAAGAATAAACTGACAAGCTTTGGAGCGGATCCAAGTTCGCTAAAACAACACAAAACCTAGTAGATTTTGCAACACAAACATAGTAGTGTTCTAGTAACTAATGTATGTACAAGAGATACGCAAATTGGATATGCACAGCAGACATCACGACGTCCAATATTATCGTAAAAATATTTGTGTGTCTACAACTACTAGCAGCTGCTGGTAAGAAATTCATAGCAGGAAAAGCCGAACACATTACAAAGCACTTCGTTATAAATCAAAATGCAATATTGTCCTTAACTATGTATAATCGCAAAACGTTATTGAACCCGCTCATCTTCGTGGAATCTAATTATATTTTAGCTATCGCATAAAGCGATATTTATCGAGTTAATCTAAAGACTTTCCGACGATGTTATCCAGCGAACGCGTAGAGGCTGCGTTCGCTAATTTGCCGATGTACGGACATCTGATACAACGCCGCGCGCGGTCCGCGATGTTGCTGCAAGGCAAGGGGCCGCATTGCCCTGCTATATTTACCCGGCCCTGTTGTACGCATGTAAATATAGTTGTATGCAGACGGATGAGCCGAGCCGTTTCTTTTTATTATAGCGTATATTTTTAACGCACACGAGATTTTATAAATACTCGGGTTTAAAAATGTGTCGGGCAGAGAGGCGCGCGCGCCGCCGCAGCGAAAGGTCACGGGTGGCCGGAGGCACGCGCACGCGCGGATGTAAACAGTGCCGGCGGAAATCATTTCGCTTATAGGAATTGTACTTATGACTAAAATTATATTGGACAATATTATCATAATACCAGTCCGGATGACGCATATATTAGGTATACATGTACTTTTCGATTTTATCAAACATTAAAATTATTCCGATAAGCTTTAGGTTCAATCCAATAATAAACTAAAAAACTGTTACTTAATTAATGCCAGATTACGGAGACGTCCGTGACACCCATCGTTTGTATAGACTAAGTTCAATAAACAAAGACACCTACTCCATGTTACAAATAGTAAATAGGTATAGAGGAGAAGGGGAAGTGGATGGTACCTGCATGATCTGGTGGTGGAAGGTGGTGTCGTGCGGCAGGCGCGGCGCGTGCGGCGGCGAGGCGGCGTGCGGGGAGGCCGCGCCCGCCCCGCCGCCCGCACCCCCGCCGCCGCCCCCCACGCCGCCGCTCTCGTGCGCCATCTCTGGAAACACATTTCTTTATAAACTTATGCAATGCCACAACTGTCTATATGACCTTCGATCTGCAGCAAGAAGCAGAATCTATTCATTTGAATTTCAGTGTACACAAAATATGCAAATAAGAAATTTTTAGATAGAACGTACAGTTTTAAGGTTAATACATTTTAAAGTGAAGGTTGACAGATGTTAAGCGCGAAGGTTCATTATTTAAGGCCAGGGATGGGCCTGCGTGCGGCGCGAGCCCGGCCGCCCCGGCCAATGTGACCTACATCACGGGAGGGCGATGCAGTGTGGGGAGGGGCAGGCGAGGCGGCAGGGTAGTCGCAATCAAGTTTATTTTTAGCCCTGACTATATTTAGAAAGGCTCCAGCGGCCCGGGACACGAGGGTCCCTCGCTACCTGCCTTTATTACCTAAGGCTTGCCCTACCCTATACATTTAATGAAGGATCTAAGATTAAATATCGTTGCGAATAAAATTTAGTAGGAAAAGTATGGACCTAACATAAAATACAGCACTACAAAAGATCTAAATTTGTTAAAAGTCAATAGAACTGTGACATATTATGTGGATATAGGTTACGTGCTTCGTTGTAACTACCCGCGCCCTGTCGCTATCAAGCTAGACAAAGTCGTTTGCCAACAACTGGTCATTTGATAATTGACTTCAGATAATGGTAAGCACTGTATGGTAATTTTGTTTATCAACTTAATTCGTCAATGCTAGTTCATAATATAGGCCATTTTCAATCAAAGCAGCTTCGATATAATAATAAGTTTATTACTTACTATTACATAATAAACTTAAATTACTATAATTATATAAGAATGGGAAAGTAACTTAATTATTGACGTCGTTTAGCAAAATTGCTCAAAACAAACTTCAACAAGCTCTTGATTTCGTAGTCCTCTACGAGGCACGCCGTAACCCACCTACGCGCCGGGAGCGCTACGCGAGCCAAGCCTACGCCGCCTACAACGCGGTCTACGTCTACGATGTAACGTGACCCGATTCCCACCCCACTTCGCTCGTAGCAAAAATAATAATGTTAATTCATTTTGATTCCTTATGTCTTCTTAATGGTAGAACTTCATATTGTGCAAGTATAATAGATAGAATTTAAATAATTCTAGCAATCAACAGCTGCTCATAGCGAGGCAAACATGCCGCTGTGTTGTGACTATTTGCAGATGTTTAATTTAACAAAGTCATCATGCGGGTTTAATTTTCCCACTTACAAAACCATTTGCAATTTGCGACATGATAACTTTAACTCTATTATTATTAAAATAGTGTGGTGTGCTATTAAAATAGTGTGGTTCAAACCTCCGCCTGTAGCGTGTGTGTGGTTTCATCCGCAATACAAAGCATCATAAATATCATAATTATTTCTCTAATTATGTTGCTCTTGTCTCTTATTTGTTGTTATTGATTATGTATCAAGCTCATCAAGACACCTGCAACTTTTATTTGCTGCCGCCTGCGTACCAATGGAAAAGCTTTTGCAAACGCAAACAAAGCTCCCGCTCCTGTTGCCCACGCAACGTCACGTTTATAAATAGAAAGCAAAACGCGACAAGTGAAGGACGCACTGTGCCCGCGCCCGCCACTCGTCTCGCTCGCTCTCGACTCTTGACCCACTCGTGCGAGAAAGAAGGAAAACGGAGCGAATAACGAGAATCTAAAAATAGAAGACGCACGCGAACCACGCAACGTGCCTCTATCGAATTGTTACCAACAAATAAACACGGCGCTTTTTCAATCTGCGCAAATAATGATTTGATAACGCCCTTGTTAAATTCTTACGTCATCAACAAAGCTGGGTACAAGGAAAGAGGAAAATATTTAGAATATATTAGTTGCTGAAATAACCATTCAAATCACTGCACCAATTTAAGACAATTCCGTTAGCGTTGCGTTGCTTGTTTAAAATCTCATTTGACAATTCGCTTTTATTAATTCTCAACAAAAGCTCGATTGAAAAGCTTGAAAATTATTTTAGAGTTCGATTAAACACGTCATAATGTAGTAAAGTGAACATTAACATGATGCGGTTACTGACTGAACTGCAGAACCTTAATTAATTGTAAAGGAGATGCATATCCATCAGCTAGCGGAGTCAAAACTGTCAATAATGTAAATGTCAATGATACTTAAAGCTCTCCGTAAAAATTTTTCGTTAATCTGATGCCAACATTTGCAGCTGTTCTTTTTAATTAATAGTGGTGTCTAAAACAGAGATACTCTTATACGTATTATATACTAGCTGTTCGGATGCGGCTGCGGATTCATCCGCGTGAAATTATAAAAACTTTATTTTATTGTTTACATTTGTCAAATTATCAATTGCAATTGTTAAAATGACATGACATAATGACAAACCATTGCAATCTTACTTCCTTGATGTTGGCAGCAACTTATTGTCTCTTTCCCACATTAGGGTTTTTATCCAAAATATTTACCCCCTAAGTTTAATGGCGTAAAATATATAGCCTAAAGCCTGACGTAAGTGTAGGTTTTTATTAAAAAAAGAATTATTCAAAAATATGCCGTGATTGCTGACATCTTAGGCAACAAAGAAGTGTGCGTTTACGCTTTATTATAATAGTATAGATTTGAACGAAGCTGCCTCATTACATGAGTTTGTATTACATATGAATACAAAATTACAGATACGTCATATAGACAACAACAAAAAAGTCGTCAGCCTTAAAAAAACCAACACGGAACATTAATTCTTGAATTTGAATATAAAACTAGAAGTCAAAACACGTAAATAATCAACTTAATATTCTCTGATGAAGTACTTTTTTTATTCATACATATTTTTTTCTAAGAGGCGTGAAGTAGTTCAACTTTACTTTAGCTGCTAAAATATATATGTATTTAGTTAACATTTGCCACAGTTTGGAGTCGACATCAACCAGCTCCACTAAGGATATAGGCTAACGGTACTACGGCTTCGTAAGAAATTGTAAATGCCAATTCTTATGTTAAGAATTTTGATTACAACAAGCAGATTTAAAACATAATTAAAAACAAACTGCCTTGATCTTGTATTTATTACAGATCTAACATCTAATGAAGATTTACCGGACAACGTGTTCTAAAGTTAATTCAAAAGGGATAACAGTCATGAATCCAGTGAGAAACCTCCACGATCAATGCTTAAAATAGTTGTCCATAAAAGCGGACTCCTGCCGCTGCCGCTCCAGATTCCCAGCGGCGCTATTTCCGTCCGGCAGTAAACACGCCGTCGCGCCGCTGCCTGTTGCTCGCAGGCTATTTGCGACCAGCTAAATGCAGCAACCACCGGAAAGATCGCCTGTTTTGGAACTATATTTATACAACACTTTTTGTCCTGTTTCAATCTGACGCATAAAAATGCATTCACCGATCACTTCCATACCACATCGTGATTAGGGAACAGCTACTGACATCTAATGAAACAAGAAGGTGATGACATCAATTTCTACTCTAGCCAATGGATCAAAACTTATTATGCAAGAGAACGCCGAGATGTCAATAAACCCGACAGGAAACTGCTATTACTCCGATAAAGCGTTATTAACTTATTTCATTTCTAATAATTTGATGTTCTCGTGCACTAGTTTGTGAAGAAAAATGTCAAGTTCATTTTCATTGTACACTAGGTAGGCGTCACGACGCTGACATAACGACGCCCACTGCGCGGCCGGCGTCGACAGTAGTGCGGCCACGCACGCGTCCGCACTACACACATAGCTGCCTGACACCGATGAACAGTAGTCTTGCCATGTAACAAAAGGACGTCATGATGTAGTTTTTTTCATTTTTTAATTTAAACGAAAATTTAACTAAAGACATTACTTTCAAATCAGCATCTCACCGATCAAAACAGTACGTAGAAAGTTTTTTTTTACATATACCGGGCGATGGATTCGATTGGAAATCGTGAAATGTGAATGACATGATATGATATTGCAATTTCACTGGATCACTCTCATCATGTTTTGGGCGCGTGCATTCCGCGAAGCCGGCGCGGCATTTCCGGTCCACTTGCGCGAACACCGCTGCCAAATCAATTTGAAAGCAATCACCGGACGTAATACTTGGTAGGGAGACGGAAGGATATTTATTTGCCAATTTTTATATTATAATTAAAACGAACAAAACTGATATATGTTTCTATATTAATAACTATGCTTAATACTATGGTGACATTATAAAATATCTAGTTTAACGACAATACAGTCCGAGTGCGTCCCCGCGTACATGGTTCCTTTAGTGGGTAGCGTGGCGCGGGCCGGCAAGCGGCAACTGTTTTGATTGTTCAATGGCCGTCTTGTCTCTCTGATTGAGTGTCTGTTTGGACGGGCTCAGATTGAGTGTTGTCCTGCGCTGTCACGATCTACCGCTTGACGCAACAGCTTCACAATAGCTCAATATTTAACTAACATCGCTTAGTTGATTTTAGACAAAAAAAATCTTAATAATCTCTGTCACAATACAATAGTTATAATTTAAACCCATCGCAAGACTACAAATTTCGAAGAATAAAATCGTTCAATTTTAGTTTCAGTCAGCGACTATATCAAAAATAGCCGTTTATATCAAAAACGTGGCCATCGTTCGCAGGATCCGAAATAGGCCACCGATTAGATGAGCGCCATAACTCACGTCTAGTTGGTGCGGCGCTGCGCAGGAGTGAATCACATCTATAAATAGCTTTCGAGATATAATTAGCTCACCATGCAGCGAGCCGCCACAGAGCAGGCGCAGAGCCGACACAGAGCCGGCATCGCAAGGACCCGCCATTGATTCAGCACCAACATTCGCAGCTATGCTATTGCAAGAATCGACTCACCTAGATCTTCAGATTATGAAGTTTTAATTTAAAGATTCCGTGTGTATCTCTAGAGAATTATCATAAAGTGAGGCAAATAGTTTTCGCCACGACATAATCGTCAACAACACAACTTATGCGTGTCCTCCAACAAACCGCGGGGCTATCGTTATCGGAGTCTGGCGCTGTATAAATAGCCGGGACCTGTCACGGAGCCGCGGCAGGTCGACACTCGCTGCAGTAAGGTGCTTCGTTTTTTGTGAACCTGTCCGGGGCCGCTCCCCTCGCGACACGCTTCCAGTAAATCTCTCCCACTTCGCGCGACCACTCTATAAACAGACGGTCGCATTCCATGGCGCGTTATTTATAGAAGGGGTCTATTTCGGGATCCTAATACACTGTCTTATCTGCCGTCAACATTTTTAACTCTTTGAAATAGGGCGTATAAGAAAGGAATAATGTGAAGCGACTCGATATACTCAAAACGAACCGACGAATTAAGAATACGTAATGTAAATAAGTATGGAAGCATGCAAAATATTTGCTGCGGAGTACGCGCAACTTTCACAATACACGTAAGCCTTGCTCTTTCAGTGGCAATAATCGGAAACGCAAATAATGATTGTGTTTAAATTTTATTGTTTTAAAAATCATTAACGAATTCATGGACAAGTAAAGGTCTCCAATCAAACAGACATACATACAAACTGTGCTGTAGCCCTTGCCCGTATCTCACATTGGCCACTGTCCCAGCGCGACGCGGTACAACACAATGCATCGAACGCAAACCAAATAAAACTATATAAAGAGCAATTGTAAACGGGGAGGCAAGTGTGAATGCAAGCGAGTGCGTACAATGAAAGTGTAGGGAACAGCGTGTCTTAACAAACAATAGATCTAAAAGCGTATGAGAGAGCGCGGTGTTCGCGAGCAGGACGTCCATCATCGCTGGCCGTCCATCGCCGGCGACTCGGCTGAGGGTTCGTGCTATTTCCAGTCGACAAAGGCTCGAGCGCAACTCTCTTGTGTTGATGCTAAAAATAATGCGCTCGATACTTTCCCGCTCTTGCCTATTCTCGGACTTGGTTATACAAGGAGCTATTTTGAGGACCTTTTGTTTACTCGTTTTATACTACTCTCTATTAGCTTGGAGCATGTTAACTTTTTGCTTAGCTTAATTATTTGTTACGTTAGATGACTATGAAAACGTACAAAAAGTTTGTTTGTTCAGAGATCCTAAATAATGTATTTCAATATATATGTATATGTAGATAAATATTATAGTTTATCAGTAAATGTCTGTTTTTAACGGTTTCGAAATACTCATAAGTGAAAAACATGTAAACACATAAATTAACACAGATTTCTTTAACAAAGACAACATACTATGCCAGTGAACGGCAGCGTGGGTTGAACGCGGCTACAGTGGACTCATATTGGCTAAATCCATATATTAAAGGACGCAAGATTAAAGTAAAAAAAAACAACTTCGTTAATTTAAATTATTTAATTTACTAAAATAATTTCTCATTGTACGTCTGAAGAATAATTATGACGTATACATGACTGTTGAGTTGCAGCACATAGAATGTAATAAAACGAGCATTGCCGGGCTGGATCGGCCAAGGCTGGGACACCGGGACGGAGCCAATAATAGGCCGCCTATTGATGCAATAGGGCGCCGATGCGAAGGCATCACATAAAAACAATGAAAGGGAACCATTGCATGACACACAACGCACTTGGAATATCGTCGCGGAGTTTGTAACAATTTGATAATCTTAATTGGATTAAACGTGATAAATCGTCTTATTGCCTATTTAACAGATAAAACCACCGGCTTCACAATTATTACTAAATGCACAAAGACTGCTATTAAAGGTACCAATATCGTATCGTACATAATTTTCTTAATATGTTCTAAAAAAGGTTAGTTCTTCGTTTATAAAGCTGAGGTTTAGATATCGTACAAAACATAGCTTAGTATAGACAAAGAGTTTGTGAAATTATTGTAAACACTTTTTGCTAAGCATGCAATATGAGAGAACCATACGAAATCTCAAGTCGGGGAACTGGTCGAGTTTAATAGAGTCAATGTAAATAATTAAAACGGTTTATAAATATCAGAGTTGTTTGCATAATGTGCGGCCGGTTGGTCGGCGCGGGGACGCACTGACTCACGCAGTACCGCTGCGCCGCCAGCGAGCCTTTGCCAACCAATGCCACACGATGGACGCTGATTGGCACATTGGCACACTGCAAGCTTCACTGCACTTTCGACGGTTTAACTTTAATGCATCTCTATTTTCCTCAATATTTACTTTCATATCAGTTGATCGGAGATGTTTTCCAGACTGCTGAAGAATCGATAATTGAAATTATTTGTATTTCGCATAACATTGTTTACAAAGTTCTGATCTAATTTACTCATTAGATGTACACGATATGCAGCGTAATACTATGTAAAAGTTATCCGGAGTGTATGCACAACATTTCAATGAAGTTTCGACGTAATACAACAGACCGTTTAGAAACAGTCAGTTTCCAATTATGAGAATCCTTCGCAGACATTTGGTGTAACACAACAACCTATTACGTCGAGGAGGACGTAATCAATGTTTTAAGGAAAACTGAAATGTACGTTTTGGTGCGTCATCTTAGAGCGAACAACAAAAACAGGTAAAGCTTGTGGTATCTGTGGGTCAGCGCGACCCGCGGCCGGAGCATTAGCGTTATCTGTGCGCGGAACATATACACTATATATAGACCGCGCTCGGAGCAAATCTCCGACGCTAATGCTCTGCGCAAATAAACTATGCACAATATCACTCACACCATCTACTCAGTAATAACGTTTGTCTATTATCCAGCGAAAATGCAGTTTTAGGCACGTTTAATACTACACTTTGGATGCGTTACTTTTAGTTTTCGTCATCGGCTAACATGTGTAGTTATTTAGCCACGGCTTAATGGTTAAGTAAATGTGATGTGAGCTTTGAACCGGTTGAGAGCTGAGCTGTAAGAATAACATTATCACATAATCCTACAAATCAGGATAATAGCAATCACAGAGAAATTGTGGCGTTGTCACGCTATCACAGTATCACGTCGCGCTATAAATAAATAGCACGAAATAGGATTTCCTTGTATGAGGCCATGCTATTTTCAGATATGACACAACCTTATATTATTTCCTATTACGTTATTAAATTTATAGTTTTCGTTGATAAATTGGTATTTTTCGACCAATTCAAATTAAAGAGAATTAATGGGCTGTAGATAAACAGGATTATAAAAAATATAAAGGCAAAAAATTTATCACGCTATAAGCAGAATTAACAATCTAAACATACAGATTTATGCAAACATATACATATTATAAATATCTACGTAGATGTGCACAACGTGTGTATTTGCATGTAATGCATATGTAATAAGGTCGGAGGAAAGTTTCCATCTGATCGAAAACATCTGATAAATTGATGATAATAACGCATTGACAAGAGTTGTTTTAATTTTGTTTTTTTAACATGCTTAAATATATTAGGTAATATCAACTGTATAAGGTCTCAATTAACTGTTCTGTTTTATGTGATCGAGAATAAGGGAACGAAAAAAATAATTACGACAGTGGAGACTAATGTTCACTGTGTGCAACATGTGTAATGAAATAGAGTAAGTGATCAAAAGGTAAGAAATCAAGGACACTATACTATGTATAATTTATTTATAAAATACACTAACAGCTAAGTTATAGAACAATCACATAAGAAATAAATTAAAAGACACAAGAGTGATAACAAATCCAGTTATAGGCATACAACATTGATAGAGAAAGAAAAGAAACATTACGGTTAGGTTACAGTAAATGTGGAACAAACAAGATAAGAGAAAAAAAATTAGCTAAAATCATGTCCTCCGAATGTGAGCTAATGTGTTTTTTAAATTATGTATGGAGGTGCAAAATATACGAGTATCTATCTAATTCATTTGCGGAGTGCGGGATGCCCCAGGGTATGTCGGGCGGGTGTCGCGCGGTGCCGTGGTGCAATAAGAGCAGGGCGACCTTTGCGGCGGGTGCGCGCTCCGCAGTCCGCGCCGGTCGGCTGCCAATCATCCGTCCCGGCTAATTGATCGCCGCCGGCCGCCGCGGCGCCGGCATACAACGCTGTGCATTGCTACAACTATGTTATTATCACTCAAATATATTATCAAAGATTGTGACTGGCTTGTTTTATTGACCATGAAAAGTACATAAGTAGAGACGGTCTGATCCCAGCCGGTTTAAACTTTCCACAGGTGCGATCTCATTTAGTTAACTTATGATCTGATAATCCTTTTCTCCTGTTCTACACGTTATGTACCGCAGCTCACAGACAGCGTGGCACAATGTGGTGTACATTGTGCCACGCTGTCTGTGTTGCAGCTGACCGATAGTGCGCCGGAAGGCCGACAACCTCACCGGAAGCGATAGCGCAGCGCGCACTCGCACTTCTTTTACATCCCACACCGCGCACACTGTCACCTACACCATAATATATCTGTACACGGTCAAACTACGTCACAAATGTTGAACATAATCTAATCTGTAACACTAAACATGCCTAGTTCACTTAATACCTTTCTACGATAATCTAAGTTATGTAGTCAAACTCAAAGTCTAAAGATATAAAGATATTTCATTTAAAAATCTTTGATTTAATAAAATCTATATCTTAGATTTGTATGCTGCTATTTCATTACAAAAATCATCGACGTGCACTAAGTTATCTTCTAAATATTAATGTGTATTGGTGCATTGTGGACATCGCGTAGGGCACGCGGCGTCATGGGCTGCATCAATCAAGGATCTGTTGTTGTTTGCTATTCTTCCATTTTACCCAATGTCAAAACATTCTTGACTCGTATATACAGTTAAGAATAATTTATCATTTCAAAAGGTAATTAATTTAACTCGTGAGGTTTAATAAGATCATCAACCTCTTAAGCCACGTCGAATATTAAAACAAATATATTTAATCAGTTCGTCACGTACATGGTTGCTTGTTGTTGTTTGTAGTCTGTCTGTAGTAATTTCGTTCGTACTACTTTTGTGTCAACTTTATTGAAGGTTTTTATCGATGCGTTATTTTGTAGCTTTCGAAAAAAATAAAGTAATAGTAATGAAGACATACGTATGATAAGGTATTAGTTTATTTATATGTATTTATGTCAAGTGTTATTTAATCCCCAGCAAAGTCAATTCTACACACAACTTTTACAAGCATAAGCAAATATACCTATATCAAATGAAATAATTATTATTGTAAGTTTAGGGACACTGACGAACACGGTGTAGGAACGTGAACGATATCAGTGTATTAGCAAATTAAATATTGTCCCAGTGATAGTGCGAGCGCGCCCCGCGCCCCGCGCCCCGCACCCTGCAACACTACCCACAGATTGTTTGTCGCCGTCGCGCTATCTGCGCCTCCTTGTATCTCATCTACGACTAGACGACAAGTCATCTTACAATTAGTTGCTGAATGGTGATGTACGTTTTCGAATCTAGAACATGAACGCAATTAGTTCTTCTGTTAGCAGTCAGAAGTACTGATAATAACTTATTGCAAGACTTTAGAAATGTACTCAAGTTTGCTGTTTAGTGTTTACTATAAGAGACACCAAACTTTGATGGTAGACTCGTGAGGCCATGCATGGCATTGCGTACCGATGTCGATGACTTACACACAATAGTCATCTGATGATCACAATTATGGAACAATTAAAGATGAATGAAGGAGCATCGGGGGCGACGCGCGGGGTCCAGGGGGCAGGGAGGACCGGCGTGTGGCGGGCGGCTGGCCGGCGGCCAATCAGGTGCGAACCGTTTGGCCATCTCTAATTATAACCGGGCCGGAGCTCGCCGTTTATAGACTAACCAGAATAGCCCGGCGTGCGGACGCGGCGTCGCTCCACTCGGACGCCGTAAAAACGTACAGGACCGATTTAGATGTGCAACGGCGTTAAGGCATCCGCCGAAATAGATCTCCGAAGTGGAAGTTGAACGCGGCAATGTTTGCAGACCAACCCGCAAAACGAACGACTCTTCGGTTCAACGTCCTATTTGCAAGCGTCGACACTTCGGACAAAATAATACTGTAGGCATTCCCAAGAGAATCAACCGCATGTAAGCTACCGGTCGAATTATATAAGTTAGGCATTACCGATTCTTATGCAACGTACGTATTGGTAATGGCATTACCGTCCGGTTAATACGCTCGACGAGTGCATCGTGACTCAGCGTGCACAGAGCACACAGGCTGTCTCCCTGTCAGCCGGAGGCCGCAGCCAACCGCTCGGTCGGAGCCAAGACCTGCTTACAGACTCGCTTGTCCCACATTTCCTTTCTACGATTACTGTTTCACGGGTTGCTACTTTATTGCTTTGCAATTGCTATGAAATTCTCTACTACTTCACGAAAAAAATTATTGAACCGTCAAATCTGAGATTTGATTCCTCGTGGGACTTAAGTCGTCAAAACGTATCTGGAGGATAAGATAAAGAGAGCTCAAAGTCCGGACCAAGGAGGAGCGATTGTTTTAACTAACTTATTAAACACAGAAGAAGTATATTTTTGTTAACCTCGACCAGATCAGATCATATTGAGATTAATTAAAAATGTAAGTTGCATTATTGACTTCTGATTTTTAATTTCATATTATACATTTCTATGGCACTTTATCGACCCTCAATTACAACCAAATTAACAAAAACAATTCAATACAACTTTGACCTTTGATTTCAATTTGTTTAATGTGTGCTAACGTCACGCAGTTTAAATATAAGCAATTGTTTAAAACCAATGTGTGTTTTATTACGTAATTGTAATTTTTATTCACCATTTATTCTAATTTACGTAAAAACTTTAATACCTACAAATGTTAAATTTAAAGATCAAAGAGATTGATTATAATATTTGTGGATATAGGTCAAAATTTATAAGCCAAAACTGATCTTAACTTGAACTCTTGGTCAAAGGTTATGAGGGCAATCAATTTTAGGTAATAGACAGGTACCAGAAAAATTCATCATTCATTAATTCATCTTCAGTGCATCTATTCTCCGCGTCACTTCCGGTGGCGCGGTATGCATCTGCCCGCCCTGTCTGCAATCGTGTATTTAGAAGTTACTGGACTACACATTTTTCCTTCAAAATATACCATCACTGACATAATATCAATTGCGTAAAGTGACGTAGCGCCTTGTGATTTCAATATATCGAGTCATGCTTTGATCGATCCGCGATAAGAGCGATAAAGTTGTGGTCGCAAAGCGTCAGATCGGCGCTCCTCTTATTGAACAACACACGAAACACCTCAAAAACTATACTCGTATATTCGCAACAATAAATCCGTCCGCATCCATGTTGAACATTTATAGCACAGTTAGGTGCGATCGCGAACGTGTAATTTATAAATAACATCGAACATGATCTCATGATCAACACAGCACGAACTGATAAGCGGCGAGGTTTATAATAGCTAAAGTACGTAAATAAATACTAACGATATTAACCATCACTGCAAATTATTTATCTCTGTTATTTAAAAACTGATTTTAAACACTAACTCGTTCGTCGCGTGGCGAACACGTTGCAATCCAATCAAATAAGCACTCAAAGATTTATGATTATGATGAAATACAAACAGAGAATGTAAATCTGAGCTGTTAATCATCAGTTGCACAATGGGATTATCTATTACACAAATCAATGTTTATAAACACTACGATAATTTACCGCCTACTTCGCTGGTTTAATTACAATTAAGTTTCCATTGTAGGGTATTTTTAACTACATGAGGAAACTTAATTGGCTCAGCAAATTCAATTATTAATAATTATGAGCAATAAAACTTTGCGTCATGGCGGATGTCGATAGTTAAGTTCTAAATAAAAACTTCGATATTGTTATTGCGTGTACATGACATGTTAAAGTTCATGGCGTTCGTTATTTTTGGATAAACTATAGCTAATACTACATTGTTAAAGGTAGCTTATTGAATTTATTGTCACGTAATTCATTCATAAACTGTGTATAAAATGTTGCTTCAATAAACTATACCGTTTGGTGGTACTATACTGCTAATTGGTCATGTATTGTCACAGCATCTCCCTGCTTCCCTTGTGACGTCACGCTGACGCATTGCCAACGATCAATTGCGTAGCGACGACAAATAGCAGTGTTGATGAACGGGATCAATTGGCGACCGTTGTCATAATCACAGCAAGCCGTTTTAACCCCAATGTTGGTGCAATACTCAACCCTTTCCCATGCATACAGAGTTGTTTCACTTATGTTGTAGACCGATGCATTCATTTTTTTAATTCCTTTGATAATGGTTTTCTGATATCTGAATCGAGAGTGTTGTATCCTAGTCGAATGAAGCCTACACTGATATACATATGTGAAACTATGCCTTATCCCATGGACGATGTAGATTAGCGTTCAGTGGCGATATAACGAGTGGCGTGAGGTTGCTGCTGAGGTCCGGTACAAGGCGGCTTCTGCCGGCCACTGTGCGAGCCGTCCACCTAGTTGCAACAAGGGGCATATCATACAAACGACACCGAAAAAGTTGGACCGCCAAAAATTATGTTCTCACGAGTATTTTATGAACCCACTATACACACAGTACTTAATAGAAATTAGATAAACCAACGGGTTGAGTGATGATAAGGTTATCTTATTACATAAGATCACAAATGTAGGCGGAATAAAACAATCGAAATGTTTGATAGTATAAATGCGGAGGTCACAGGCATCGTCCGGCAGGTGGTGGCTAGAGCCGGTATTGGGCGCGATCTCTGACACACCGCTATTGTCGCCCCCGCGACCCCCACGCCCCCCACGCCCCGCACCCTTCGCCACAATTACACCGGACCTCCGCTAACTAGATATATAATTGCTTCGAGATGAACAGTCACTTGACAAACCAGATCTTAGCGGTTACTAGGCACACAATCGCAAGACTCTATCGCTTGGATTAGACTAATGATATCGAAAATACATACATTGTAATATTGATATCGCTTAATTAAAAAAATGAGGTGTATAATACTAAATGAAGTTGATAAAGCACATGAACACGTTTGGTCTGTAACTTACCGTGTGCTCGAAAAAGGGCTAATTGATTTTAAACAGGTTTTTACTGTTACATTGCTTCATTTCGGGGAATCGATCCAAGTTGCGGTATAGATATTATTAAGACTGCAATCGCCATATAAGCCCACAAAATGTTATTTAAATTCCGTAATATATACAACGCCAATTTTCAGGAACATACTTCGAACAAAACTCGAAACATGAATAGTACGAACGTAAAATATGGGTGACCCGCAAATTAAACAAAAGGGTTCTCATAGTAATGCTTGTCGCGACTTAAGAAACGGTCTTTACAGGCAACAGCAGCAACACTCACATGTTTGGCCTCTACATTGGCTCCGCTCGCTCATACTCCACCATAGCTCGCCAATGTCTATTTCTACCAACATGGTGGTCTATAAATAAAATGGCCTCTGGTCGCAGTAAATCCAAACTGCGCTTCCGCTCCCATTGCCCGATTTAATCCAAATAAACTAGCTGCGCGATCACGAAGGAAATAAGACGATACCTGATTGGGTATTTAAATCATACGTCAGTCGGGCTATTAGTGGAAACTGCTCGAGATATGTTTATTGTGCCAATAAAAATGATATACTTGACATTGCATGATGAACCCTTACGACAGAATGGAAACTTTGACAATGCACATAAATGAAAGTGGGAGACAAACACCATATAGGAACAACTAAGAAATAAATGTTTTTAAGTATGTATAATTTAATATTTACCGAGTAAAATAACACGCATGTAACTGAATAACCTTTAATATTATTAAGAAAAACATTTTATTGTTAAGCTGACCTTTCATATGAAACCACCATTAAAAAGGAATCCTGAAACAATCCGCTTGGCATTTTGTTTCACCCACGCGCTCTCACATCCAATCAACCCTCGCGATATCAGAGGTAATATTTTTCACTGCAGGACGCGAACCCGACGGGGACGCGTCGCTGCCCACGCGGCCTTGCCAAAGGTCACGTCTGCAAACGTAAGGTACAGTCCGAATATTTCATAGTATAGAATAAACCAAATCTTCTTCAGCAACAACTCTTCCTACTTATGTTATACATAAAATATCGACAGATGTTCTTGCTTGCTTTAACTAAAAACTACCAAACAATCTAGCGAAAAACGATCAATCGCAAAACTTCCTTTTCCGATCGAATTTAAAAGAAGGAAGCGATAGACACCATTTCACGGTCCGGCGCACAAATATCTGTTACATTTATAAAAACACAATGAGATAAATAAAAACCTGACGCGGTTAATGCTAATAATAACGTAACGTAAAAAGGTATTCGATGAGGAATCAAACGTAGTTTTTGCGTCGCTTCTGTCACAAGAGAATCAAGTTGATTATTCTGAGGAAACCAATGCAACGTTGATGGGTTGTGTATCGTGGATGACAGACGACGAACTCTTAGGTTCAAGGGACAAAAACAGACGTCAACAGAGGAACTTCAAAAGACTAGCTTCTCCTCTGAACAACTCAACTCCACTTTTCATTGTTGCCGTAGCATTTAAGTTTGTTTTAAGTATTACAATGTGGTGATATTTCTTTAAACGATCGTCAATTACAAGTTAAACGCTTACTTAGTAGATTTGTTGACACATACATAGGTAGTGATAAATTCCTGTTGTCGGGTTCAAGGAACGATCGCTGTTTCAATTGGGTCAAGTTGACGCAGCGCTGGTTTACCGCAACATTGATTCAAATTAGAAGTGCCGATGAACATAAAATTATAATCCATAGTATTCAAGCATTTGCAACATTTTATACGTAACATGTACAAGGGTAAATAAACTTGATAAAATTAATGTTGTCCCCAAATATGTATATTGCTTTTGAGTTAAACAAAAAATATAATCTGGATGACATTTACTCGTTTGACAGTAATAAATAAGCTGATTTAAATTAACTTTTATATTTCGTGTCATTGAGAACTGACTGACTCTATTATTATTTTCAACTTAACGCACAATTAAGTTTACAAAAAAAATTTAATAACAATCTCAAAACACTCAGAACGCTTTCTCTCTTATGTAGCTCATATTTCTCGCTGAAATAACTATCTAACATACTATATCAAACATCTGTTAACATTATTTACTGAAAAAAGTTTTATTCCACATGCAATTATTGACTCGGTATCGTGTTGAATGTTAGTTTCAGTGTCCGATAACTTTGCCTCTAAGAATAGGCTTGTTAGAGGCAAAGTTTGGTAATGATGTATGGTGTAAGACTTGAAGATGTACAAGATCTGCACGAGAGTCCGGGCGTCCTTCGCGCCGTCTAGACGCGACATTTTATTTCGGTCGCGAAACGCGCGCGTGCGTCACTCGCTGACGTAAGGCGGAAAAATATCGCCCAATTCGTATAGGCAGACGCAAGCGCTGTGCTTGCAGAGGGGAATGGTGTGAAATTCCTTAATTCTTCTATAAAAACAAAAGCTAGATTTGTACTGTCGAATACACACCCAGAGTAACACGAAACTGTAATATTTGTCAATAACATAAATCCCACTACTCTACAACATGCAGAGGATATTTTATCTGGTACCATAGTTACGTAACTTGCCATTTGGTTAAAAAGCTCGTTGTGCATGTGATTTAGTTCTGAGATCTCTTGGGACTAGGACAATTATTTTATTGGTGGTGTCTTAGAAATAATAAACGCTAAGAATTCCATGTCTCAATGCCTCATTAACGCAAAACTTGTGGGTTTTACGTAAAACGAAATGAATCACTTCTTACCGACTCGATGCGCCGAGAATTGAAATGGTATAAAAACTACGTAGCCTTCTTCTTCCGTACTAGGAAATAAATATACTTTTAATTACAAAAGAAAAAATTCCACAAGTAGATTTTTAATATGCTAGTAGACTTTTAAGCTTATTAAATCAACAAAATAACAACTCGAAACCCTAGGCCTCATACAGGTTATCCATATTTCGATACTTTTATGATACATGCGCAATGCGTTGCACCGTGTGCGACCGCATTGTGAGGAGTTCCGGCAGGGGGTCGGCGACCGGGCAGGCGGGCGAGCGCCGGCGCGTCTGCCGACCCTGCCAGCATTCCAGGCCGCGCGCCGACTGGTTCCGAGTAGCGGCCACCACCACCGCGGCAGTCAGGACACCGCCACTACTATTCATCTAAACCACATTCAATGTAACTTACTAGAACTTAGTTTTTGCTTCATGTGACACATTATTTCAACGTACATCTTTTTAAGACGGACATAAAAAATTGAAGAAAGGTTTGGCCCATAATAACACAAACTTCATAAGGAATCTAGATCCGTACAGCTGTGAGCAGCTTAGTACACGAGCCGTCGTATCAGAGCTTTACTTCAATAAGGAGAGAAATAGTGAAAATGCACGTTGTCGTTTAGGACAAAGAAGATCGCATTGAAATTGAAATACGAACAAATGCGCATATACACCGACATTACACAACATAACACCCGCCAAAACACATAGGCCTCCTGGAAATGGGGAAAAATATTATTATCTTCAGAACAATAATAATAATCCATAGATAAACAATGAAATCAACACGTTTATTAGGGAAAACCTAATGGTTTATCACAACTTAGCTTTGATAGCACATACAGGTTGTAATATAATCATTCATAACCTACGTATCGTCAGATTTGTTATCGCGCCGCTGGCTCTTTTACGATAACGACGGTATCATCGATGATGAAATAAAGTAAATGCGATACGAATACGTTTCTCCTATGAAATGAAATCAACAACCGTACCGTTGTTCAGTAGCGGCGAGCGGGGATCGAGTGACATCTGCGACCTGGGGACGAGCCGCAGCTGATAAGGCAGCCAGTCGGCAAATGCAAATCGCTCACGCCCTGCCAATGATATGTCACACCACGATACAACGCACTCGCTAAACTAAAAATGTAAACAATGCTGATATCACAATACAAGCTGTTGACACACATCGGTTCGGCAATATCGCGACAAAGTATGTGCTCAATGAGCGCTTAAACATTTATAAACATAACAACACATGATGAGTGAAGGATATAATAAATATTGCAAATATATAGTTTTGCTTGGATTCTCAATCAATGAATTCGATGTCGGTATTAAACAATTCAACGAAATTTAAAGTTGCGAGGAATGTAGTCAGTCTATTAAAGTTTTCAATATTTTCCTTTCAAAACCAGCTTCTCTATATGAACTCGTTTTAACTCATGCTTGAATTAAATCGCTTTCGAGAAACATGACGCGAGGAAACATACCGTAAGTAAAAATTCTGCGTATAGACGACATCGGACCACAGCGAGCTAGCGTTCGGTGGCCGAGTGACGCAAAACATTAATTAATGCGGTTTGTGTGCGACTTCTGCCTTGAGCTTTTGCTGCTAAAGCAATGTCAATAGTTCAGTCACGGACCGGCAAACCATTCATAAGATCCCAGCCGGTGGGCACACACACGGGCCGTCAGCTGCGTGACGTCCCGGCTCATCCTGGTGGCTTGCGACCGTCACCTCACTCATTTAGCAGCTCACAAACACCAGGTCGGACGGCGTCTTTATATCGAATCGGTTAGATTAATGCGCGGATGACAGATTGTTGTTTTAAAGTGAAATGGAAAGTTTTAGTTGATAAAGTAACTCACAAATTGTTATTCCAAAAACATTGCTATCCGACCAGCGCGACAGTCGCAAGGAATATTCGATTCGATAGGAATCGAGTAAGTTATAAGTATTTTGCAGCAGCATCGAGTGAAGAAAATGATAAGACGGTGAACGCGGATACGAAACTCACACGAGCGAAACGTATTCGTACGAGAGACGCACACAGACACGGGACCAAAATAGCAACATGATAGCGCAAACACACCAACACACGCCCACACGCTGTACGTGAACTGTAATAAAAACATACACATGCATATACATTGCGCTATGAATAAGATACAAATTGAAATGGAATCGTACGCCGCACAAAGTTGTTTATACGACGAGCGATCGGGCCGGGCCGACTCCGTCGACGGGATACGTCGAAAACGCGAAAGAGAAAGGCTACATGTCTACATGTCGGTATATCACATAAAAAAACTAGGTCTCTACGCAGCGATAACATTTTCGACATCCGTGCCCGACGAGAATCTCGCCATCGGGTACCGGTTCCGTCTAGTTCCAATAATAGTCGTAAAGAATAAAGAACGTGAAAGGATAGCGGACTCACCTAAATTCATGACGTACATAGCCTGGGACCGCTCGAGCCGCTGCGCGTGCTCCACGGCCCGGTACAGTCCGGAATCCACCTTAAACACTTTGCTGAACTCAATCACGAAAGAAAAGCACTGCGCTGCGCGCAAACATCTTATGTGGGCACTAGCACTGCCGACGTGCGGCGGGACAACACACTTCCGAGCTTGGCACGTTCACCTCGGATCGCAGCTGGGCACTGACTGTTGCGCGCGCGCCGCGAGCGCCGCCAGCGCCACCGCTCCATTCACAACTGATCCCTGCAGCGCTGCAAGCGACCTCGAGCCGCTGTACGCGACAAACGGCTAACATTACACTCAATTCTGTTGGCATCTTTGCACAATTTTCCAGGAAGCGTTCCGAAAGAAAGCTGGATGAGGAACGCGCACACCGGCGCGTCGGACTTAGTAATGAAACGGCCGCGAAGGTCATTGGTAGTTCACGGTCCCGCGTCATAAACGTTATAATTAATATTGCAGGTTACGAACAAAAGGAGAAGGATGCTTCTTACGCGCACGAGCCGAGTACAGCAAACAAAGATCTGTCGTAAACCAATATTTGTGTTTAAGAAAAATCATGTATAAAATTCAATTTAAAACATTTTAAATATACGTTAGATTTTGTCAAACTTTACGCAATAAATTTCGAAAGATAACTTAAAATCTGTAAGACCTGACATTAAGCTAACAATTGCTTACGTGACAATGATCAGGATCAAAAAAAATTACCGAAGTCAAAAGCCTCCGACAGGAAAACTGCAGACAGTGACGCAGACCTCGGCCGGGCCAAATGTGTGTTGCGACAATTGGAACAGGTGAGGTATTTGTACTTTTTAGAATATAAATTAATAGAATTATAGAATATAGAATACAATTTTTATAGCTTTATCAGAAATCAGTCCCCTACATAAACTATAAGCTGCTAACATTAAGGAAGCAAGGTTATTATGGTAACGGTAATTTTGAAATTTGCAATTGAGAATTTGACAAATGTAAACAATGCAATAAAGTTTTTATAATTTCATGCGGATGAAGCCGCACGGAAACGGGTAGTTCTATATAATCAAACTTAGTATAGAACAGACTAATCTTTCTCCTTATCCTACTCCCGTAGTGTCGGCGCAACAGGTTTTTGTCCTCCATATAACTCTATTATAAGTCATCTCAGTCATCACTCCCTTTTTGATCATGTCTCCTTTCACGCAATCCATCTAATCTATTTCTAGGTCTACCTCTACCGATGTACCATTCCACTCATAACTAACGTTAACTTAGCATAGAACAGACGAGGAATGTATTAACATTATGATAATCGGCAGACGACCACACAAGCAAATTATATTTACATTTATAATAAACGTCGCCGCGATGTTATATTTAGAATGTGACCTTGCCTTTTAAACACAAATTAATTCAAGGCAAACCTGCAAAAGGCCGGTCACCGACAAATGGCCGGCTATAAACATTTTATACCCACAGTTCACTGTGTGCCCGACAGAGGGTACTCGAGCTTCTATACTTCTAAATTGGTCTATTCTGTTCCCCGTTTAATTGTTAATTGACATTTAATATTACGAGTCGCAACTGTCAGTTTCGTCGTACCTACGAAATCAAGAACAAATCATTAAATACATCAAACCTATTTTTGACTGCACGCGAAGATTATGTTCTACAGGTAATTTATTCATGATACAATTTAAATCGTTATAGTTAGACATCAAAGTAGACATTTGCGCAGTATTTCTTTGTTCATTACTCCAGACATCAGAACTCATACACCTCATACACCAAAGACCAGATACCATAAGTTATTTGAATTAAATAGTAATTACATACAGAAAGATTTCATTTCAAAAAGTTACTTTAAAAAGTCATATCGTAGGATACACTGTATGCTAGAAGAAAAACTGACCTAACGACTAAAATGATTACTAGCCAGTTTTACGACTCCTGAAGGGGACATAAAGTGTCACGTCAAATAGTGGATGAGGTGTTGCGAGGAACCAGCTCACGCGGAAGTGTCGCCGCTGCGTCCTACGGCCGAGGCCGAATGACCCGGCGCCGGCCGCCCGACGCCGCCCGCCCAGACGAGCTGATCTAATCGCTTATTTTTACGAGACGCCGTAACTGTGCGTAACACCATTAACGCACGTTATGTCTCTTTCGATTTTTCAAACAAATTATATGCAAACTAACATTGAAAATGACAATTCTGTTTTTTTTTACTTCGTTTTTTTTCCAGTGAGCACCACATCAGGGAGGTAACCGACCATATTATAACTGTCTGGAAGTGATTTCTAAAGGTAAAAGAATTTTAGAAATATCGGTTTTAAGTATTTTAAATTTATCCAACGTAGTACAACGTAGTCCCTTGTAGAGAAAACAAACTTCCACAGTCCTACGTATACTGATAGGACTGTGATAGTTTCTTCTTGTACTGCACACGACCGCGTCGCCATGCGATCACCACTGGATAATAATCCACTAACCAACTGAAATCCACACACGGTAAAATATTTCAATAAGATAACAAAAGTTTCCAATTAAGTAACCAAATCATAAATTTCTCCGGCATTATTAAGGAACAAAAAGGTAGTGCACAATCCGGTTAGTGATGCCGGCGCGACCGCATTATTATACAGTCGTTCCTTCACTAATTTCAACCTTTGCGTTATCGGGTAAACCTTCACACTTGAACATAAACATTAAATATTATTCGAATATAATAAAGTACATTTAATAATGCTAAGTTAACGCACTTTGCATAATTACTAATTACATATACTGCACCTAAGGTAGACAAGAAAGCGTCTCAGGTGACAATACTGCCTAACACCAGTAAAATTATAAACATGTTATTACTGATGACGTTATCCGTCAATGACGAACATTGCTGTCACTGAGAGTGCGGTCTTATTGTTGATATCAAGAGCTACATTTTATATGTATTCCATCAAGTTCAACCCTGAGCAGTGTATGAGTCAACCGCGCCGGCGCCAGCACGAGCGGGCAGCAAGCTCTATTTGCGTGCGAACTTTGGGCGCCACACGTCTGTGTTTATAGACGTCCAAAAAGACATGCAGACGACCGACGACGGACATTACACGTCGAACGATTGGAGCCACCACTTCCCTGGGCAGCAGACCGTGACATAGGACCACTAAATCTATAATTATGGACCGAGTAACATGAATTATGATCATGTGTTTGAACAATAATAAAATTAATGCAAGACAAAAAAGGCTTTTAGAATCTTTATGTAGATACTTCTAGGGTAGCTCGATTCGTAAATGACCAATTTCTTATGATATCCTATTCGCTGGAACAGATATTCGTCTGTGGCCAAAAGTCCTTGTCATTACTTTCCAAATCCAAGATTGTAATTATTCTTAAAAGCGAATAGAAGCTCTCAATATAAGATGAGATGACAATGAACAAAATGAAATGAATACATAAAAGCTTGTGTGAAAGTTACAGCTGGAAGAGAATAATAAGTTATGATATCATAACACTGTTTCGTCGACTAATTACTTTATATCCGTATAGCACATCTATCCAGAGCTGCCGGGCTCCAGGCTCGGAAGTTGAGTAAGTGGCGCCCGCCGACGTCGGCTGCCGTCGTCGCCACATTTACGCGATGACCAAGGATCGGCACCACAGCGGCGCGGTCTTTTTGTTGGCGCTAACATTTGCTTCAATTCTTAACCAAGTTATTTTAGTCCACAGTCAATGTACCGCTGCAGTTTAAAATTAATCGTGAAACATATTACAGTTACTGACAAATACTTCAGTGTTAAAATATTCAAAGTTCATGTCGCCGTAAAATTTAAGTTGACATAAAGACTATTTTGCTAAAGAAAATGAAAACTTTGATTTGCTCGGCTGTGGTTCGGGGTATTATCATTAAAATGACATTTACTTCTTTTGGCAAGTCTTCCAAGAGATATTTGTAGAAGTTATTGAGTTTTTAAAGTAGTGAAACAGAATCTTGATGGCAATTCTAAAAAATCAGAAGAAAATATTGCACAATTTTTATCGCAATGTCTAAATTTAGCTTTAATGACATTAAATGGTAACCACAATGATTCAATGCGGGAAATCCCAATGGTACGGTCAGCGGTGAGCGAGCGTGCGTCAGGGACAGTACAAATACACCCAGCAGTAGGCCGCAACCAGCGCCCGGCCTGTCACTAATGCCTAGCATGAGTTACACACCAGTCACCTGCGATACTGCGCAGTTACTCTACTTAATATGATGATGATTCAAATGCCAAATGTTAACACTAGCTCTGCCAATTTTTACGAATATAATTTAGAATATGAAAGTAAAGGTTAGTCATCGCTAACAAACAGTGATCATTACAATTCTTTGTCAGAAGCACTTCACTTATGATTAACCTTTACCTATTGGATAGACAGAGATAACACTTTTATTTATCTTGGTGACATACCCGTGAAATGTTTTACTATTTAGATCTTACCGCTCAGATATTAAGCCTCCAATGGAATACAACTTTTGCTATTGATGACGGTGCTGAACGAGCAAGGGGTTCCAACATAATTTCGCACATAATTCATTCAGACCAGTATTCTACTGTATTCAAAGCAATATTTATAAAAATTAATACGTAGAAATACATTAGAATAAATGAAATGGTTTTAATTCCAGTGCAAATTTTCGTAGAAAAGTTGCACAGTAAACAAGTCCCTCTATAATCAGCAGCTGTAATGACAGAGGGCAACGTGCGGTGTGACGGCACGCGACCGCGCCGCCACGCGATCTACCACCAGCGTGACTCGAACCCGGTACACGTCACTGACGCAGCGTGACGTCATGGACACTGACCTCACTCTGCCCCATCATAACAACTTCACTAGAGTGCAATGTTCACATTATTTACTAAAAAAAAACTACTCCCTAATTCAGTCTAAAAGAACTGTGGGCAGTTAAACAAGGTCGATAAATCAAATGAATACTGCTCTATTTACAATTATAATATTTCGCGTAATAAATTACAGCAATTCGTAGACAATTTGACAGGCACAGGTCATTGTTGAATAATTCAATGAATATTGAATGGTTCATTGAATTAATCAAGTATTGAAACCCTAATGAAAACATACTTTTCTTTAGCTTCAGTTGTCCTATTTTAAAAAAGAATGGGGAAATCAACGCCCATGGCAATACCAGAGGAACTGCAGATGCGTTGCCGGCTTTTCAGAAGGTGATATGCTCGCTTCATGGACCCTAAGTCGTTGGGATTTTGAAAATAACGCCGAGTACAGATCATTCCACAACGCGCTTCTGCCAGGCAAAAAGTTTGGCTAAAACCCCATAGTTGAAGATTTACAGCCATCTAGATGGTGTGGATGGTACCTAGCGGTCAAGGGCAATCAACAATTAAAGCATGGAAGACAGTCTAACAACATTGCGAAAGGTTCCAGCACCAACTACTGCTTTGCCTTTACAATTGTATATTTTAAAATAAGTCACCTATTCAAAGAATTGGCAACCTTGTTATTTATTGTCTTGGATGAAGGCAGCACGATGCTCTAAATTATTTAAATAGTTAACACATGACCCAGAAACATCTGAAACTATCCGTTTAAACTGTACTAATATTGTAAACCAATATAGCGGAACTCATATTGATGTAGCTTCGACGACAATATTCACTTCGGCAACAGATGTAAGATGTAATTTGAAATGCAGGTAGCATTCCAAATTACATCTAATTGAGGGATTATAATGCTACCCAAGGAATAAGTATTAGATCTACACATAAAATATACACTAGATAGAGCATTGAAGAACCAAGATGAAGAACGCTGAAAGATCAATCACGCATCAAAACAAAGAAAAAAGCATTTTTCAGTAGATCTAAAATTCTTTTGTTACCTTTAGCAGTGACGGATGTGGGGTCGGCAGACATACTGATTTTCCACACGCACAAAGTTGACAAAAACAAGATATATATGGATTATATTAAAAGATCTGGTTATAGGAATAGTTCATCGTTTATTTTACTTCTTATAAGCTGTAAAAACTGGATTTCCAATTTATTTACAATCGTAGTCCGTAGCGTATACGTGCATACCGGCCGGGAATGACGGGTTGCAATTAAGGACACGTGCAACCTCCGCGACGGTCGGTCTCCTACTGAGGGCTGAGGGTGTGTCGCGGCCGCAAGCGGGCGGCGCGTTCATCGGCGGGGGAAGGAAACACAGCCTCCAGCAGCCAGCAATAATAATTATGTAATTATGTAGGGTTGTTGATATTTTTAGATCTAAGGAGCCTGGAGCAGGCTGGTCCTGAACGTACAGGCACTATGGTTTATGGGTGTGCCCGACCTTCAATCGCCAACCCACGTTGGTTAGTTTGTTGGTTATTTTCTATGTGTGCTTTTACTCTTTTGGTAATGAGTCAAAAAATATAGTCCAGTACATCAATATTTTAACTTACCACATCTCCCGTGTGATCTTATCTATATCTTCTATTTATATCTATCTATCTCTACATATAATTAAATTGGAGTGTCTGTTTGTAATAACAAAAGAATAATTCCAGACTTCAGGAAGATGTCGTATTTGCATTGCTGATAACGAAAATCGCATTTTAAAAAAATTGTCTGACTGTCTGTCTGTCTGTCCACAAGACGCGTTTGTTCCGGGTAATCTTCGAAACGGCTGGGCCTATTTCGACCGGACTTAAAAATCCGCGCTAACGAAGTTTACGGGCGACAGCTCGTATTGAAATAAAGGTGAAATATTATTTAGTGAATCGTTGTTACTACTAATTGGGAATTAATAATAAATCAATAGACACAGTTCTGTATACCGGGGGAGCAACAGAACGTTTTAGGTACTTTTATTTCATATCTCAGTAATACCACACGACTTTAATTCTATGATCAACAAGAAGAATTATTTAGTTTGAAAGTTTATGTAGGTTAGCAGGTTTAGTGATTACAGAGCGCACCGCGGCCGGGGGTGGTGGAGGGTGGTAGGGGTTCACTGCATGTCGTCCGATCCACCTCACGATGCCCACCCCTTTATAAACTGCAGAAGGCAAACGTTATATATGTTATGGACATCAGTAAAGGAGCTACGTTCACGCGGAACGCTTTACTCAATATCACTTAATTGACAAGACAGCGCTACTTAAAATTATAACATCTGAAAAATCATACAGTGCTTTATGGAATTTTTTTCTATACAAATGTTATACATCTTTAGAATTTTAAATCACTAACTAAACCTATTTTACTATAACATTGTAAAAAAAGAAACAAACAAGCAAATATAGTTTTTAGTACGGAAACAATTTTTGTAAAGCGCTTGCCGTAGCACCTTGGAGCACAAACTTGAAGGTCAAGGGAGGTACGGAAATAGACGCGCGTGTACGAAGGGCCCGCGGCAACTTACTTGTAATTGTAATCATTAATTAACTTAGCTAACATCTAAGTTTGGCTTCACTTAGAAAAGTTAAAATACATTTTTATATTTTGGTATCTTGCTAAAGTTTTCAGGTTAACTGAGAGGTTAACAAAAATGTTTTCTTTCATCTCTGAAATTGTTTGTCGCCTACCACTACTTCCCACCAATTCGTCTACTATTATTGAAATAAAATTATTATCATTTACTGAGACTTAAAGGTCACAAAGTAGAAAATGTTTGAGCGGGTATTTTTTGTTATTAGTCTAACGTTATAATTTTTTCATTTAGAAAATGTACTGAACATTTCGTTTATTCAACTTCTGAGAATTATAATATCAAACGCTTCGATCAGGGACTGTCAGAGAACGTTGTAGCATGGCTCTCGGTTTCCTAGAAGATCCAGGGCGCGAGCACGTCCACCCCACGCCCTGCCCCCCCGTGGCGGTGCCACCCGGCGCAGGGGGCGGCCGGGCCTCGCTGCGTGGGCGTGTGTTGACAAACGGTGTTGCTGGGTCTATTTCTGGCGCCCGGCTGTGAGCCCCGCCCATGGGAGCCCACCTCCCGACGCCCGCCTCCCTATACCCTTCCCTTACTTCCTAAAAGCGCCCTTGACCTTCCCGTATCCAAACGACCGCAGTCACAACAAGCGGGGGACGTTTAGCTGATTTGTTTGTATTGTCTGTTGCTTATACCGGTGCGTGGAAATTTACGCGCTTCACAAGTCGTATGATTTAACGAAGTAGACAATGTAAATTCAATATTATAAAAACGAAACCATTGTACACGTCATTACGACTATGAAATTGTTCAAAGAATGGAAAAATTTTAACATCATCTATACATCTATACATACATATAATAAAATTGGAGTGTCAGTTTGTAATATCAAAAGAAAAATTCCAGATTTTGGGAAGATGATGTATTTGCTTTGCTGATAACTAAAATCGCATTTAATTTTTTTTTCTCCGTCTGTCTGACCGCAAGCCGCGTTTGTTTCGGGTAATCTCCAAAACGGCTGGGCCGATTTCGATCGGACTTTCACTGAAGGGTAGCTAACATTTTTTTCGTGCGTGGTTTTTTTTTTGCGTGGACGAAGTCACGGGCAACAGCTGGTATGTAACTGATAGTGCTTTCAATCAGTGATGTTAGCGAGTAGTTTGCTGGCAGAAGCTTTGATTACACCACAGAAAAGGGGAGTGTCACGTGTCAGAAAAGAAGCGTTGATGCAGCGGAACTCTCATCGAAATGGTCTTTGTACACATCACAAAATGTAATAATATTTAGGAATAACACTTCAGAGGACGACGATTGGAAAATACGCTGCTTATTTAGCACTACCCACGTGTAGACTACGGCTGTAGATATGTAAATACCGTCATAATGCCAAAATACGTGCTAGTCGTGAAGTTGCGGAAACTGTAGCCCCTACTACTACTGATGTAATATGTATGTCTACATCAATAATTCAAAACATAGATAGCCCTCTGATCGGTACTCAGTTAGAACAAAACAAAGTTTATGTCGTTAAAATTTTTCTTCACATGGAATAAATAGCACCAGCGCAGCGCATCGTACCACTTAAGAAGTAAATTGGAAATTAAAAACTTTTTCACCCTTCTATTAAAAGTTTTCCCTTTCCAGTTTATTTCTTAATTTTCCTGCGATTCACTTTCGCAATATAATTTTTCTTAAATCTTTCCTCATTCGACAACTCCGAGAAATCATTAAGAAGTAGTAAATAAGGAAAACATTATACTTAAGCGCGGCATTAAAGCATCAACAACAAACAATAACTCATGACAAAATATTACAAAATAGCTTACAACACCAGTCAAAATTTTTAAACAGAGTAGCATAGAGATCGTCCGCGTGAGATTTAAAAAAATTGCTAATCGTATGCATACATAGCCTGTGCGCTATTCCAGTCATCTGTGTGATAGCGACATGATATAACTGTGTTAAGATGTGGAAGGCGGAAACTAAAATAGACGTTTAGTTAAATCTATGGAAACGACCTCTGCATGAGGCCGGCGGACACTCAGGCGGAACGGAGCACTGCTACTCCGGAATTACTCTGCAAACGTTAATTTTTTAAACTACCAAAGAATCGACTTATTGTAATCAAGATTAAATATATTAAGGAACGACACGTAACAAATTGTGTAAGAGGGGAAATGCTCTTAGCTTATTTTAATTCACGTTAAAACGATAATATTCTTAACAAACAAATTTTGATTCTTCACTTTGTGTGTCGGCACAATATATTAGCGGACGTTATGTAATGATGATGCCAAATATCTTTTAACTTATCTTTTAGGTATGTTAAACTCAATAAATCGTCAATCAATGAATGGATGGAACTTTTTGATGTGAGCTACATAAGCAAACCTGCAACTAAAGTACGTATATGGTACCAGCTGGTTGCATGATTAAGGAAGTACCGGGTAGCACGTGCAGGCAAGGCTCCAAGGTCGACCGGACGTCGACTTGGGCGCAGGGCGGTGGGCGCGGGAGAAGGGGCGGGAGCCGGGAGGCGCGGGGGCCCGGGCCTGCCGCTATTTATATATGAATCGATAGCGGCCCGGCCGTGGCCTTGTGAGCATCGATCGGGGCGTGGGGCCGAGCCTCCGGCGTACCCTCGCCCGCGAAAACATCGCCGCCATCGGCATACCCCCAAACCAAACCTCGGACCCCCGAGCCGCGCCACAAATCACTACACGCAGGGGATAGACATCTGTCTAAACCACTCAACGCTTCCACGCTTCATTTAACTAATAATTTTTAATAACAAAACACAACGAAAGTGTTTTTAAATGTATCGTTTATCGAGGAAAGGTTTATCCGCTTTGATCGTGATGAAAGTACGAAATTCAGTTCGAAATTAAATTGTTTAAATCTTCGTGAAACATCATCAAAAACTGATTAAGAACGATTTAATGGCACCAATCAGTTTTGAGCCCGTCGAAAGTCATTGACGAAAAAGTTACTTTTTTTCGAAGTGCCTCTTTACACCTTAATGATGAGCAGAGAGCAATGAAAAATAAGCACCAATCTAAATCTACTTCAATCAAAGTCAAATGACAGTTCATACTAATTTAGTCAAATTACTTATCAAGACATTTTCATGGCTTAAAATATGGAATAATCATCCCTTGTTCTTTGGCACCGCGTAATAGCATAAAATTGCTTATTAAAATTACTAGTCCTAGATTGTCAAATTAATTTTAACTGTACTAACTAAAGTGGTGATGGTAGTTAACTCACCTAAATAGGAGGATGAATGGCCGGGGTCATCGGCCATTTTCATGTAACGGCCAGTTTTCTATAAAAAAAAATAACATCATTATTAAACTATACAATTACAATTTGGTCTACTCAATATTGCCGTAAATGAATGAATGAAAACTCTACCACCAAAAAACCTAATTTGTAATAAAAATAATGTTTATGAATTATTGGATCTGTACATTTAGTAGAGTTGATAATCATAGACTTATACATTGGCTTTTTATTTAAACTTTTAAACAAACAGATTCAAGCCTCTGCAAGAGAAAGTAAGAAGTTTACTCAATTGCAATGAGCATTATTTGTTTATACACTAGTTAGCTGATACAAGTTATAGCTCAGAGATATCATGTTTATCCAGTTTACATTTAAAACAGTTTATTGATGGAGTCATCCCTATATTCTCTAGAAGGTAATTGAATGCTGAGACTACTGATACATATATTAAATAGATAAAGCAAGAAGGCTGACGGGATAGTAACCTCTAAGGTTGTGAGTGCTTCATATTCAATATTGGCTGGACTCAAATGTATCTGCTGTTTTAAAATAATTTTTAATAAATGTTTTGAAATGTATTGAAATAACTTTTTTAACCTTGGAGATGATAGTGAATCAAATCAAGTCATAAAGATATTGTATTCTTATCCTTATCACATGACGAAACATAACAACGATTCGGATAGAATTTTCAAATGAACCTTACAATTTTACATCTAAAAAATTTAAAAGTAAATAAAATCGTTTTTGTTGAACAAGTTGTTATGTTTGATAAAGGCAATATGTAAATTAAAGTAAGTTAGATTGAATGGAATTATCGAACTTGAACAACTTTTTATACAATAAATACATCAGAAACGTAGTGCTAAACATAAAGAAAAATAATAACCCGATAGGCGCCACCAGACAGCTGGTTCAACAGCAAATAACAACTTGCTCACAGACACTTTTAAATAATTGTTTTACATCAACACTATAGCACTTGCCATATCCACTTTATAACAACACAGAAATCGAAGAATTATTATTGTACACCTAAATTTTCCATGAATAAATTCTTCAAAACACGTCCAAGTATGTGTTTTTGCCAGATTTTTGACGTCTGAAGTTGAGTTAGTTCACTTACGTTAAAATAATTGAACGCATTGCGCTTGTCATACTTAGCAATTGACCCATTTCTTGCTCTTCTTATTTGCTTATTCGCTAATAAGAAACTTGTAAGAAGGAACTGTCAAAAATAAAAACCAATCAAAATGTACTGAGTTTGTTTTATTTGGGGAAAGTTTGAAAATCACATAAAAAAAATTAAAATCAATTAATTTTCATGAATTCATTTTTTCTTCAATAAATGCCTAACTAACGATTTCATAAAGTCGAACTTCGTTAACTTTTGTTTAATAAAAAATTAATTCAACAGAATCAGAAGTAAAAATCATTTTAACTCATGAATTAAAGGCGTTGAACAAACGAATTTATCCAACATTTTTCTTTTAATTATACCTCCTTTAGAAAAAGTAAAACCTAAATAAGGTAATTCTTGACAACATTTTATTTCCCTGCTTAACTTGATCTTTGTTGGCCTTTGTTTTTAAATTTACAATGTCAAATAAACGTCAACGTTAGTGAATGATTCATTGTAATTTTGGATTAAATATAATAAAATTGAAGTGAAAATGTTTTCTTCTTTGTTTGGCAAAAGGAGATCTTCTCCGGTAAAAGATGAAGCACCTCCTATACCAGGACCTAGAACTGATGATGGATTTGTGATTGTTGATCCATCATCTCCAAGAAACAGTGTGTACCCCAATATAAGTGACGTTCGACAAGTAAAAAGACCTGCTCCGCCTGCGCCCGTTCCCAAAGCAAATGACCAGACCTTCCATTACCTTCAAGGCGTGCCTTTTATGCTGTCCCGGGAATTACAAATGTCCAAAAACAAAGATGCCTTTGCTACTGAAATCGGAGACTTGCTTGCATTTTTAACCAGCAAAATCAATATGAGCGGTTACGAATATGATTTCACAGTTGAAAAGAGTGTTTTAAAAGAATGTTAAATGTGCCATACATATTTCTATCAACCTCTTGGTTTGTGGAGCGATGTTTCGATGTCAGTTTTGTCTCAAAATGTAAATAATTGTGCTAACAGTTTATTTAAATTTTAGGTATTAAACTACTGAGTTTTACAATTTGCAAATTTCCATTTTAATATGTTAATCTGGCCAAGTTATTAAAAATGGAAAACAATAATTAATCAAATAGGTAGAGTATTCTAAGAATGAATTAATTCTAGAAACAATATTATCATCTCCAAGGCCTTATCTCATCCACTTTTTAAACCTTAATGTTGTAGCTTAATTTTTACAGCCAGCTGCCTGCCTGTTGCCATCCCTACTTGAAATAAATGATATAAAATTATCTTTTTTTTAGTATTAATTGACCTTAGTAAAGTAGTTCAAAATTATGCACTCGAACTATATTTATGTTACATTTTATACCAACTCAAAGTATGTTATTGTGATGTGTAAATAAATAATTAAGAATGTACTATATTAATTGTATAAAGGTGAAATAAAATTTGAAAGGAATTTTAATTTATTTCAAACCCGTTTTACATTAATAAATACTATCCAACATAAAGTACACAAACATTAAGATTGATAAAGTTATAAATACTAGAAAAGATTAAACTTATATAATTTAAGATTAACACATGCCATGCCACTTGTTTTTTGCTAGTTATGTGATGTCCCGGCATAATATGTTAATTATATAAATTTAATCTTAGTAAATAATTTAAATATGACATGTCACAATTGTACAAACATCTAATATACTGTATAGTTTGAAATAGATTATTTAATTTACAAAATATATATTGAGTCTCATTGAAATGAGATCACTACATCTCTATTCCTCCACACAGTGCTAGTTGTATAAAAGGTAATAGTCCCTTAGATGAAGTTGGCAATGTGAAGATCTTGGAAGTACATAATACAAAGATATTGCAGTAAATTTGACAAGCACCATGAATAAATACACTCTTATTCTTTAAAAATTAGATAATGTACTAAACTAGAAAGTTTATTAAATGAAGTTCCTAAAAACCGCTGCAGCTGCTGTGTCCATAGTAACTTTATAAATGCAGGTAACAGATAAACTCTCCAAAGCAACATTGATTTATATTTTATACTTTTTCAAGGTATATTTTTCAATGGCCAAGGAAAGAAGAAAAATAATTCCCCACCTCATTGAAGCTATAGGAAAATTTCACATCACTCAAAAAAGTTTCAAGTTCAAATACTAGAGACACTTAAGGAGTTTAATATATAGAAATACATTAGCTTGATATAGTTAAAATGTTAGATTGTAAGTAAGACATTGGCCCCAAGGCTAATGAATATTTTAAAAATACTCTATTATTTTTGTGTGACAAAAACATGAGTATACAAATCAATCACTACATAGATTAGAAATATGTATTTAAAAATAGTGAACCACAGTTACACAATATACATGTTTTAGATTATCTTTTACTTGATGCTTATAAATGCATTCATAGCTTTATAACACATTTTCACAATCATTATAGTATAAACATTTTGTTACATTAGGATTTTGATTGCCAACACCAAATTTTAATTGCCATAAAATGGGCAAATTACCATAAAATAAGTTGATAAGTAGTAATTTTTTTATAAACAACATTGATTAATTGTAAAATGTGCTAGGACATGGATTTTGCCATTTCAGAGCCATCACAGCTTTAACACATTGGCAATTTCTACTTGGAGACTGTAGAAGAATGTGCCGATTTGTGCTTTACATACAGAAGTAAAACAACAAACAAGTTAGGTAAACCAATAAATATATAATATACTACTTAAATTCTTGCTGCAAGGACACAGATGAAAGCTGCAATGATAAGGAAAGGTAACCAAGTCTTCAGAAAACTTCCAAAACTGTAATAATAAGAGAAAGTTAGTATCTAAACGAAAATTTATAAAAATCAATATTCAATGTCAATCTCATATGTTACATTTAGATTTAAGATTTAAAATATTGAAATAAACGAATTAAAAAGATGTTGCAAATTTACCTGACATATTTTGAATAAGGAATCATGTAGAATGCCAGTTTGACCATGTTCCAGTTTTTGCAGCCTCCATAGTTCATGATGTTCAGTGCAGTGGCCACATGCGAGTGGCAGTTATCATAAAATATTATATGCTGTAAATGAAATTATTGTTAAGTACATTCCACAATTGTATTTACACTCATCAGAATTGCTATTTTATAGATAAATCACAGAATGTCCTAAGCAATATAACCAATTCTGTTAAAATTCACCAACCATTCTTTTTTTATATATCTCAGATGCTTCAGTGACAGCCGTATCCCAGCCGGCTTGACCATTTACTGCCTTCTGAGGAGAGAGTTGCCAGTACTTGGTGGGGTTGCCAAAAGCCATCAGATCCTCTGATACAAAATATGGACCTGCAAAGTCCCTGATGACTCCATTTGAAGTACATATTCCCATGTGGCCAAGGAATGGGAAAATCCATCTGTAACAAGCACAGGTAATTAGTAAATATTGTGATTACTATTCTCGGATTTAAAGAAAACTTGCTTCAGAATTAAAAAATACTATTGTAGGTATTTTTGGTAAGGTAATAGAGTATGGTATGATTAATATTTACGGAAACAAGACAGGCAATGCTAATTAACTATTTTGTATCATACAAAAAAAAATAGATATAAGATTTGGTCCTAGATTGTAGTAATTGTAAAGTCGAAAAAAAATCATCTTCTAGCATACATGTATACTTACGTTAGAACAGGTATAGGGGTCCAAACAATACAGTAAGGATATCTACATCTCTCATGGTCTATAGGGTCCATTAATACAGCTTGTTCACGATCGCTAAGGTCTAAAGGACTTCCAGGACTTTGATCACCATTCATGCTTGGAAATAACTTACACGTTCGTTATATCCATATCAAAGCGAGCTCAGAATGTGAAAACTGAAATTAAAAGTTTTCAAATGCAACTTTTGTAAGTAAAGTATTATCGTAGACAAATCGATAAATGATAAATATTAGTATTTTAGTAAAATGATAACGCTGTCAGTGTCAGTGACAGTCAAATATAAATCAAGGCAAAACTGTCACAAATTCCAAAGAGCAAGTTTAGTTCATTTTAGTTTTGAAGGATATTCAGCCTGTTGTCTTGACGAAAATTATCTGTTAAATTGCTCATCTGTTTCAAAGTTAATTTGACAGTTGTCATTTGTCATAAAGTGAATGTTTGGCGCTTTATTGTTATTGTGGAGTTCAGATTTCAGTATTTTTTATTTTCTAAATGAAGATTTTGTAATGTAAAAATGCCGGCGTTTTTAAAGTATATTGACATGGAAAATTTCAAGTCCTATCGGGGTCAGCACCGTATAGGACCTCTGAAATCTTTTACTGCTGTCGTTGGGCCGAATGGTTCAGGTATGTAATACAAAATATCTGGTATTAAAATAAATTAAACCTTTACATTTACTTGCTAGCGTACTAATAAACATATTATAAACATTTTGTAAAACCTTACTATTCAAATATAGGAGATACTTCATATTGCAGTGTGTTTGGAAAACTTGTTTTAATGATAGATATTGGTGTCAAACACATCTAATCGTTGTAAGATTAGAAATAGCTTTAAAGTAGTTGTTGTAAGATTTTCTACTTATAGTTAACTTAATGCTTTACACTAAAGAATAAAATATATTTTTAGGAAAATCAAATTTCATGGATGCTGTAAGTTTTGTTATGGGGGAAAAAACTTCTCTACTCCGAGTAAAACGTCTCAGTGATTTAATACATGGTGCTTCTATCAACAAACCTGTATCAAGAAGGTAAAGTTTTTATTAATAACTAGCTGTTGCCCATGATTTTGTCCATGCAATATTAAGAAAAAAAAGTAGCCTATAATATGTCCGTCTATGTCAGCTACCCTTCAGTGCAAATCCGGTCGAAATCGGCCTAGCCGTTTCAGAGATTAACCAGAACAAACACCGTTTGCATACAGACAGACAAAAATAATTAAATGTGATTTTCGTCTAGAAATCTAGAATTTTACTTTTGGTATTACAAACAGACTCCAATTTTATTATATGTATAGATAAAAATAGTACAACACATTATCCTAATTAACAAATTTACTCATTGTCTTTTTTGTCTTGTTAGTGCATCTGTAACAGCAACATTTGTGTTGGAGGACATGACTACAAAGCAGTTCCAGAGATCTGTGATAGGACAATCCTCCGACCATAAGATTGATGGACAGGTAATATACAATATACTCATTGATATTTGCTCTTACAAAACAATAACACAATAATTGTATTACAATATTATTTTATTGTATTACATTTTATGTTGCTAATTCCATATCTGTAGCTTGCAATGTAATTGTTTAGATAACTTTTGTAAAACCTTATGTTCTCCACTTTGTCCATGCTGAATTAAAAATAAATAGAATTTCGAAATTAGTTCAGTGGTTATTAAGTTTATTTGTTTTATACAAAAATACAACCTTTTCTCTTTATATTAGTACTAGCTTTCGCCCGCGACTCCATCCGCATTGTATTAAAAAAAACCAGGTAGCCTATGCATTCTTCCAGACTATCCTCTACATCTATGCCAAATTTCATTGAGATCCGTTCAGCAGTATAGGCTACAAACTACTACAAACAAACATCCATCCATCCATCTAAACTTTTGCATTTATAATATTAGTATGATGATAGATAAATTTGAATTAAAATGTTTACTGCAGTCTGTCTCAGTGAGCCAGTATCTGAGTGAGCTGGAGAAGCTCGGTATTAATGTGAAGGCCAAGAACTTCTTGGTTTTCCAAGGGGCTGTTGAGTCTATTGCTATGAAAAACCCTAAAGAGAGAACTGCACTCTTTGAAGAAATTAGCGGGTAAGATGTTTTTCATGCTGTGTATTTTTATTACCATATTTTCTCAGAATATTTTTTAGTTATTACAAATCATAATACTTGATTGTTCCCATTATCAATTAAAAATAAAATTGACACAAGGAAATACTTTTTTACGAAATATGTTTACACTTAAGATCTGGAGTACTAAAGGAGCAATATGAAGCATGCAGAGCTGAAGTAAACCGAGCAGACGAGGAAGCACAGTTCTCATACCAGAAGAAGAAAGGAGTTGCCGCAGAACGGAAAGAGGCAAAGTTTGAGAAAGAGGAAGCTGAAAAATATACACGTCTTAAACAGGAGCTGGTAAAAAACCTTAAACAAAAAGCTGTGGTACTTTTCTGCATTTAGATAATTTTGACGAAAATAACATTTTAATTGTATAAACTTTTCAGCAAGAGCAAAAAGTAGAACTTCAACTATTTTACTTATATCACAATGAGAAGGAGATCCAAAACTTTGAGGAGGAGCTGCAGCACAAGCAGAACGAGCTGACTAAAGTGGAGAAGAAACGGCAGAAGGCAGAGGATGCCCTCAAAGAGAAGAAGAAAGAAGCGGGCACCGTGCAGAGAGAACTTGCTAAAATTGAACAGGACATTAGAGAAGTGGTATGTTTAATTATTTGATATATTATCTCTACAGGAAATAAAAACGTTAAAATAAAAAAACATCTTAAAAAACCTTTTACCAGGAAGCAGAAGTATCGAAGAAGCGGCCGACCTTTATAAAGGCGAAGGAGCGCGTGACGCACACACAGAAGAAGCTGGAGAGCGCGCTGAAGACGCTGGAGCAGGCGCGCAAGGCCCATGAGGCGCACCAGGCAGACATCCGCAAGCTGGAGGACGAGCTGCGCCAGGTGGAGGAGCAGAAGGCCGCCTGGGAGCAGACCATCCTCGGCACCGGCCACAGCGGCCGCGCGGACGTGCATCTGGAGGAGGCTCAGGTGACACTCGCTCATCATAAGACAAGGATCTAAATAAAATGACTATTTGAAGGTAAATCGTGCATTGTTTGTAGATTCGTGAGTACGAGGAGCTGAAGATGGAGGCGTCCCGGCAGGCGGCGCGCTACCTGCAGGAGTTGGACTCCGTGAACCGCGAGCAGAAGGCGGATCAGGACCGGCTCGACAACGAGATGCGCCGCAAGGGGGAGGTCGAGAACAAGCACCGCCAGAAGGTAACCTAACGCTCTCCCTCCTCAATACCCCCAAAGACGTCGCGCTCGATAGAGGCTCTTGTAGATTTTGCAAAGTACTATAGTTGTTTAAATAAAGAGCGATGTTGTGCGCGAGCAGGGTCACGAGCGGAAGGAGGCGATGAAGCGCGTGGAGAAGCTGAACGAGCACATCCGCAGCTCGGAGCAGGCGCTGGAGGAGCAGCGGCGGCTGCGCGCGGAGCTGCAGGCGGACGTGGGCGAGTGCCGCGGGCGCGCCGCCGAGCTGCAGGCGCAGCTGGAGGAGGTGGCGGGCCAGCTGGGCGACGCGCGCGTCGACAAGCACGAGGAGGCGCGCCGCCGCAAGAAGCAGGAGATCGTGGAGAGCTTCAAGCGCGAGATCCCCGGCGTCTACGACCGCATGATCAACATGTGCCAGCCCACCCACAAGCGGTACAACGTCGCCATCACCAAGGTGCTCGGCAAGTACATGGAGGCCATCGTCGTCGACACCGAGAAGACCGCGCGCCGCTGCATCCAGGTGCTCAAGGAGCGCATGCTGGAGCCCGAGACCTTCCTGCCGCTCGACTACATACAGGCCAAGCCGCTGCGCGAGCGCCTCAGGTGCGCGCCTCGCCCTCGCTCTCGCTCCAATAATATACAGTGTTTATATGCATCGCATTGCCCATCAGGGACATAAAGGAGCCGAAGAACGTAAAGCTCCTGTTCGACGTGCTGCGCTTCGAGCCCGCCGCCATCCACCGCGCCGTGCTGTTCGTCACCAACAACGCGCTCGTCTGCGAGACGCCGGAGGACGCCTCGCGCGTCGCCTACGACCTCGACCGCAACAAGAACAGCAGATACGACGTACGTTCGCACTCGCACGCGCACGCGCACGCGCACGCGCACGCAGCACACACAAGCTCTGCTATATGAGGTGTTTGTGCGCAGGCGCTGGCGCTGGACGGCACCTTCTACCAGAAGTCGGGCATCATCTCCGGCGGCTCGCTGGACCTCGCGCGCAAGGCCAAGCGCTGGGACGAGAAACATCTCTCGCAGCTCAAGGCTAAGAAAGTAAGCATTCATCTAACCTTCGTCTATATCAAAATATCTCTATCTCAAAATATATTTAACAAAAATAAATCGTGTTTTTATCGCATAGGAAAAATTGACGGAAGAGCTCCGCGAGTCTATGAAGAAGTCCCGCAAGGAGTCGGAGCTGACGACGGTGGACTCGCAGATACGCGGCCTCGAGTCGCGCCTCAAGTACGCCGTCACCGACCGCGACACCACCGTGAGATACAACACTGCTGTCTGCACACTTTCTACATCTGGGCATGAAGTACACTCACAATTTGCTTTTAATTTCAGTTGAAGCAAATCAAAGCGCAAGACGCGGAGCTGGCCGAGCTGGAGAGGAAGATAGAGATGTTTGGAGTAAGTATATCACACTTTTAAACACATAGAAATGTACAGTGGGATATTTATTAGGTAGCAATGGTAGCATTGCATGAAATGGTTCTTTCCCCGCAGCCTCAGGTGGAGGAGATCGAGCGCACGATCCGCGCGCGCGACGCCCGCATCCAGGAGGTGAAGGAGAACATGAACAACGTGGAGGACGTCGTCTTCCGCGGCTTCTGCAGGGACATCGGCGTCGCCAACATCAGGTCGGCGGCGATACCCTGACCTGACTGACCCTGACACGATGGCATTGAACAAGTGCTGATACTATTGTGCCCTCCGCAGGCAGTACGAGGAGCGCGAGCTGCGCGCGCAGCAGGAACGCGCCAAGAAACGTATGGAGTTCGAAGCACAGATGGACCGCATCGCTTCCAATTTAGAGTTCGAGCGTTCCCGCGACACGCAGAGTGAGTACATAATTGTAATTTATAAATACAATCGGGGAATATGCCACGGGGGCGTTGTTCCACTACAAACAAAAAAACTACGTTTTGTACACATTAAGACGACGCGGAACAATAATCTAATTGGTAAGAAGGATCAGTGGGTATGTAAATGTGGGTGTAGGTGAGTGAACGTAGGTGTTGTTTGCAGAGAACGTGACGCGGTGGGAGCGCACGGTGCAGGACGCGGAGGACGAGCTGGAGACGGGGCGGCAGGCGGAGGCCAAGCAGCGCCAGGACATCGACCGCGAGCTGCGGCGCGGGGAGACGCTCAAGGCGGACCGCGCGGAGGCCAAGCGCCGCCAGCAGCTTGCAGACGACGACGTCACCGCGGTCAGCCCACCCCTCACCCTCCCCCTCCCACTGTCCACACCACCACAACACTACTCTATAATTTACTTATATAAATGCTTTGTGATGATTCCAGGCTCGCAAGGACCAAGCCAACATCCAAAAAGATATTCAAAGCATACAGAAACAGATCTCCAGCTTAGAGTCCAAGATAGAGAGCAAACGCAGCGACAGACACAACATCTTACGCCAGTGTAAGGTGAGAACACAAAAAAATGGTTAAAACATATGACATCCTGCTCGAAGAACCAACTTTTTTTTAATTCATGAATTTGATATGCAATTTTACGGTTAATTTCAGATCGACGATATAATAATCCCGTTGCTGGAGGGCAGCCTGGACGACACCGCGGACACGGAGTCGGAGCAGTCGTCGCTGTCCACCACGCAGCAGTACCGCCGCGACTCCAGGTCTCCTCGATGCTGCCATTTAAACTACATTAACCAACATTAAATGATGCTAAACCGCGTGTGTGTGCGGTGCAGGATCCGCGTGGACTACAGCAGCTTGTCGGAGGCGCTGCAGGAGCTGGAGGAGACGGACGAGGTCAAGCGCAAGGCGGACAAGCTGCAGAAGAGCATCAACACGCTGCAGAACACCGTCGACAAGATACAGGCGCCCAACATGCGGGTACTCCTATATTAGCACACGCAATACAATTCATATATTTATTTAAAATATTACACACAAATGTTAATATCCCAGGCGATGCAAAAACTAAACGAAGTCCGTGAGAAGGTGAACGCAACCAACGAGGCGTTTGTTGCAGCAAGGAAGCGCGCGCACAAAGCCAAGCTCGCCTTCGAGAAGGTAATATACATAAATTAGCAGCTATTGCAGTAAGAATGTCTTACTCTGTAATATTTCTTGTAATCAATTGTGCTACAGGTGAAGAAGGAGCGTCACGACAAGTTCATGGACTGCTTCGAGCACGTCGCCAACGAGATAGACGCTATATACAAGGTAACTTCTAATTTTAATAATAAACGCGTAAAACTTTCATTTTCAATGATAAAATGTACAATGACAACAAAGGCCTTTGCCATTGGCTAACAATTAACCTTACTATGTCAATTCTGCTTTGCTGTTATTGGTTTGAATTTTTTGGTTCGAATCCCATTTTTTTAAATAATTTGAAAATAGCTTAAAGAAAGTTGTATCATAAGTTTAGGACTTTTTATTAAAAGAAATAATGATTCAAACATATGTTGTTATTGCCATCCTACATGACGGATAAGTGTATGTTTACACTTTGTATTAGTATAGAAATAGTAATATTGAGCGACGTGTGTCAGGCGCTGGCGATGAACCAGTCGGCGCAGGCGTTCCTGGGCCCCGAGAACCCCGAGGAGCCGTACCTGGACGGCATCAACTACAACTGCGTGGCGCCCGGCAAGCGCTTCCAGCCCATGTCCAACCTCTCCGGCGGCGAGAAGACCGTCGCCGCGCTCGCGCTGCTCTTCGCCATACACAGGTCCGCCATACACACACACACACTGTTACTATCCCTACCAACGAAAAACGTATTTCATTTATGTATTTGCTTTAATGTGCGACTTCTGCATGGAAGTGATAAAATACTTAGTAGTCTATCGTAGATCAACCAGAATATGTTCTACATCTGTGTCAAATATTAAGATTTGATACGACATTTTGGAGATATGTAGTATCTTTAATCACAAAATGTAATTGATATGTGTATAATTGTAGCTACCAGCCGGCGCCGTTCTTCCTGCTGGACGAGATCGACGCGGCGCTGGACAACACCAACATCGGTAAAGTGGCCTCCTACATCCGCTCCAAGAAGGGCAGTCTCCAGACCATCGTCATCTCGCTCAAGGAGGAGTTCTACGGCTGCGCTGACGCTCTCATCGGCATCTGCTCCGAGGTGAGACACTCCACCACTGCACCTTCCCTTCCATCAACGCCCCTAACCCTTTATAATAATTTGTAATGCTGCCCTAGCTAATTTTATTTATGTTATAAAGCGTGAAAACCCTACATTTACTATAATTGGACGCTATTAACGGGATGAACACATTGTAAAAAATTGCTCTAAGAGATAGGGATAAAAACTACACGTTGACGTGTAGTTTGGTATTGATACCAGAAAAAATCAAGGTTGCTATGGTTCAAAATTCTCAGCCAATAGAAAGAGCTTTGTCATTTGAACATTGAAATTTGGCTCATAAAGCAGTCGTATTTATTAATTTGGAAGTTATTGCAGTATGTTTTAGTAACTTAGTCGTAACATCTATGTGAGTGTGTGGTACGTGTTGCAGCCGGCGGACTGCCTCGTGAGCGACGTGTACACGCTCACTCTGGAGCATTACCAGCTGTGAGGACACCCAGCACCAACCTCCGTGCCGTTTGACAACTCTATGATAATTTTATGACATTTTTAACTATAATATAATTAATTTGTAAGTTCATGTGCTTGTTTCATTTACAAATTCCTTTATGTACCTGGTAATAGACCAGCTCATTTCAGATACACATTATTTTTAAATAAACTAGAATTAGGTATTCACCCAGACATTCAAAAAATTTATAGACGAGGGATATTGAACAGAATTTTTTCATCCGTACTTTCTTTTCGGTACTAAATTAGTTGTCAAGTTTATTGTCACCTCGTGTCGTATATTTTAATTTAAATACAAATTATATTGGCATGTGGTTTTGGCTATGAATAGATATCTTTAGTGATGATCAAGTGAAAAATGTCCCAATTGAAGTGACCATTGCGCCTCCTCTATACATTTTTGAATCTCTTTGTATACACCTCTAAACAGAAGATGTAGAGGAGGCATAGAAGCAAGATTCCCTCACAGTTGCACAGTTGATAGTATAAACAACTATAACAAAATAACGCTCAGTTCAGATTAAAAATATGTAGCGCCATCTGGTGTCCGATAGTCAAAATCACAAACAAAGTAACGCCATCTGTTGATGAATAGATAAACTATTTTAAAATTAATTATACTTTTCAACAAGAGATGGCGCAACGTGTACATAGGGATGTTTGTAAATTGTTATCAACAAAGTAATTATCGATAAAAATGGTTTATTTTCAATTTCAATGTTTAAATAATGATAGCATAAGAGTTTCATTTTTGAACATATTTATCATAACAAATATTTTGAATTAAATTGACTAAATTAAACTTAGAATGCGCATAATTTTTATTATCAACTAGCTTTCGCCCGCGACTCCGTCCGCGTGGTATTAAAAAAAAACAAAAGTAAGTAGCCTATGTGTTCTTCCAGACTTTGCTCTACATCTATGCCAAATTTCATCCAGATCCGTTCAGCCGTTTAGGCTACAAACTCTGACAAACATCCATCCATCCATCCATCTAAACTTTCGCATTTATAATATTAGTTAGATGTCATAGCTACTTATATTAACTATAGAAAGATATAGTTTAAAAATACCATGACGAAAGATATAGTTTAAAAAAAATTGTTTGAATAAGAAATATTAAAATGCAAAAATTAAATTTCAGAAACTATGGGTTTTAATTACTTTTTCTCAAGCAAAAAAAGTGATTATATGCAACTATATTTCAATTCAATAATGCCAGGCGAACGAAATTTTTAGTTTTTGTCTTCAGACATGTGTGCAGTTGTTCAATTTCATTTCTTTGCGTTCCATTCGGATAACGTGTATCCACTTTTTCACATGCCACTTTATTATCTGTCGGAAATCTAGAGAACACAAACTTGTCTGAATGAAAGTCTTTTTTTAATTCCTTTATATTAAGGGCTTACACACTGATGCATCCGTTAAAAATCCCTGTAATTTCTTAAATGTCCTTGCCTCTAAATTAACTGTAACTTATCAAATTTATTTATTCAGTTTTTCAATAAAACGATGTTTTGTAAACAAATTATTTAATGATTATAAAAAATATACAACTTCATAATCTTACAATACAATACGCAGCTGTGAAACTTTGTTAAAATATTGCTTACGTAGCAGGCGCTTGAGTTGGCACGCGACACACAGGCGTACTCTCGTTCCCGACGTGCCAACTAAAATGTCCAGTACTATATGTTGTCAGGAACATTAACATACTTAAAACATAATAAATTGACATTTTTTAAGTTATTACTTATTTTAACGATATTTACCATCCTCTTTATTAGAGGCTAAAATGCATTGAAACAAAAAAATACATGAAATCAGTCATTACTAATGACTACTTTACAGTTTCAGTCAGCTCGTGTAAATGTAGACATTTTCTTAACATTTACGAATGTGTAATTGTTATATAATTAATTCGGAAAAGTAAAAAACAATAAACAACTTAAATCTAAGCGAAATTTACAAAATATTAAGCTTATTTTTATAATTTAAGTGTAGTTTAAAAAGTTGTCAATTCGCAATAAGCTGCGGTTTCTACGCCACGATATAAAAAAAAACGAATTCAGAATCTTTTACTTTTTGCAGAAGGTTAAAAATCTGTCGCATTGGATTGCTTTAAAAATATAGTTATTCTAACCTGACTAGGCTTTAAAAATATAGTTATTCTAACCTGACTAGGCTTTAAGAAATATTTAAAAACAGAGATAGTAATGTCTTTGTATAGACAATTCTGCTATGAAAACTTGTTAGTCATACAAAATCTTAGTCAAATGGCAGTGCATCTCCGCAGTCAAACCTCCACACCAAGTCAACTATTGAGTATTCTATTATTTTATGTCATCTATCATTTCCTAGGACATCATTTATGACTGCACCAATTAAAAGGCCTGAAAAGCTTATATTGCTTTCATTGTTTTAATATTATTTTTCTTCATCATAAATAACTGTGAATTAGCGTGTCCGAGGGGAGGGGGCGGGGCGCTACAGCTGGTCGGGCGGGTCCAGCGCGCTGCAGCGGCACGAGCACGAGCTCACAGGGCACTCCGAGTGCTCGCTGACAACAGATAACCAATTTACGTTTTGCACACACACTAGTAAAAAAAAGGTTTAACTTGGACACAAATGGTGCCATGTGCCAATAAACTTACCTGAACCATTGCAACAAGTGTGCGGCGTGTCCGCCGTGTCGGCACGCCACGCACCAGCTGAACCAGCCGCCGAACTGCGCGCCGCCCACGCCGCCCACGCTCACGAAGCCGCTGCCCGTGCCCAGGTGCAGCAGGCACACGCCGCAGCGCGGCAGCGGCTTGCGGCAGTTCGGACACGACGATATCTGTGACACACGCGTCCGTCAGACTCGAGCACAGCCGCACAGGCGCACAGACCGGGAGCACGTGCAGGTGCAGGTACGCACCTTCATCTTGTTGGCGGGCGGCGGCAGGCGCGCGAGGGCGGCGCGCGGGCGGGGCGCTACAGCTGGTCGGGCGGGTCCAGCGCGCTGCAGCGGCACGAGCACGAGCTCACAGGGCACTCCGAGTGCTCGCTGACAACAGATAACCAATTTACGTTTTGCACACACACTAGTAAAAAAAAGGTTTAACTTGGACACAAATGGTGCCATGTGCCAATAAACTTACCTGAACCATTGCAACAAGTGTGCGGCGTGTCCGCCGTGTCGGCACGCCACGCACCAGCTGAACCAGCCGCCGAACTGCGCGCCGCCCACGCCCACGCTGCCGCCCACGATGCTACCCACCCCGCCGCCCACGCCGCCCACGCTCACGAAGCCGCTGCCCGTGCCCAGGTGCAGCAGGCACACGCCGCAGCGCGGCAGCGGCTTGCGGCAGTTCGGACACGACGATATCTGTGACACACGCGTCCGTCAGACTCGAGCACAGCCGCACAGGCGCACAGACCGGGAGCACGTGCAGGTGCAGGTACGCACCTTCATCTTGTTGGCGGGCGGCGGCAGGCGCGCGAGGGCGGCGCGCGGGCGGGCGCTGTGCGCGGGCGCGGCCACGCACTTGCCGCAGTAGTTGCAGGCGACGCCCACGCGCCGCGCCGCCGCCAGCGCGCCCGCGCCTTCGCCCGCCTCGCCCGCGCACGCGCACACGCACGTGTCCAGCGCGCACCGCGCCCACCACATGCGCCAGCTGTCCAGCAGCGTGCGGTAGCTGCACACAACAGCGACGCGTCAGCCGGTTCAACAGTCACCACAGCGGGGCCAGCGGCGGGCGGCGCGCACCTCTCCAGCCAGCCGGAGACGCGGCGGTCGCGCAGCAGGTCGGCGGGGCAGCAGCGCGCCGCCAGCAGCGCCGCCGACTGCACGTCGCCCGTCGCCTCCACCCAGCGCTGCAGCAGCGCCACGCCCTCCGGACTCACGCCTGCGCACGCGCACACCTTACATGGTCACACCCCGCTCGCTGCGCGCAATGCCCGGATGTGAACGTGGGGGTGCGAGGAGCTGTGACCTGTGAGCAGGATGCCGGCCAGGTCCCCCCGCTCGGTGAGGGTGTCGCAGGTGGCGCGCACGTACTCCTGCAGCCGCCCGTCCGGCAGGAAGATGCACGCGAACGCCACGCGGTCCTCCAGCCGCATCTCCGTCTCGTTCTGTTTAAACCGAGTATTTTACTCATTATGCTCGATGAAGTAGGCGTGCTTAGGGGAAAGGGGTCGTGTCTCACGAGCACGGCGCTGAGGTCGGGGTGCGCGGCGCCGGCGCTGGCGGTGGCGGCCAGGAAGTGCAGCAGCGCGCGCAGGTAGGCGTCGGGCAGCGCGGGCGCCGCCGCCCCCAGCGCGTCGCGCCACAGCCGCTCGTCCGCGCCCGGCCCCGCCAAAGCTGACGACACATTTTTACCTCACAGCTATTTTCTTTTGCTAAGGTTTTACAATAAACCCCTTAAATATAAATGTTAGTATTGAATGTATGTACCGAGTGCGGCGACGCGCAGGCGCGGCTCCTGCGCGCGCGCCAGCACGTCGAGCGCGGTGCGCGTGCGCAGGTGGAAGGCGGCGAGCGCGGCGGCGCGGCAGGGCGTGCCCTCCGCCTCCGCGCGCTCCACGCCCACGCCCGCGTTCTCCCAGCCCCAGCCCCAGCCGCACAGCTGCAGCGCGCACGTGCGCTCCGCACTCCTGGCACACGCAGCGCGGACAAGTCAGCATGGGGGGGATGTGGGGGAGGGGGCAGAAGGCAGAGGGGGTGCGAGACCTGTACACGGTGACCTTGCGGTTGGGCATGTCGGGCAGCAGCAGCGGCACGGCCTCCGAGCGGTAGCCGCCGTCGCCCGGCGCGCGCAGCACCGTGCGCACGCCCGGCAACTTCCAAGGACTGTTGCGGAAACAACCTGCCGCACAATTGTCACTTTTTTAAATTACTCTTTTAATATGGTCGGGTATTATAACTACATTAAATATTATTTTACTCACCATCCTCCACCAAGGATTTGCTCAGTGCCAGGAAGTGCCACAATCCGCTCAGGGCCTCGTCCTCGGCCAGGTCGGCGTTTTGCCACAGGTCCGGCTGCCAGCCAAAATAAACATTTCCTATGTAAAAAGCGAGTCAAACGTGCAATACCGACATTGAGTGTGTGTGTTGAGAGAACCTTGAGTCCGTAGTCGGTGGCGGCGCGGCGCTGCATGCGGTGCGACACGTCCTGCAGCGCGCCGTAGAAGTCGTCCCGCATGAGGCGCAGCGCCCCGCCGCCCGCCCACACCAGCCCGCCGCGCGCGCCCCACGCCAGCGTCACGCGCTCGCACACCGTGTACTCCACCACGCCGCCTGCCACACGCCACACGTCACACGCCACACGCCACACGTCGCCCATGCCCACTACAAGACGGGTCTGCCGTACCGGAGTGGCAGAGCGCGAGCAGCCGCGCCTCGTGCGCGGGGTGCCAGCAGAAGGCGGCGAGCGGCTGCGCGGCGGGGCTCACCTCGCGCTCCAGCACGCTGGGCCCGCGCGTCGCGCCCTCCTCCGCCTCCTCCAGCGCAGGCGTCGCGGACATCTGACACACGGACCGGTCCATGCAAACACAAACTTGACACAAACTGTTGTAACAATTGTAATAAAGTCTACATACGGAGCTGTCCACGGACTGAGATGATCTGTACTCCTGCGCGTGCTGTATGTCGTGCAGACGCAGCGTGCTGGAGTCGCGCTGCAGCGATAACAGAAGATTTCGTCTGGAAACATTATACTTTTGTGATATATTCTTCAGACAAAAATATGCTACAACAATGGTTTGCGTATGTCACCTAGTGGGGCACCACTGTATCTTGCGCGGCGGGCGCGCGCAGGGCAGCGTGAGCAGTGGGCGGGCCAGCGCGCGCGCGTCCCACACGCACACGCCGGCCTCGCCGCGCGACGCCAGCAGCCAGCCGCGCCGCGCCGCGCACACGCCCAGGCACTGCCGGCTCGTCGCCACCCCCGCAGCCACCCCAGCCACCCCCCCGCTCTGCTCTGACGCACCACATACAATATATGCATATACACATCAATTGACTAAAATGACTACACAACCTGAAGGTAAAAAGTACATTATACTGACAACTTTTATGTAAAATTATACTTGTTTACCTCTCAGGTCATAAATCTTTATATGCTTCATGTTCATGGAAGCAGCAAGGGTGCGGTTCCCGAGGTCCGTCCAGGCCACACTGTGAGCCGTCTCTGACAAGGCAAGCTCTGCAATAGGCCGTGCTGGCTCCGATTGTAGAGCTGGAGTATTATCTGAATTAATATCACAAATGTGAGTTAACACGCAATTTAGTGATCAGTAATATTATTAAAGTACTTCTACTATACTCATCTCTCTTTTCAATAAAATTTTATGCATACCTGTAAATTCATCAGCTGATAGAGAAGATCTGTTTGCATCCCAAACTTGGATACAGTGGTCGCTGCGGTGCTTGTCCAATGCCACAGCAACCAGATTGGTCTCATCATGACTCCATGACAACCCATTACAGGGACGTCCATACTTGGGCACTTAAGGAAGATAATAAATAAAAATGTCTCCACTATTAACAATTCATTACAAAGTAATAAAGTATTTTGTTACTTACCAAACTCTCTTCCAACAAGTCCTAATGGATCATAAGTCTGTTTCAGGCTGGCGAGTGTAACTCTACCACTGGCGTGTCCCAGCGCAAGCAGGGGGTCAGGATGATCAGCTATAGCACTGATGTCCACACAGCGCACGCCGCTAGCGCTCTGCGATGCAACCACCGTCGCACCTCGCGTTGACGATATCTGACTAACTAAAAACATAATACTCTCTTACAGTTACCGTTAAGAGTTATAATAAATAGATTTGTTTATAAATAGATATGTAAACATACATGTAGTTTTCTTCTCTATTTCCGAAAGTTTTGCAACTTCATATAAGGTTATGTCAGGACCCCAAACAATAAATTTATCATGGTGCACCGGTGACCAGAGAATGTCTAATTTTGTTCCGGACATATTTTCCATCAAACACTGAGGTAAAACTAAGTATACTTTTCGATTTACCAAATGTTTTCGTTCAAAATTTACGTTGCTATCATTCTGTTTTGTGTATTTTGATAAATTTTTGATAGTTTAATTGTCAAATTTGACAGTGATAACTTGATAACATTTTAACGTTCTGTTTCTCAATTATAAAAGGCAATAGGAGTGTGAGGCAAATTGAGTATTTATAAGTTTCTCCTGTTAATTATAGTGTTATCTTAGTACTTTTTTAATCCTAAAAAAGACGGTGTAAGTTAAAATGCATAGTTAACAGTAAACTTTCTATTTTCCTATGAATCAGGCTGACGAAGATCAATCTTTATAAGAATCAAGCAGATTTCCTATGTAGTCCTACCATTTTATTGTAAGAGTTTCTGAAGAATGAAGAAGAATTCTCTCTTAATCGCTGAACATTTCAATAAATATTTTCGTTGTAACTTCATTTGGATTTTTCAGTTATAGATGTCGCTAGCACAGCAAGCTTATCAATGAATAATACGTTTTCTAAAAAACATTACCTATTCTATCACTGATGTACTCTATTTAAATTCCTCCCACTTTCATTCGTCATTTTGACATATTTGTGATATCCGTGGAAGTGAATGACCAGTGACGAAATTAGTGAAATCTATTTACACAGTGGAATTACTGTTACAAGAAAACTCCGAAACAAATTCTCATTGATCCAGTGAGTGCGTAAGTTCTCTGATATAGTACAGCATTATACAGAAAGCTGCTTTTAATTGGTTCGTATTTAGGTTCAGTGACGTGATTGTTTACAACAATGGCAACGCCTCTCGATCTCCCACAGTTTCTCGGCTATTGTCTTACGGTTCTCACGTGTAAATGTGCGTATGCAGACCGGGTTGAGACTCTGCTATTACTGTATTCGATTTTAGTACAGTTACGCCCGCGGGGAGCTTCGACGCTGTGTTTAGCTCGACTGTGACTCACGCACCCGTGCTTGATTTACGTGGTTTTTGATGCTTGCAATTTATCAATATTGTATTGTTTAGTGGAGAAAGGTTCTTTTATAGGGCATGGGCACCTCAAACCCTGGAAACAGGACTGCCCACTGTGCACAGTAATGTTTTCAGCTATTGCATACAAATTATCTACGACTTTTCTTGAAGAGCAAAAGGTAAGAGCCTAGTAACTTTTAAATGCAAAACAATTTAGAGTTGAATACCTGCAGGAGTTTATTACAATTTATGTTTCTATGTATGTACAATTATTTGTCAAAACTGACATAAAACAGATTACTTTAAAGGTAAAGATTGTACTCTTCCTCAAATCTTCTTTTTTCAAAACTGACATAAAACAGATTACTTTAAAGGTAAAGATTGTACTCTTCCTCAAATCTCCTTTTTTCCAAAACTATTTTGAAATTCAGTGAATGCAAAGACTCCATTTGGATAATGACTAGATGCATGAGTAATCTATGTTGAGACTTAATAATGTGTCTCAATGTTAAAATTGTAACAAAACTCTCATTCAACATTAAAACAATGTTGTGCCAATCTTTTGATTTAAACTATTTTTGTTTTAAAAACCATTTCCACAATATCAATGCTTCTCATATAATTTTAAACTTTTAGCATGTAGTTATATTTTCTTTGTAAAAATTTATGCTTTTAATGCAATGTTTATGCTTCATAATTTTTTTTCTATTTGACATAGACTAAGATACAAAGTATGAATAAAGCTACAAATATGAAAAAAAGTGCAGTAAAAATGTTTTCTGTTCTACATATATGTGGGATCTTTGCAAATAAGTGGAATCAGCGGATTTTCTGTACAATCTTTAATTTAATTTACAATCATCGTCATCAACATCTTTTCTTTATCTTTTCTTATTTTTGAAATTGACATCAGACATATTGACAGTAATAAAAAGGGAAACATAAGAACAACTAAAACCTCCCACATATATTATCCCAAATTAGGTTCATTAATTTAATGTATTAAGGTATCATACAGGGTCATCAAACAAAAAGCTAGGTGTGAGTGATCATTATTGTGTGGCATTCCCACAGCACAAAGCATTGTTCACGCTGATTTCTATTTCATAGCGAGCCAAGTGGAAAATGATGCATTGTGATGTACATGTTATTGACTGCTTGTAATAAATCTTAATATTCAATGTTAAAGTTATGGCAAAGTTTTAAAATTCTTTTTCTATGTAACTGTTTAATATGATGATGTATAAGATTAATGACTTAGATTTGGCAATTCTCATGTTGACTGCTATAATGTAGTAGACAGTAATGTGTGTGATGTAGGCGGGAAGCTGAACGATGAGTCACGCCTCGGTCGTACAGTCGGTGTTTGAATTGGCACGTTGGGCAGAAGGGTACACCAGTTGCTGATGTCCCAAATCAAATGCTGCACAACACATGAAACTATCGTTATCAGTGATCCAAACAACAGTAGAAGGGGTAATGGTTTTTCCCCTTCTGTTGACTTTTAATCTGTAAACAAAATTCTTAACTAAACATTATTTTGTTTTATTCTATCTACTTGCCATGTATTACAGTCGAATAATTAATGAAGTAGTTTAATTGGGTAATTAACCTAAACGACGATTGTTGCATGTTTAAATAACATTAAAAAACAAGACTCCTTAGGGACTAGGCGTTGTCTGTATTTCGTAGCGTTCAATTAAAACTGGGTCAAATGTAACTTGTAATAAATAATCATAGTTTTTTAATTAGTTGTTTACATTACTATGGTCTTTTATTTTTAATGATCTGCTCGTACGAGTTTTTGAGAGAAGTGCTAATAGCCTAATGGTTCAGGGTACGGATTTCGGATCTCGTCTTTCGATTGCACAACCCTCGAGCTTACTTGAAGTGGTGAAATATTAGTAAAATAACAAAAAATTGCCAATATTAATATTAAAGTGTGGTAATAACACATCCCTAGCATAATGGAACGTAATATAAGCATTTAAGAATGACCTTAACCTTCATGTATAATAGATTTTATTTATTTTATAGAGTATCAGATGGCAGACCACTCTAGATATTCATCTCACTGACTTTAACACTGCACTCTGTTCGTATTCATTACAATATCGCATTACATTTAATACGCAACATTATATGTTTGTTTATCATTTTAATTGATCTGTGGACTATGTATTCATTGTAATATTTTATATAAAAAATTCAATTCAAGTGTATATGCACAAGATTAAAAAAATGTAACTGTCTTCAATTGCATTTTAATAACAAAATAATCTAATACCTCGTTTACATTATGCCAATTCCGGTCATACTCAACGTCGGCTTTCAACTGGCACAATGTAAATAGTAACTGGCGCCTATCAGGCCATACAGTCCATGCCAACTGTATTGGCCAAATGTAAACCAGGTATTACACTTATCATCTCAAGTCGATTAAAAAGACGGTAGTTTTAAAAATAAAACAAAGAGGTTAACGACAGTAGAAGCTGTTATGATCAGCGGGTAAACGAGTTGTTATCTGAAACGCAGGCTTTCACTGCTGCCAGGTTACCTTGAGCGAGTCGGTAACAATGTCGCGTACGATATTGATTGCGATCCTCCGTCTCTATTTACATATTTGAAAGTGATTGCTTTTGGAGAGATTCTATGACGCGATAGTTTCACTGGATACGAAGAGGACTATTCTAAAAAAAGTCGGTCGTCTAGCATGATACTGTGTGTGGTCGGTTCAACTATTATTAGAACGACTCCTTCGTAGATTATTTATATCTTTAGGATTTTCTTGTAGATTTTAAAAGTGTGAGATTTACATTCATGCTATACTAAGCTTACCGACAATTTTCAAAGACTTTTTCTAATTTTTTTTTCATAAAACTAAAGATATTAGGCAGTTCTTTCTGTAGGTAAAAGTTAAAGCTTTTGGTTTTAGTAATCCAACTTCAGATATTGATTTGTACGCGGATACGTGTGTATAGCTTGTACTATAATGTGCGTTAACAGTTGAGTTGTAATTCAGTTCACGCGTATGCTTTCCATAAGTGGGTGGGAGTGGACGTGCGCTGACTTACCATAAGGACCTTGAATGCCGGGAGAATAAACTTGTATAGTTTTACTTCCGTGTCATCTGTGCTGTGGGATGAGCGCTGTCGTAAATCGTGTAATTATAAAACGATTAGGAGTATAGAAGTTGATGCGTTCATCGAACTTGACTGCGCTGGTCAGTGTTAAGGTGCATTTACAAAGCAATGAGTTTTACTGTACTATTATTAGACGCTATTATTGATAACCATAGGTGATTTCATGTGAATGTATTACGATACATCGTAGACGTAATTGCGAGGGAATAGTGAACCGATGTTTATGTCAGCAACATGAATATCGTATTTCGTCGTTTAGGGATTGTTCGAACGGTGGCAAGTTCAGTTTATAAGTAACTTCTTTGTCGAGTTTTTATTACGTCACTCCGTATTGTCTCACCGCGGGCTGTCTAGCGTGACTATCATTTTGTAAATCAGTATGACTCACTTCGAATACCGGCTTTGTTCGCGACAATCACAAAACGCAACAGCTTGTTTTCCAACTTTACTAGTTTTTACTGGTTGATAGAGTTGAAAATTTTCAGGCTTTTGTAGTTAGGCTGGGACAATAGAAATAACAGACTGTCTTTGCACGGTATTTGGGTTATGGTTTGTAATTATGTTAACGGCGGTCGTCATGCGAAATATTTAGGTGTGCGTGACGAGTTGTCTGTCCCCGATCTAACATAATATTATGAAACTTTCTATTATGTTGTGGTTTTTATTATTTAGTTTAAATGTTGCTACTCTCGTTGACAATTAATATTAAATAGCGAGCACGCAGCAATCAATCACGCATCGCGCATTTGTGCAGCGCACGCGCATCGCGCGGTGAATTTGTAAGCATCAACGAAAGTGCTGCTAGATGCATTTAATCATTTTAATAATAGTTTTTAAAACAATGATTAAGTAATAATACTAATTTGCATCGTGTTGATTTGTATGAAGTAGCGCACTGCGTGTATGGCTAAGTGAACAGGAATGTCCGTAGGCAGGCGTCCGTCCGCTGTGTAGCGGCCTTAATTGATGTAACAAAGTTAAGATGTCCACGGAATGAACCGAGCATAAAGTACGTTAATTTTCATCTTTGAATTGAATGTCTTAGCTTATGTCATGTATCAAATAATCTCTAATTACTGGCCTCTCTCTTAAATTGACAAATGATCTTTAAGTTTGAATTAACATAGCTTGAAGCAATGTTTAAAGGAAGCACGAGACAGCCGGTATTCTTTCATACATATCTGAAAGAGCATGTACTTTTGAATTGCAAAAAACAATGTCTTGTTTAGCATTTCTAAGTGGCCTCTACAAACAGAGCGTAGTGAAGTGCACGCATTGTAGACTGTCGGCGACTTCTCCTCCTTGTTGAGGCGTCAGGTCGTCGCCACGGACGAGCTAAGCCTAATTTGCTATGTAGCAAATTTACTTTATACATAGAAGCAAATACATATTTATAGATATTGAGAAAGCAGATATTCTCGGTTGTTTATAACTAAAGGGTCTTTTGCAAAGGATTTTTATTCTGCGTTTCTTCTAAACAGTATAGGAGTTTTTAGTGTACATTCGTACCATGCGTGTTGCTATTATTATTGTTTGCAAAAAAATCATGTCTTTCATATTAATTCAAATACAAACTTGCTAGTTCTTGTTTAGAATTAAATTTGCACGACAGAGTGCGTGTATTGTTCTTTGTTTTGCTATAAAGCAATATCTTGTATGTACTAATTTTTTACCGTAACTTTAACGGCAACGCTCGATACCTTCCAATATCGAGCCATTAGCGATTTCATGATTTTAAGTGTAATTTGCAGTTTATTGACACTTTTATATTTCATTTTTGTTATTACGTCAAATAGCAATGGCTATCGTTTCCATGTTATTTACGATCAATATTTATTATCAGCGATGTTGAGCAGTCGCTCTGCTCGCCCACACACGTCCCTATTAGTACATTTATCATTCAAACAAGTAATAACTGAAGTTCTCTACAAAATGAGATTATATCTGATGAGCCTATGACGCGGGCAGACCTAATTTGGATTTCTTAAACGATATCCGGTGTTTTGTATCTTGAAATGGCATCTAACCTTAATGTATGAATTTGTGATGCTCGCACAGTGAAACCTCTTTACTTCATCAGGTCATTTGCTAAGTCGTGACGCACAAGCCGCGACCAATGCAACCACGTCAGTACTTTGCCATAAAATATTATTTTTATGTTATGGATAGATTATAGTCCTTAACTTTGTGTTTGAATTGAGAATAGACTAGAGACGTTTTCGAATAGCTTTGTTAATAACAAATTTATTATACGGAACGTTACTTTTTACTCTAAAATCTTGGTTGAGAGAATCTGAACGGTAAATGCGAAACAAAATACATTTTATATGCAACAGTTCACACTTTCTCTAATTATTGGACACCAATATCTGTGTAACGGTATTTCGATGAGATTGTTTCAAAAAGTTTACGCAAGAAAAGTGATAATAATCGTTTACTGGTATAAATGGACCCTCTCTCGGTCACTTTCTCAGCGTTAAGTAGATAGTTATCGGTAGCTTCTACCTAATGGATGAAACGGCTTAATTGATGTTCGAGATTTTGTTTATCAACCTGTAAAACATTGTTTAAATATGACTTTGTATTATCCCAAGAGCTTAGCATAGTTTGTACATGGATTATGTTTTAATAGTCATCTTTAGACACATAAGTACTACAGCATCGTACAGTCAAATACGTTTATTTTCTACCCATAATGACTTGTCACATCAACATGACCACAGCTCAAGTTGGGAAGTGAATTGGATTCCATGATTGCGTGTGTATTGTAATAGACGGTGTTTTTGTGCAGGTGTGCGCGGCAGCAGCGAGCGCGATGTCGAAGAAGCCGGCGGCGCAGCCCACGCTGCACAAGGTGATCATGGTGGGCTCGGGCGGCGTGGGCAAGTCCGCGCTCACGCTGCAGTTTATGTACGACGAGTTCGTCGAGGACTACGAGCCCACAAAGGCCGACAGCTACAGGAAGAAGGTACATATGATCTCAGGTTGCACGACTACACTACTGGACATAAACGTTTCGTCCTCCTCCTCAAAACTGTAGAATCAGTATCCGGTCTTTTGATTTTCCCATCCAACCATTTATTGCCGTTACTAAATTATTGGTCCTTCGAAGTTGCCGTCACCACACTTCTTCCAACTTGAACTTAAATTAATAGACTGCCTTATGAGTTTCAGCCATTAATGTAGCAAAACTGTTGAACGCTATTTCTTCATTTATCGGTGCACAAAGTTTTATCTTGCTTTGTCAATCTGGACGTGTGTCGTGGCTTGTCGCCGGCCGATCAATCGGTATTGGCTTGTGACACTTTATTGCCCGCTATTGCTTCTAATCTGATCAAACAAGACGATAACGCATGCGATAACGGTCGGTAACAGCTGATAGCGGAGCGCGTGGCTTTGTACAATAAAAACATTCTTCTTTCACAGTAGAAAATTACGTAAATTGAATATTTAGTAATAGTTGTGCTGGACATGACTTGGAGATCATAATTTCTATTAATTTATGAACTATGTGACAGATATGATTTTCAAACAATGGCACATTTTATTTCACTACTAAATGTAATTTGCAAGTAATTTATATTGACAATGTCTAGTGAGCATCCGCTCTGGTCATCTTCAGGTGGTGCTGGACGGCGAGGAGGTGCAGATCGACATCCTAGATACAGCGGGGCAGGAAGACTACGCGGCCATCAGGGACAATTACTTCCGCTCCGGCGAAGGCTTCCTCTGCGTGTTCTCAATCACTGAGCCGGAGAGTTTCGACGCCACGCAGGAGTTTAGGTACAGTAACAAACTTCTATGTGTTCTTTTGAAGCAATTCTTCCTTAGTTCTGTAGCTGATGTATATTGTAACGGTTGTTTATTCCAGGGAGCAGATTCTGCGAGTGAAGAACGACGAGAACATTCCGTTCCTGCTGGTGGGCAACAAGTCTGATTTGGGCGACAAGCGGCGCGTGCCGCTGGACGCGTGCCGCGAGCGCGCGCACGCCTGGCAGGTGCCCTACGTGGAGACCTCCGCCAAGACGCGAGACAACGTCGACAAGGTACGCCCCCACCCCCAGCCCCACACTACACGAGCACGCATGCATACCCGCACACACAGAACCCGACACCCTAAACGTAAATACTGTTATTAATTTAGGTTGCAAATATTATGGACAAATCAAATGTTTCGATGTTCCCTGTTATCCGATGTACTTTTGAGTTGTGTTATACTTGTCTACGCTATTACAGCGTTTTATTAAAAGGCGTGTATTAAATGCGCACACGTGCTGCAAACACGTAGCTGTATGAATCAGGAGAATCGTAAATTATTGCACACAGATGACTGTACCAACGAATAGATGTTTACAACTGCTGTAATATACACAAAATAATTTTATACTATTCGGAGAGTATGAGAGAGATTACACAATGATATACTGCGGTAATTTTGTGATACGAAGTTATAAGTTATGTTTAAATTCCTTAAAATATTTTTCACTTCTTCTGGATATAGTGTAGTCGCGCTGCACCGAGCTTGTTGGTCGCACAGCTTCTGCCGCGTAATAATCAAGCACTTATTCTTTTTTATTTCTTCCGACACATACTGCTTTTTTAATGTCTACTGAATTCGTGCATGAAGTATGCGAAAAGTAATAGAAACTATGGGATTCTGTTTTAAAACTACTAATTTATGAAAAGTAAACGCAGTGACAAATCACGAAATTGTTGAGTTAAAATACTAGATATTTTGTTTTTAAAGTAAAAAAACCAAGGGACACAAAGTGGATAATTATGATGGCCCAGAGCTGTATACCAAGTTAATCAAGTTCAATGCTGTATACTTAACTTCGACTGCAGTATAAGAGTATTAAAAAAAAACATTGACACAATGCACTTCATGTATCGTTAATTTTGATGTATAAAATACTGCTCGGCGAAATAATATGGTAATTTCATCTAAGTCTATAAAATAGAAAAGGTTACATGGCTGATGTATTTGTACATAACGGTATCTGTTTTGTTGTGTAATTGTATGCGGTGAAGGGTTCTGACAATGTGTGTGTTGTGCGCGTGCTGGTGTCGGTGTTGCTGACCGGGTGCCGTGTCCCGCAGGTGTTCTTTGACCTGATGCGGGAGATCCGCTCGCGCAAGTCGGACGACAGCCGCGCCGCCAACGGCAACGTGCGCGACAAGGTCAAGCGGAGAAAGATCAAATGCGCCATCTTGTAGGCCCCGCCGCCCCCGCCCCCGCCCCCGCCCCCACACTGCCGCAGGAGACCCGCGCGCCATCTGTATAGATCGTATCTATGACGTTCGCACGTTTTGGTGCTGGAATTTTATCGAATACTGTTCCTAATGAAGTAGTCTGTGACGTAACGAAGCGCGCAGGAATGTAACGATCTCATTGCGAACAGAATTCTATAAATGTGTTTGTTACGTTATGAAACGTTACGCTTGTGCGTTATTTTGTAATTATATTTAGTGTCTAAATATTTTTTTGATCTGAACACGAAATGCATAGATAAAGATAGTCTTACATGAAATGGTAAAATTTTAATGCGATAATATTTTGTGTAAAGATGTACTTTTTCGTTTATTGTTTTAAATTGTCAGTGCAGTGTTGAGGTCCGCTCGTTACTTGTTTAGTGTGTAGGCTCGTAGACACGTGCGGGCGCCTGCGCCGCTGCTCGCTGACACACAGCAGCCGACTACTGTGTCGTGTGTCGTACATCGTGTGTCGCGCTGTGTCGGTGCGTGTCCGCTCGGACGTGGACACGTTGTATTTATTACTTAGCTCGTAAGTGCTAATTGTGTATTGGATTGCATTGTGTCTGCGTTTATAGAAATATTTTATTGTAAACAGCTTGAACTCGGCACACAAGTAGCGGCCGTGTTCTATGGTCGAAGTTAAGGCATGCCTGTATCGCTAACTAAAATATTTTGTATTTTAATATATTGATAACTATTTAAATGCACGTGAATAACAAAATATTTCTATAAAACTAGGCGAGCTACCGCCGCGGTGTCGGGGCCGCGCGAGCCGGCACGCCGCATTGCAGCTTACTTTGTTTGCTTTGTTATTAATAATAATAAGCATAACATTTAAAGTTTAAAAATACGTTTTTTATCGAGAATGCTGAAGCATGCTATGTATTATTTTTAATATTCCACCGAGGTAATATCGAAATAGGTATTTTACATTGCGTGCGCTCGTGTCGTGTCCCGGCGACCGCTCGTTAAGACTTACTGTAGGTGACTGTACTGCGACTGCTTGATGTCCGTGTAAATGTTGCCGCTGCTGGGGTATGGACCACTGACCTCTATAAATGGATAGGCAGAAGACGTGGTGTTTTGTGCCACAGATATTATTATGTTTTACTATTTATCTATTACAAACTGTAATTAACATCGAAAGGCAGAATAACATGGGGATGCAGCAATAGCTGTCCTTATCAAGGACCTATCCATTTATACAGATTAGTGGGTGTGGACTGTGTTAGCTGTCTCGCTCACTCATACCACTCCTATTTTATGAAAAATAATATAAACATCTTATTATACAGTTTTAACTGATTAATCTGATTAATTAATTGGATATTTGTGGATTAGGACGTTGATATTGATGGCTGACATAGTAAATAAGTCCTATTCATAGAAATATTAGGAAACAGTACATTTGCCATCTGTTTAATGGTTTGTAATGCAAAATAATTTTATCTTGTTTTTATTTTAAAAAAATATTTTACTCATATATTTTAGAAGTTTGAATGGAACATAATATCTATGAATAGGGCGTGATTTAGATATTTAGTTTGCAACATTATTTGAATGTCGGATTTATGTATAGAAAATATTCTAAAGATACAATCGTGAGAGTTTATTTTAAGTATCTTTCACATTCTATCGCCTTCGTTGCATGTTATATTCAAATTATATTTCGTTTGAAATTTAATGTCGGCTTCACGGCTCTTATTTCATTTCCATAGTTTTAAATATGTTTAGTATTCACTGTACTTCATTATTTATAATACGGAATAATGTATGATTCCTATATGTTAGAAATTGCTAGCAAATATGTAGGATATATGTAAATTTGTACGCATTTTGTGTCTGATAATCTCAAATAAGTCAGGAACTGTACGCGACCAACGAAATTTCCATAAACAATATTGTATACTTCGTGTCATTGTTTAAAGTAAACTCCATTTTCATAGTAAACTTTTATGATGGGATATTTAATAATTTTTAATATTGAAATATATAATTGTCAAGTAATATAAGTGTATATTTTGAATACAGACATTGTCACACGCCGCGCATGCAATCGCATAACTGCCAATAAAAACACAGGTCTTGAATGTTTATAATCTGTACACATTTGACAGCTGTCAGACTGACACACTTAGCATGGAGCCTTTTTCACTATATTAGGCGTAATTAAATATGTCTTGTGAAGTTCCAGTAGGTCAGAATTCAATAAGACATGGAGTGGGGTCGTAACTTCGATCTTTAATGGCACTATAAAACTGTAACGTTAATTGTTTTTTACTCAGAGTAGTTCCTAAGTGTAGATGTTTAGAGGCGTGCCATTATTGATTGTTTCTGACCTACCCACTACACCCCGCGAGATGTATGAGTGCGGTGTGTACACTCGAATATTGTAATGGACCGAGCAAAATATACAGATTTACAAACTTAAGCGTCTCATTTGTTAATTAACCTATTAAGTAAATTTTAAAATAAGTTTTAATAATTATGGATTCAGGTGAGTTGTTATTAACTGCTCTTACTTTTACGTGTTCAGCTTAATTTAACTTATATTTTACGGGTCTTTAAGTGGTAAGAAATAACTAGAGCTTATTGTATAAGTGATTTGAAGTGTAGATTTGGAAATAACAGGATTCAGTAATCTTAAAGTGTAATCACTTAAGTCATTACATTAAATAACTTTCTAATTAGTAGACTGTTCAGACAGCCAGACAGAAGCGATTTTAAATATAATTGCCCACTGTACGCAGCGTTGCCCACTGTACGCAGCGTTGCCCACTGTACGCAGCGTTGCCCACTGTACGCAGCGTTGCCCACTGTACGCAGCGTTGCCCACTGTACGCAGCGTTGCCCACTGTACGCAGCGTTGCCCACTGTACGCAGCGTTGCCCACTGTACGCAGCGTTGCCCACTGTACGCAGCGTTGCCCACTGTACGCAGCGTTGCCCACTGTACGCAGCGTTGCCCACTGTACGCAGCGTTGCCCACTGTACGCAGCGTTGCCCACTGTACGCAGCGTTGCCCACTGTACGCAGCGTTGCCCACTGTACGCAGCGTTGCCCACTGTACGCAGCGTTGCCCACTGTACGCAGCGTTGCCCACTGTACGCAGCGTTGCCCACTGTACGCAGCGTTGCCCACTGTACGCAGCGTTGCCCACTGTACGCAGCGTTGCCCACTGTACGCAGCGTTGCCCACTGTACGCAGCGTTGCCCACTGTACGCAGCGTTGCCCACTGTACGCAGCGTTGCCCACTGTACGCAGCGTTGCCCACTGTACGCAGCGTTGCCCACTGTACGCAGCGTTGCCCACTGTACGCAGCGTTGCCCACTGTACGCAGCGTTGCCCACTGTACGCAGCGTTGCCCACTGTACGCAGCGTTGCCCACTGTACGCAGCGTTGCCCACTGTACGCAGCGTTGCCCACTGTACGCAGCGTTGCCCACTGTACGCAGCGTTGCCCACTGTACGCAGCGTTGCCCACTGTACGCAGCGTTGCCCACTGTACGCAGCGTTGCCCACTGTACGCAGCGTTGCCCACTGTACGCAGCGTTGCCCACTGTACGCAGCGTTGCCCACTGTACGCAGCGTTGCCCACTGTACGCAGCGTTGCCCACTGTACGCAGCGTTGCCCACTGTACGCAGCGTTGCCCACTGTACGCAGCGTTGCCCACTGTACGCAGCGTTGCCCACTGTACGCAGCGTTGCCCACTGTACGCAGCGTTGCCCACTGTACGCAGCGTTGCCCACTGTACGCAGCGTTGCCCACTGTACGCAGCGTTGCCCACTGTACGCAGCGTTGCCCACTGTACGCAGCGTTGCCCACTGTACGCAGCGTTGCCCACTGTACGCAGCGTTGCCCACTGTACGCAGCGTTGCCCACTGTACGCAGCGTTGCCCACTGTACGCAGCGTTGCCCACTGTACGCAGCGTTGCCCACTGTACGCAGCGTTGCCCACTGTACGCAGCGTTGCCCACTGTACGCAGCGTTGCCCACTGTACGCAGCGTTGCCCACTGTACGCAGCGTTGCCCACTGTACGCAGCGTTGCCCACTGTACGCAGCGTTGCCCACTGTACGCAGCGTTGCCCACTGTACGCAGCGTTGCCCACTGTACGCAGCGTTGCCCACTGTACGCAGCGTTGCCCACTGTACGCAGCGTTGCCCACTGTACGCAGCGTTGCCCACTGTACGCAGCGTTGCCCACTGTACGCAGCGTTGCCCACTGTACGCAGCGTTGCCCACTGTACGCAGCGTTGCCCACTGTACGCAGCGTTGCCCACTGTACGCAGCGTTGCCCACTGTACGCAGCGTTGCCCACTGTACGCAGCGTTGCCCACTGTACGCAGCGTTGCCCACTGTACGCAGCGTTGCCCACTGTACGCAGCGTTGCCCACTGTACGCAGCGTTGCCCACTGTACGCAGCGTTGCCCACTGTACGCAGCGTTGCCCACTGTACGCAGCGTTGCCCACTGTACGCAGCGTTGCCCACTGTACGCAGCGTTGCCCACTGTACGCAGCGTTGCCCACTGTACGCAGCGTTGCCCACTGTACGCAGCGTTGCCCACTGTACGCAGCGTTGCCCACTGTACGCAGCGTTGCCCACTGTACGCAGCGTTGCCCACTGTACGCAGCGTTGCCCACTGTACGCAGCGTTGCCCACTGTACGCAGCGTTGCCCACTGTACGCAGCGTTGCCCACTGTACGCAGCGTTGCCCACTGTACGCAGCGTTGCCCACTGTACGCAGCGCTGCCCACTCTACACAGCGCTGCTTCCTCTACGCAGGCGTGGCGCAGTACTGAGCGCAGCGCACTGCTCGAGCCACTTGTCTACTTTTTCTATTCGTCGACGGTTTTATTTTATATTGATGTCAGTGCTAAGGTCTCCACTTGTTAATATTGGGCTTATTTAATTGGGCTACGTTATAATTAAATTTATTTATTTAAGATAGCAAAAAATTATTACTATTTTTAGAGAAGTGACATGCTATATTTATTAGTTCTTATTGAACATAATTTTTTAAATCAAGCACTAATAAAAAAAAATTAAGAACTGTATACTGAGAACGTAGGCAGACATTGTGCGGCCGCAGACTATAAAAGTACACGACACATTCCACTGCCCTTTATTGTTATAAAACCTATGTATTATACTTTTCGATTATCGTTAAATGCAGTATTAAGTATTTAAGTTTATTCCTATATTGTAACCGATTATGTAAATAAATGAAATGTACATATAGAAAAAATGTTTTATTTTCATCGTTTTATTAAAAATTATAACAAATAAAATATTTCAGTCTGATTTTTAAAAAATACTTAATATATTATTTATTAACAAAGCATACGTAACAATTAGATATTGAGTATATTATAACATTTTTAGAAAACTTAATGTACAAATAGCAGTACAGGGCGACTAAATCCTGACTGCAGTTATTAAATAGTTGCAATGACTCGTTTCGCTCCGTCTTCACATTGTTCAGATTTCGAGAGAGTTAAAGTCACACATAAAACCGCTAATTGGCCACCGAGGGCGTCTACGTTATTTACTTTTAAAAATGTTGACTCTAAGCGTGACAGCAAGTATAAGTATAACGCCCGGCAAACTTCTTGAACAAAAAGCGGCGTAGTGGGGGAAGTTTCGCGCACGTACACTTTTAGACAAAATAATTGACATGTTTTACGTATTTGTAATAATTGGGAATGAAAAAATATAATTTAAAATTTTAAAAATATGACAGACATGCACAAACAGCTTGTGCTCTTCTTTGTAATACTTCAATTTCTTTAGATGATTCTTGTTTTATGAAATAATATACATCATATACAATTTTTTGGCTCGTCTTTTTAGAACAATGTGACTTTTTTGTGGCATACTCAACACGAAAATTTTAAAAAATAACAATCAAATAAAACTTAACAATAATAAACAAATAAGACTCAACAATAACAACATTAGAAAAAATCTACAAACAATTATACCGAAAACAAGTAACAGGGAAATGGGTCAACAAAACTGGAGATAAGTGTACTCGGAGTAAACGGAACGTGAGGAAAGAAGCGGGACGCAAAGGCCCACTGATTAACCAATAGCAAGCGAGCGCGCGCTCGCGTCCCCCCTTGCCCCGCCAAAAAGACCCTAAAATCGACTTCTGCGCAACTAAATGTGTTGTTCAAGATGTTTGCCGGGCGCTATAAGTGCCGATGTGTGGTATGGTGGTGTCAGGCGAGCTGGCAGTAGTGTCCGCAGCCGGCGGGGCAGATGCGGTGCTGCTGCATCCAGCTGCGCATGTGCTGCAGGTGTCCGCCGTGCGAGCAGCCCTGGCACCACGCGTACAGCCCGCGCACCACCTGCACACCGCACATTGGTACTCGCCGGCCGACACGCGCGCTGCGGGAGAGCGGCGCGGCGCACCTGGTGGCAGACGGCGCAGAGGTCGGGGCGGCGCGGGGCGCAGCGCTCGCAGGGGGCGCGCGTGCGCGTGCGGCGCCCGCAGCGCCCGCAGCACGCCGCCACGCTGCTGGACTGCTGCGACAGCGCCCACACGCTGCTCAGCCACGCGCACCGCACCACCTCGGCGACACGACACGCTACATTATACCGGCCCTTGCGCTACTCGAGCGATCATCGGATGAACGAGTGACGATGATATTACTTCGGTGGCGACGTTCCACAGCTTGTGCCGCTGCAGCAGCTCGATGTAGCCGAGCAGCCACTGCTCCTGCAGGCTCTCCTCGATGTAGGAGAAGAGGTCGCTCCTGTGCTCGTGCAGCACGATGCAGACGACGGCGGCGGTCTGCACGTCGCCCAGCGCCGCGTGCAGCTGCAGCGCCTGCGCCAGCAGCGGCGCCACGTCCGGCCGCGCGCTGCGCTCCTCGCCCACGCGCACCGACAGCCCGCCCGCCTCGCCCCCCGCGCCGCCCTCGCAGCCCTCCGCCTCCTCCGTCTGCCCGCCACCCACACCGTCAACACCTGAACTAAACTAACGAGTACACGGCGCGGGGATACTTACCGTGCTGATGGAGTTCTGGTGGCTGTAGGAGCGGTGCGCGGCGTCGTGCGAGCCCGAGCCGCCCGACGCGTCCGAGCTGGAGCCGCCGGGGGAGGAGCTGCCGCAGCCCCCGGCCCCGGCTGTTGCAAACGTGCCGAGTTCCCACACAATTATGGAGTCACGAAGAGTAAACATGTATGTTAGAATGTGTACCGACCGTCGTGGTCGAGGTCGTCGTAGGGGTGCAGGTGCGCCAGGTGCGGCAGGTGCGCGAGGTGCGCGAGGTGCGGCAGGTGCGCGTGGTGCGGCAGCGCCAGCGGCGCGGGGCGGGGCGCTGCGCAGCGGGAACGCCTCCTCCGGCAGCGTCCAGTCCAGCGCCTCCACGTCCACGTAGTGCGCCGACGCCGCGGACACCCAGCCGCACCCCGCTTCTGATACCACATTGTACTCTAAATCTCCGTTTGGTGATACTCCGTGTTTACTCTAACTAGTTAAATATTTAACTGCGAAAGGGAAAATCTTTTGTTGAATCCAATTGTTTATAGTTGGATCGGTGTGAGAGGTATGATGTCGTATGTAGCGTAGCGGACAGGGCAGATGTTCACCGTCGTCGCGCATCTGCTTGGCGAACTTGGCGGGCGGGATGTAGATGCTCTGCGTGGGCAGGCCCAGCACGCCGCTGTTGTGGAACTGGTTTTCCTCCCACTCCTCCACCTCGCCCATCGGCTCCTCCTCTACCGTGCTGCGGTTTAAATCATGGTTATTTAATGAAGTTCGTTCTCAAAACTGTATGATCATCGTGTAGCGTAGTGCAGCGGCGACCTGTAGGCGGGCGTGGCGGGGGGCGGGTCGTCGCGCGGCGGCGGCGCGCGGGGCGGGGGCGGAGCGGGCGCTCGCCGCGCGGTGGCGCGCGCGCCGCACACCGCTCGCACCACCTCCCACACGTGCTCTACCTAGTAAACATTCATTTTACTATGTACTACAATTTTTATAAGTTTAAAGATTGCATTATGCTATGTCGGCATAGTTACACAGTGTCGCTGCGCCTCCCGCGCCACTGCCGCGTTGTGCTTGGCGAGCAGGTGCGGGGGCTCGCCGCGCATGCGGTAGCGGCGCGCGCAGTGCAGCAGCGCGTCCGCGGGCGCGGCGGGCGGCGCGGCGGGCCAGTGGCGCGCCACCACGGAGGCGGCACCGCCGGGGAACGCGCGCTCCAGCGCCGCCTGCGCAGACGCAGACAGCGATCCCGCCGTCGGCTGTTTACGTCTATACAATTCTCATTATTGTGACTTCCAGCCTACTACTTAATATGGGGAGCATGTAAAACAGTATAAAGAAGCGCAGGTCATACCCCAGTCCCGGCACGTGTCTGTCGGCGTGGGGCGGGGCGGGGGCGTGCGCGGGCGGTGCGGGCGGCGCGGGGGGCGCGGCGTGGGGCGCGGCGAGGGCGGGCAGCGGGCGCTCGGGCACGGCGTGCACCACCTCGCCGCGCGCCGACACGCACACGCCGTGCGGGTTGGCCCACAGCACCGGGTGCGCCGCCTCCAGGAACCGGTGCCGGTACAGGCTGCAGTCCTGGGGACGGTCAGGCTGGCGATGCATGCGGAATGCGAGACGAGTGCGGCATATGTTGTGAGGCTGCGTACCCTGCTGGTGGAGAGGAAGGCGGCGTGCGAGAGCCAGGCGATGGCGGTGGTGACGTCGCGGTGCTCGGCGAAGGTGGCGAGCGGCACGTGGGGCCGGCGCACGTCCCACACGTGCACGGCGCAGTCCAGCACCAGCGCGCACGACGCCACCTGGTACCTGCCACACCACATACAACACTGCGCTCGGACATTATTACTCTTATCTCCACATCTTCGCGATTCTTACGAAATATATGTACAAACAACAAAGTTGTTAATCAACAAATTCGACTTACTTCTTTTGCGGCCGCCATTTCACATGGCCGACGGATGCTATCGTGTATATGGTGTACTCTAAGTTAGGCTTGCCGTGCATGTCCCATACCTGGAATAAATCTTTATGAACTTAACAAATGGTTAATTTTTTTTTAAAACATGAGGATAATCTGAAGGGTGATAACAGAAATTCAATACTTGAGACAATTAAATAATACGCGTGATAATGAGACTATGCACTGGCGCATTGTCTGGAGATAACGATGTCGGCCAACCACCAGCAGGTTATCGGCTAATTATAATAAATTAGATTTATTATAATTAATAAATTAGAAGTTACGTACCGTGTGCAATGATAAAACTGACTACACACACATTACAGGACAGCTCTCTGCTAACCAAAGCTGGCAAAAGGCAAGGAAATATTTGTAGCTTCATTTATCTCCATCATAGAGACCTTGCTGATGGTTATAATTTTTCGAATTTTCAATTACTGAATTATTTTTTAATAACTTCACGAACAGTGAAATCTACTATAGCATATCTATTCGAAATGAATCATCGCTTACATTGTAGGAATTTAAAACTTTATAACACCGGTGTGTAATATAAACAGGTTCAAAACGTCCAAGTCAACAGATAAGATGCAGACACAAAGCTGTGCTCAGACACGTGTCTGTTATCGACACGACCTAGTTCCCGCACGTGCAGGTTGCACGCGCTGCAAACACCGCTGCTTTCAATGCTCCATATAATTATATGTAGGTTTTAAAGTTGTACTTTATTACATGGGTTAGAAAGAATAGATTGGAATAAAAGTTTTATTCCTATGAAATGCAAGCTCGTATAGCAAGAAATTTCAGAAAATAACTATAGCTATAAATTATCTTAAAGAGCTTTAAATCACTTTCACACTATAAAATCTAAAACAATGTGAAATTCAAGTGTTTTCATATATTTGTCTCACCTTGATGGTCTTGTCTCGCGAGGCGGTGGCGAGCCAGGGTACATCTGGGTGCCAGTCGCAGGCAAACACTGGCCCGGAGTGGGCAGTGAACTGCTGCAGGCAGCGCTCGCTGCGGCGTGAGTCCCACACCTGCACTGTACCATTCTCTGACACCGCCGCGAATGTGTGCGCCTGGTGCGGACTGAACTGAACGTCGCGTATTGATTCTGTGTTACTGTATGATATGCAAAGACTCCATAAATATAAGTGCAAGAAGATTATACTTTAGAGAATAAACGGTAATTTTTTAAATATGAAAAAGAGAATGTTAACTGACCTGATAAATGTGCGAGCTACCTCCTTCATGCGAAGATCGAAACATTTCATCATGCCATCCTGAGAGCCGGAGATCAGAAGTGATGGCTCTGTTAAGTGAAAACTAACCTGGAAAAAACAATTTTATTTAAAAAAATCACATAAGTATTATTTTCTTTAATCATTTGGTACTTCAAATAAAAGTACCTTATTAACAGTTCTTTTGTGGTCAGAGAATACATGTTCCTGTTTGGAGCGCCCTGATCTCCCGAGATTCCAAACCACCACAGCCCCATTTGTTGCTGCTGTGGCTAGAGTGTTCTCTGTGGAAGAAAAAAATTAACTAAGCAATCCCCAATAGTACAAACTTAAAAATCTATAACTGAAATTTAATTTAACTCATAGAAAATACCTTCTATTGTGCTCCAAGCAACATCAATGGAAGAAAAATTTAAATTTAAGTTTTTTCCCACCCTCAGATTGCACACCTCTGAGAACTCATCTTCTCCTATAGAGAATACTTTAAACACTGAAAAATTAAATAAAGGGGCATTTAAATAATGAAATGCAAGGAATAGCAGTCTTTTAAAAGCGATTTTACCATTTCTTCCAGCTATAACGACTTGTGTACAATCCTTGTTTAATGCTAAAGCATTTGCAGGACCTTCCTGCGACACACATATTGTATTGGAAGGTATCATTGTCTAAAATTAATATTCCTTAGGCTTCTATACTATTTACAAATACACTTTATCACATATGAACAGTTCCCATGTCACAATTAACCTATAACACTTGTAAATTTTAATTAAATTGAAGTTGGACGGCACCAGTCTTAACAGATAGGATCTTTATCAGTAGACATATTTATTCACGCATATAAAATCACTGTTTCTGAAGAGAGTGCTGTTTTCTTATAAGTTCGGCGTATTATTATTTTTCTGTCAGTCTTTTGTTATCATATTTGTCAATGTCATAGGTCTGTAACTGTCAAACAGTAACTGACAGTGACACTAGTTCTGAATTACGCAGAAGTTAAATTGGAAACGTTTTTAACACATTTTGATTTTTAATATTTTCACTAGTTAAACAGAGATTACAAGGTTGAATTTTTATTTCGAAGTATTATATTTTGGGAATCAGTACAATTTTCGTTAATTCAAGTGGGATAAAACATTTGAATTGTTTGATTTTTTTATCATTTTAATAATGGTGGTCAGTCAAAAATGTCAAACTGACACTCCTTTGATTATGAATGTCAAATTTTTGATTACACAAAAGTGCACAAAAGCGTAATGTACGGGAATTTGTTGTATATATTCGTGATGGTTTTTAGAAGATAAATATAATTACTGCTATGTTCGATTATTATAAGTGAATTATTGATTTGTTTACACATACACAAATGGAGAGCGGCGACAGGATTTTGGTGGCCGCTGGTCTAACAGCAGCAGTCGTCGTCGGAGCTTTTGTCTTGTGGGGTCCTGGAGGCGCACCGCGCGTAAGGAAACGTCGAGGGCAAATAGCAGGACTTCAAAACCTTGGCCGGACATGTTTTTTAAATACGCTTTTGCAAGCACTAGCGGCATGTCCTATATTCATAGAATGGTTGAGAAAGTATGCGAAAGCCGATGCACACAACAGTATGATAACAACGCTGTACACAGTTATTGAAGGTAGGTTTTAGAAATTAAACTTCATGTTAGTATCTCATTATTAAAAAGTCTATAAAAGCAGTCACAGAAATGTGTATAGTTGGTTTAATAAAATATATTTGTGGTATAAAATAATGGCACTATATTCTAGTGGTGAATGGTACTCACGAATCAGCGCGGGGCACGCCGGTGTGTCCTCTGGGCGTGCTCCAGTCATTGCGGGCAGCTGGCTGGGTGATCCCTGCAGACCAGCAGGATGCTCATGAGTTACTGCATGTTCTTTTATCATGTATTGAGGAGGAAACTACTGCTATGGCAAGGAAGGTGAGATGAATTTTTTAGTTTTATTGATCTGTATTTAACATAGAAGATGCCAAGTGCTGTATAAAAGGGTAAATATTCACTTGCAGCCGGGTTGCCTCTCTGATGCCCTGGGCCTAGGTGCAGGTGGACGGGCCTGGTCAGCGTTAGCGTCACCGGCTTCACCACCCGCGGCGCCGTTGTCCCTGCGACCCGCTTCCGCTGCGCCACCTGATGAACCGGACCTTGCAGACCCAGGTTTTATTCCCATATCAAGAATTTAAGCAATTGTTTTTATATGTGTAAGATAAACGTGTGAATATTTATCGGCAGAGCCTCCACCGGAGCCCGCTAAGCTGTCTCGCGGTGTGTCGCGCTCGTTGTGTCAGCTGGGCTCGGCGGCGCGGCGCTGGGCGGCGGCCCCCGCGCGCCCCGCCCCCGCGCCGCCCACGCGCGGCACGCTCGCCTCGCGCCTGCAGTGCACTGTCTGCTCAACAAAGGTTTTAAAACTGATACGCAGTTGATTACTTTTACTATGCGTTTATAGTACATTGAACAGCTATAAATTGTGGTGTTATTCTACAGAGCCCGGTGCGGTACGACAAGTTTGACAGTATTTCACTGTCGATGGCCAACGCGAGCACTGGCCGCACCGGCGCCTTCAGCCTGCCCGGTATGTTTCATGTCACATCTGCTACGTTGAAGGCAGCAGAGATATCTGATATGTAATATAACCTGCAGGTCTGCTGCGAGCCTTCACTGCGCCGGAGATGGTGAAGGGCGTGCGCTGCAGCAAGTGCGCGCCGGAGGACGGCGGCATGCAGACCAAACACATACGCACTGTCAGCTTTGGCAAGGTACTTTTGAAAATTCAAAAACAATTAATGATTGGTTCAGAATTGAATTGAGTAATAAATGTGTATATGTCCAGTTGCCGTGCTGCCTGTGCCTGCACGTGGCGCGCGTGGAGTGGTCGGGCGGCGGGCTCAGCAAGCGCGGCGAGTTCGTCGCCTTCCCCGAGACCCTCAACATGGCGCCCTACGCCGCGCGCCAGCAGCCACAGGTAGGGCATCGTTCGAGGCTCACTTAGTTCTGTGGATGAACATCGAGTCAGTATTGTTTGCGTCGCAGAGCGAGCTGGCGGCGCTGCTGGGCGGCGCGGCGGGGGCGGGGGCGGGGGCGGGGGCGGAGGCCGAGGCCGCGGACCGCGCGGCGTACCGGCTGGCGGCCGTGGTGGTGCACGTGGGCGGCCCGCGCTCCGGCCACTTCGCCACATACCGCCGCGGGAACGGCTTCGAGAGCAAGAGGTGAACACACCTCTACATCTCACATTCACTCCTTACTAACTTAATAACCTATTTTGTATTGTATGAACGGGTTATTGTCGACCAGATGGTGGTACACATCGGACACGCTGGTGCACGAGGTGGCGCTGCAGGAGGTGCTGCGCTGCTCCGCCTACATGCTGTTCTACGAGCGCGCGCGCCCCGAGCCCCGCACACACCACTTCTAGGCCCCGCCCAGCACACCCTAGTTATGATGTCAAAATATAAATAAAAAGAAAAGAGAAGGAACACCAGGGTGAGAGAGCTAGTTGAAGAATACAGTGTTGTCTGATCGAAAATAAAGTTTAAAAAGTCTTGAGGAATCCTATCAAAATATAATTGAGACAATGTGATTGAAATCCATCATATATTTGAATGAAAATGGAGATTTCAAGAAGGATTGACATTTTTTCGATTTTTTTAATAATACCGTTTGATAGTTTAAAACTTTCACTGAATGTTTCTCCACTTTATATTGTTCTGGCTGAGGTAAGATTTGTGAACAAAGCGGTTGTGATGGTGTGCGAAGACTGACCGAGGTGTATCTGTTGCGGTTTCTATTGTGGTTTTTATCGCTTTTGCTTTCAATTTATGAAATCTTTAAAAAATTGCTACAAAGGGTAGATGGAAAATGTGTGATTATTTGGTTGGTTCATTCATCGTAATGGAATTAGTTTTCATAGTACCTGAATTGCTTAATTATTTAATGTTGGATTTGCATTTACATTGCCTTTTTGTTTGCATTTATTTATGTAATTATACAGCAAGTTTCCATCCTCACTTTTTATGGGTTTGCAGTGAAAGCCTATAAGAATCTCTATCTTGTGAAATATGTACTGTAGTGATCTTTACGCTAAGAATTCCTTGACTTAATAAATTATATTCTTGTAAGTCAAAAATTCGGCTGTGTACATATATAAAATTACTATATTGTTAAGAATTTTACATCTTTCATGTATTTTGCGAAGATTAAGAATTGTCTTATTAGGTGGAATAATTTTTAAAAGTTTAAAAAGTCGTTAAAAATGATATCGCCTTAACCATCATTAAATAAATGTATGAAAAATTGTTGCGTTAGTTTATGTTAATTTTTTTATAAGTTTTTTGTCATGGACCTATTTAAAGTATTTTCAGACAGTTTTTCTTATTACAAATACGCACTGAAATTAATTCCAATTAAAGCTGTATATAGCATTTTATATTAAAAAAATGTGGGATAGACGAAATATTTTGTAATTCCTATCACATTTTCGATATCTCCACTAGTTTTTGAGGCACCTATTTGTAGCAAAAATCACAACATATCTAAAAAGAAAGCAGTTGAAGATAAAATTAATATATAAATAATTTCTGCTAATAGGACTACAGTTGTATTAAATGGTCGAGTCTATGCAGTGTTCATTCGCGACTAGAAAAGGCGTACCAGTTATGTTAATTGATTGATACAGAATGACATTTGAAGTTTATTTTAAGTAAATAATAAACGTTAATAACTGCTGTCACAAAATATATATTTTTATTTTTTACTTTTACGACTTAAATAATTTCTGAGTACAAACTCGCACTGAAATCTAGGGTTGTTACATTATTCAGTTTTTTAGGTTATGATTTATACTTTTTTTTTTATACTTTACGATTTACGATCGTGCCATACTGTCAGATGAATAAACCCAAGTGAAATGTCTGATATTTTCTTATTAGGTACTTGAAATTGCATTTTTTTACTGTTTTACTTAAATAGTTTCTAGTTATTATTTACGATGGTTGATTTTTATTAACAAATGAGTAATAGAGGCTTAAATATTGTCTTAATTGTATTATTTTTCTGGTTTCAACTAAAATCGTGACGTTAATTAATAATTGATAAGTAAATTTTATTCCGGCAAGTTATGTAAATGTGTAATTATATTGTTGGCAGAGTTTAAAATATTTGAGTATTAGGACTGAAGTTTTATTGGAGCGGCCAAATTGAGTAAAAACGGGTATAATGTAACTAAAATTTAATGTAATTATATATTGTTTATTGCTTAATTGTTTTTGTGTTGGAACATAATTGCCTAAGTGGTACATTTTCAATTCCTACTATTTGGCTCATCGACAATATAAAAAATCTAATATTGCCGCCGTCACAAAATGGCGGATGAGAAAGCAAAAAATTAAATGCTAAAAATAGTAATTGACTTAAAATTATTGTTTTATATTATGTTTAACACTTATGATATAACGTAATCACAATTATTTCTTATTATTTAATTTGTAACTTTTACATCACAAAAATAGTGTGCTGGCCACTTGGTGCGGTGTTAATTAATAATTTATGTATGTATGTTTCATTGTCTAAATGGTTACTTAAAGAAGCCCTTAGTGTAGATTTCTTACTATCTTCATAAAGACTCCTGAGCGACATTGGTTTGTAGATTTTGTAATGGTTTGTGAGTTGACGTGTGTACTTTCAGAGTAACGTATGTGGCAACTGTAGATAGGTTTGTTTGTGCTATTAACAAATGTTTATGTAATAAATTATATTGTAAGTAAAGTGTGTTTATTTCATTCCTCATCATCTTATTATCCATGTTATTCTGAGAGCAGGATAGATTGAAATCAAAGACATTTAATAAATATATAGACGCCAGGGAAGAACCTATTGTAATGAGCACGGTCTGGTGTTGAATAATTTTAGTTAACTTCTGTATGATGCGATGTTCATCAGTTTGAGTAAATGAAAAAAAAAAAACGTATATCAATACAATTTTTTTTCATTGTATCAATCACCGTTTATATTTACAACAAATCACTGAATTTTAACAACATACATACAGGGTTATTTTTAATTACTAGAAAAAAAATGGCTTTATCTATTTGCGACACTGGCCGTATTTATGGATTTAAAAATAAAATCATACAAAAAAACTTTGGCCGATTACAAAATGCATCAGCGTGTGTGATCCCGATATGTAAAGGGAATTAAAAAAGAAAACATTTTAATTCAGACAAGTTTGTGTTCTTTTAATATCCGCCCGTTAATAAAGTGGCACGTGAAGAGTGGATGTACGTTATCCGAATGGAACGCAATGAAAATTAATATTGAACAACTGCACCTGACGGAGAACAAAAACTAAAAATTTCTTTAACCTGACATTTATTAATTGAAATAATTAAAAGCGACCTGTGTATCCAAATTATGGTTTTATATTACTTCTAATCTAAACAATAAAAAATTCTATTACATCTTTATATAGTTAATAATAGTAGCTAATATGACATCGATAACTAAAATTACGTGCAACCTAAATAAGTTTTTTTTTTTCAATATAAATAATTTGCAACTCTCAGACTATGATGATTTAAATAATGAAATAAAAAATAAAAGATTTTTATCGATATTTTTAATTTACAAATTTATGTTATAGGTATAATAATATTTATTAACATTTGGAGATTTATAAATTAAATTTTATAAATATCCAATTCATGTACAAGTTGCGCTATCTCTCGTCGAAAAGTTTAAATAAGATTTCTACTTTTACTATCAGACACCAGGTAGCGCTAGTTAGATTAGTTAGCTTATGTTAAAAAAAAATGGGCAAAGTGTGTAAACTATGCTTCCTCAAAATATTATTGAACATCGGATTAAAATATTGTATTTTGAAAATGAACTTAAAATTATGAATAAAACGCTTTATAATATGGAGCTCTTTATTATTTACAATAAAATATATTTATATTACAAATAATGTAATGGTCTAAGCGCCATGTTAGCACTTTATCACACGACCGCTGCGAGCCGACACGGACTCTGTTCTGTGACAAGACAAGTATGAAACAGGGATCTTAGCGACGTTATTGAAACATTAGAGACGAAAAATAATGTTGATTATTCTATATAAGTGCTACACGGAGAGACGAAATGGTGCAAAAAACGTTTATTAAAACATTTCGAAACTATATTGTATCCTCAGTATAGGCGAAGGATCACAGAACGTCGTCCTCTAATATATACATACTGTGTGAACATTCTATCTATATTTAATTTAAATAATCATAAAATGTTCATATTTACAGGAGCCCAAACGCAGAGCTCTCAAACAAACGAGAGTCTAACTATGTTTCAAACAAACTGCTAGCGTTTAGTTCTAATTTAAATAGTTGGTAAGTCAAGTAGACTCTCGTTTGAAAAACAAATTCATTTACTAGATAAATTAAATAACAATCATAATAGCACTTAATAACTTAAGTTTATAATATTTTACATGTTTTTATTTTATTTTATACAAAATAATTTTTAAACAATTTGCACCTTAACAGAGAATGTTACAATTGTAAGCATTTATTGAAATCTTTAAGAATAATAGCAAGCATGTTTCAAAATGGATCGGTTATTTTGACAGATTGATCGCAGTTTGATGTTTTTAATGTTCAAATATGACTTATGTATGACCATTTCAGACCGGATCTAGAAAACTGGGTGAAAGTACTAAATTGTAGTTGGATAAATAGACAAAGGGCTTACGGTCATTTCCTTTAAGTTACACTGGCAAAGTTTCGTTGTGTGCACTGTAGTGGCGCGGTGTGGTCAGTGCGGCGGGTCGGTGCTGAAGTAGGGCGCGGCGTGCGGCTGCAGCAGCGTGCGGCAGACGCCGCAGACGCGCGCGGGCGCGCCGCGGGGCCCGCTGGCCACGCTGTGGGCGACGCACGCGCCGCAGAAGATGCGGCCGCAGTGCCGGCAGTGCACCTTCTTCTTGGCGGTGGGCAGCGGCGCGCGGCACGCGGGGCACTCGCTCACGTCCTCCTCGTGCTGCCACCGCACCTCCGTGTCCGCCTCGCGGATGCGCTCCAGCTGCACCTGCAGCGACTGCGACAGCCGCACGAAGTCCTGCTGCACCTTCTCGCTGTTGTCCAGCTCCAGCTGCAGCGCGTGCACCCGCCCGCGCACCTCGCACACCTCCCCCTGCAGCCGCTTCTGCAACACCACCCGCCGTTACCACCACTCGCCCTATCGCACGCACCGCCGCTGCCCTCACCCCGCCCCCCGCCCGCGCACCTTGTCCTCCAGCAGCTGCTCGATCATATCGTTGGAGTGGCGCAGCTTGTCCGCCAGCTGCTGCATCTGCTCGCGCTCCGTCTGCAGCCGGTCCAGCTCCTCCCTGTACACACACGAGACTTAGAAATGTTACAAATACATCATCAACTCCTCGCATTGCCGTAATGTCCGGCTGTGTTATGTCTAACTTGGCGGCCTTGAGCTGGTCCCTGGTGGCGGCGAGCGCCTCCTCCTGGCGGTGGAACAGCGCGCCGTGCTGCAGCAGCTGCGCGCGCAGGTCGCGCTCCGCCGCCACCGCCTCCTCGCGCCCCACCTCGCAAACTATCAGCTGCTCGCGCAGCCGCAGCTGCTGCTCCTGCAGCTCCTGCACACACCACCTCATTGCACCTCCACGTCTCGGACACAGACATGCTTAATGTCAGACGACCCTCACGCCCTCACCTCGACGTTATCCGGTAGATCTATTATTTCGTTCTGCATTTCCTCCGCCTTCTTCGTGTACTGGCCCACCAGCATGGCGTTGTCTCGTTCTAACCTGCAAATATAAATACAATATAAGCATCTATATAAACAGTAGTATGTTAGAGTATGTGGTGTGTATGGTACGGACGCGTCCAGTTTCCTCTGCAGCGTCTCCCGGTGCACGGTGAGCGTGGTGACGGTGTGCAGCGCGCGCTGCTCGGCGGCGGCGGCGGCGGCCTGGCGCTGCTGCAGCGCGGCGCCCGCAGCCTCCAGCCGCGCCTCCAGCGCCGCCAGCCGCGCGCCGCCCGCCGCGCGCCACGCGCCCGCGCCCACCAGCGTCTCCTCGTGCAGCGACCGCACGCCCTCCAGCTCCTCCGTCGCCTGCACACACACGCCACACAACTTGGCTAATATTACATGTACCATAGGAGAAATCAGTGGTATTCAACCTATACAACAAAATGCCTTTTTCTTTGCAACAAGACAAACTCCACCTGCTCTTACAAATAACCAATTATGTAACATGAAGTAATTGTTACTTATCTTCATATAAATGTGTACAAAACGTTCAAACTAGATTTCTTTTGTGTAACATCGCCAGATTCCCCGATTGTACATACTACAACCATGTGGCGCGGAGCAGTACAGACCAGTTTGAGCGCCTGCTCCAGCTGCAGGGCCTTGTCGCGCGCGGCGTCAGCGCGGCCCTGCGCCGCCACCAGCTGCCGCTCGTAGTTGGCGCACATGTCGCACTGCCGCACGCACTCTGCGCAAACAATTATATTGTAAAACCTATCAAATTTACTGTAACAATCTATATTATTGTTATATCACCTGTGTCCTGCTTGACATCGCCGCTGGAGCCGGTGGAGGGCGCCGCGTCCGCCGGTGCTGTCTTCACTTTCTATATAGTTGAAACAAATATTAATTTAAACTAGCTTAACTAAGTAATAATTACTTTGTTTTACACATGTTACATATTAGAATGGTACCAAAGCGTCCTGCAGCTGCGCGTCCGTCTCCCTGAGCTTGTTCTTGAGCGCGGATATCTCCAGCTCCAGCGGCTGGATGATGGAGTTCAGCAGCTCATTGTCTTCCACATTCTGATATCGAAATTAACTCATAAGAGCGGAAATACACGTGCCAGTGAAATTAAAAAAGAGTCGGAACAGGTTTGTGTCATCTACTGATGTATTCCTGGTCTAATTAACACATTAAATGACAATAATATATAAGTCTTGTCGTGTCAGATGTGTAGTATAAATGTTTGTGTAAATTAATATACCGTACCCGTCTCTGCGGCAGGTCGGTGTCGGTGTCTGCGCCGAGCTTGCGCGCCAGCGACCGCACGAAGGTGGCCGGCGCCAGCGACAGCTCCTGACACACACTGCCCGTTACCATTGTGCACACCCTCACTTATATGTTAAACCTTCCATATTATATCATACAGGATTTAATTTATTTTAAACAATCTACAGTTATAAAGTGGAATGAACAGAATATTATGTACTATTTAATAAACTAATAAAATATATTGCAACAAATTTACAGGTACTTGTTGAAAAAGATAACTGGAAAATCAAGATGTTTCGTTCCTTAGAGCCGCCGCAGATTTTTTATCCGCCGATAGAGCGTGTAATCAGAATTGGCATTTATGGATGTACACACTTTACAACAGTTTAGTTTAATATGATTTTAGTAATACTATCAAACAATAAATGTCTGTAGTCTGCTTGGCTCTTAAAATTTTAAAGGTTATATAAAAATAATTTACAAAAATATGTAAAACAAGCGTAAATCTAATAGAAAATAATGTATAAACCATACTATTCGCCACATAATTGGATATAATAAAAATATCCTCTTTCCGCAATATATTTTCTTCAATATAGATTATTGACACAACCTTATCCTACTACATTCGGACACAGACTAAATCCACCTGATACATGCACCTCACTCAGTGATAAAATAACACATTAGGACAGCTTAAACTAGCTTTTGCCCATGACTACATCCTCGCGGAATTAAGAAAAGAACACTTAGTATATAATTGTATTCTTCCAGACTGTATCATACATATATGCCAAACTTCAGACCCATCCATTAAGCTGTTTTGAAGAAACGTAGTAGTAAATATCCATCCATCCATCAATTCAAATTTTCGCATTTATAATATTAGTAAGAAGTAAGATAACTGACAATGTTTTTATACACTATAATGAGATACATAACATGTGAAATACAACAAAACACACTCCATGCTATCGCTCCAAGTTCCGCCACTTTACGATACGAGCGTTTTAAAAATGTAACATATTGCCCTACAACAGAAAACCTACCCTATTCACAGTTTATAAGACTTAAATTTCTATGCATAATTTGTTTTTCATAATAGAAACAAAAATTTAAAATTAACACTAAGTGGCGTGTTATCAAGTTAGTGTCTACATAATTACTTAACAAGGGCATTAAAGACTCCAAGTGAGTTCATACTGCTAAAACCCAATACAAAAATATGGTACATCAGTTTTTACAATTAGATTAACTCTGCCAGTGTTTTTGTATGTTTGTATGTCTCACCGTCTGCTGCTGCTGTCGCAGCTGGTGCTCGAGGTCCAGGGTGCGCGCGCGCAGCCGCCGTACTTCCTCCGTGCCAGAAGAAGACGCCTCCACAGTTTCTGCAAGTATACATTATCTATACTAATATTATAAAGAGGAATTATAAGAAGAGGGAGTGAAGTAAAATAAGGAAAATTTGTATTTTTGTATGTATTAAAATGACTCAAAAACTACTAGACCGATTTTAGTAACATTAATAAAATTAATTAATAAACATTATAATAAAAGTAAGAGGAATACTTACCGCTGACAAGTAGCTGCAAACTCTGTATCTCCGACTTCTGGTTGTGGCTGAGGGTCTGCAGCTGCTGCAGCGCGGCACGCAGGCTGAGCACCTCCGACTGCAGCTGCTCACGCTCTACCACCATCTTACGCATGTCCTCTGCACAAACAACATTATATGCCATGTAAAAATAACATTTTTATCAATCTTTACTTCATCTGTTGTTATGTAGAAAACCTTTATTAAACAAACAAAAACATAATATAATGGTTGTTCTTGTGTATTTTTTAACCACTTTTAAAAGTATTATTAGGTTGCTAAAGAAAGTTTGTGATCTTGAATTTAGTAGTTTATATGAAATAAAATTGAAAGAATTGTTAATAAAGATCTGACAATAACATTAAGCAACATATAAGCACATTGAGTCATTACATAAGTGAAAGCCAGACAAAATCGCATATAAAGCATATATAAATAGACAACCTTACACACCTATTCATTAGGCCTATTAAGTTACTTTTTGGGTAAAAGAAAAACAGTTAATTCAAAATGTATATAGTTAAAAACTTGTTAATGTGTTTGTTCTCAATTTTTCATTATTAATTCTACATTAAATACATTTTTTAAATAATTCTGATAAGCATACCGTGAGGTTTAATAGTAACTACTTGTATGATAGAGAAAGACATATTTCTATTGAAGCATTGAACAAACCATTACCGCTATGTAGCATCGACTAACTTAAGCTACAAACCTTCTTTCTGTAAAAAAAGCTCTTTCATTTTTGCTCTCTGGATATTAAATTCCTCTTCGAGGTCGCGCCTTGCCGTGTCCGGTGAGGGAGGCCCGCTTCCTCCGTCCTCAACTTGAAACAGAAACACTACTCAGCCGCTTGGACGGCAGGTAAATGCGCACCACGGACCACCGAACAGGTGCAGGTGCAAAACCAAAGCATGAAAGCATTTTAAACGAAGAAAGCATAGCCTAGAGTGCAATGCCGATATAAAAATGTAACGACTCAATAGACATTTCCTTCTTCTGCTTGTCCAATTTTCGGTACGTTATGATACGCTCTGAGACCAAATAAAATCTCAAAAACACACCTGCAACTGTCGTCTCGCCAGACATCTCAGATTGGTCATTCATCGCACCTTATAGTAGTTATGACTAACAAGACTGTATTTTTCGATTTTTCAACATTGTTTTAAGGTTCAAGACACTGACTCATATTGAAATTAAGCGTAAAATTAGAGAAATTACGGTTCTTGAAAATTGTTTGACAAGTGACTTTGACGTTTTAGTTTAGACAGTAGACTAGGCTAGACGTGTGTAAAGTTTTGAACCTGTTCAGCAGATCAGCTCAAGTTGTCGTGAACTGTTAGGTAGCGTCTCTACAACAATTAGCAGCGCACAGCTAAACGCGATGTACTAAAACTCTTGGAGCTGATGAACCGTAAACTGTCCGGTCCTAACGCAATTCCTAGGTCTAAGCAGATAAAAATGCATAAAACGTGCTGATCTGCGCGCCGATTCACTGATCTGCATCACGCAATTAAACCGAGAGCTGATCTGCAGATCACCAATTTCAATTGAGTGCATGTCTATCAAACAGATAGGAAATAGGAAGAATGCAGAAAATTAATGGTAATTAGAAAAAAAAATTACAGATTAAACGGTAGGACAAAGTTGTCTGGGCTCGACAACAATAGCGCTGTTATCGCTGTGTTTCAGTTCGATCAGAAAATATACCTTGTCATCCACGTTGCCTAATCTTTCGTATTTTTATCATGAAGGTGAATTTACGGATCTATAAAAAGGTAAAGACAACTTCATAAGGACTAGTATTATATTGACGAGGTTTACTTCTCCGGATTGTAACAAGCAATATGGGCGTCGCGGCGTCGCGGCGTCGCGAGTAGATGTTCTAGTTATTGTTTAATACCATGTTACAAGATGTAATAAAAGTCTAAACATAACATACTAAATATATTTATTTGGTATATTTAATTTATATTTATTGATGTACAGTATAATGATCTCATAACCCACATTTTATTCCATGAAGTAAATTAAAATTAGTTATTTAAAAAACAAATTATTTTATTCTTCGGAAACTCAATTAGTAACAGCCAAAAAAATGGAATAGGAAAAATAAATAATCCTTAACTATTGACTACGTTCATTATCGTCGACAGCGCCATCTTACAAATATTTTACAGACCATTTCAAGGCACAGACATATCACAGGTTTAAAATCTAATTAATTAATTATAAGAATATATATAATCTAAATATTTACACATTTAACGCACACTTTAAATGCAATATTACAGCATAACAGAAACAAAACTGTGCGAAATACAAAAGTTCACGTCTGATGGCGCTGTAATTCGTTACACTTCCCGCCGCTAGATGTCACTAGAACCCTTGCTTCGCTTCTCTGAACTGTCTGCCGGTCGGCTTGTCCTCGAGACAAGGCACCTGCACGAGGTTGAAGTAGATGTGGCCCATGAGGTGTGCGGCGGAGGTGTTGGTGTGCTTGAGGCAGTCGAAAAGCATGTCGTCGCAGGTGCAGTGCGACTTGCTGTAGAGGGAGTTGTTGGTGAGGTTGTAGCGGCGCGAGAAGGCGCGCACCTTAGTGGGGCAGAGGTCGTGTGTGCGACAACAGCGGTCGAGCGCGCGGTCCGCGCCCAGGTCATGGTAGTCCGCCGCTATGTCGCCCGTACCGCACCACTTTGTACCTGCAAATGTCACGTACACATTTTTACACTCGTTTAAAAAAATAACAACAGACAATCTTCATCTTGATCAGTTGGATACCAGGTATGATGCCCTGCAGCAGCGAGAGCGGGCTGCCGCCGAGCAGGCCGGCGTGCGCGCCGCCCGCCCGCAGACGCGCCGCCGCGCCGCGCTCACGCCATGCCCCGCTGTCCGCGCGCCCGCTGTCCCACGCCTCCACGCCCTCCACCTGACACACGCAACACATACATAACTATACAGGAACCAAAACATTACGCTTCAATTAACGACACATTATCTACATTAGGATATAGTTATTTGTTAGCTAGTAAATCTGTTTAAGTATATACATTATAGAACCATGTACGAGTCAATATCCTTATTCTTCGTTAAATAAAAATATGATTAGAAAATAATTACGTAACGCGACATCATATGCAATAAGCAATATGCAAAGCGAACTGAGCAATATTATTGATGGTTCGGAAGTGGCGGCAAATATTGATGATTCGTGTCAAGGTCGTGTGTGACAGGTGATTTTTTGTACGCGAAAACAAATAGCTTTGAAAATAAACGCAAGTAATGTTTAAAAGGATTCCGTATAGTTAAGTAATTAATTACTATTTATCAGGATTACTAAAGATTACTTTTACATCTATGATAGTCAATATTTCTTTCATTTAATTTGTAAACCTGCTTTTTAATAGAAGAACAATGTTTTATTTGAATAGAAGGTTTTATTTAAAGTCTAGAGAACCCTGATACACATCATTATAGTAATGGCTTGTTTGTGATGGCGGCGCATTTCGGATAATGACCGTTAGCGCACTTTGCTTGTGACCATCATTTTTTTACTTTTATTTTGCACCAGACTTATGCAAGACAAATAAGTTGCATACGTAGAAAATTACGCAACTTTATGCAGAAAAATGTGTATTTTAAATTCAGTAAATCTGAGATAGTTTAAAATGAATCCAGTACCAAAAGCTTTTACATTTATAAGATTAGAGATTAAACACAGAACGATAAACGCTTATATCGCAAGCCGGAGTGGGAATTATTGTGTCAAGTAACTGATAAATGTTGCAATTGCAATGAATTACGTACATTGAAGAGTTTACGGGAGCAGTGAAGTGACAACAGTGTAGTTTCCGGGTAGTGTAGCGCGGGTGCGAGGCTCGAAGCGCATAAACACTATTGTGCATATAATTCACTGTTTCCCGCCATTGTGTCAGTATTCTGTCGATGTCTTGTTTACTTTCTTTGAATTTCACTATTTTGCATGTTCATTCTATTTCTCTTGTAATTTTAGACAGAATAAGTATTAAATACTCATTTCTTATTAAGAAATACTTACTTATTTCATATTTTACATTGCTTAAGTCTACAATTCGGTAAGGCTCGTTCTGTTGCAAGCCTATTTTCGTTTCAGTTAAAGTTTAAAGTCTCATTTGTTATGGTTGTACAAAAGAATGGTCTGTTAAGTATGTTATGTTGATGAGCTAAAGTTGGCCATAGCTCCGCTCAACTCGCATCACAGAGCCTCTCAGTTTGAGGCCGCTTTTTGTTTCTGAAACTTGACAGAATAAGTACTCCTCGGATAATGTTAGCGAGTCTTTTGTTACCGAAAGTTAAGCACATTGTGCTTATTCGTTCTTTAGTATTTTTTTAGAACTAATTTTGTGGAAATATTTTTGCATCAGACTGTTTACTTATTTTACTTTTTCTCTCCGTAAGTTTTCGAGAAATTTCCTCTAGATATTATTATTTGATATTTTTACCTATTTATTTGATTCTATTATATTGGTTTTGTTTGAACGAGTATATTTCTTCTTGGAGAGATAGTAAGTATTGTTACCTGCTGGCATTGGCTCATGAGCTTTATCATCTGCGGGAAGCTGACGTCGAGGGGCCGGTTGATGCGCGTCAGCTGCCGCAACAGCCGGCTCGTGTCTTCTTCATCACTGGAACAAGTCAAACAAAGTTAGTAGATATATCTGATAACATTTTTAGGTACAAAGGGCTAGAGAACAAAGAATGAATTTTTGAACCAACTTCGAGTTGTGCGTTAGAGCATGCGTAGGGTCAATTTAACAATTGGCATGCAATTGTCCTACTTCCATTGACCCATATGCGGTAGAGTGCGGGGTTCGAGGCCGCGGTTGCGCAACGCCAGCGGCGACGGCCGACCTCACTTTCTCCAGCAACGCTCACTCCACTTGTGATGTGATCTCGCGTGATGCGACAACACGCGTCAACAGTGGAATAGATTATGATAAAGGAAAGTAACAGTAAAGTGCTGGTTCGTATCATTTGTTGAATAATAAAAATCTAATCGCATAAGGAAGAATTTGTTTCTTTATAAATGTAGCAATTAGTAAACGGGTGTTTTTTTTGTTAATCTATCTATAAAATGACTTTATTGCTTCCTAGTATTTGGAAATAAATTCAAAGCGGAATTTCGACCTACTTTTACATAACGAAGATAATAAATAACTTTCTTGTGCGTTGTCAATGCTAATAATTGTCGGAAATCGATGTTGATATCCGACTGGTTGCGCTCCACTGCACTAGGCAGACATGCCGACATGCTCAGCGACAGACACACTTCCTTTCCGATTGTCATACTTTACAGTGATCCTGTTCACATTAGAAACCGGTAGCCGGCAGCGCAAACGGTTCAAAAAGCAATGTTCACACCGCTAGTATATGACTTCGAATAATTTTATGAGTTATTAAGTTGCTTTTAAGTATGTTACACAAATGTACAATTTTTATTGATAAACCATTGACAAAAATTTATAGAAAGGAGGTTAAATATTAAAGTAGGTTAGTTATATTTTCGTTGTCTAGAGCTCAGTGTTACGTGCAGCTTATGTAAAACGTAAGTCAATACAAATGGTATTTGTAACCCACTTCCGAAACACGTTTATCTGTTCAAGTTAACATTTGTATGACGTCTATTAAACAATAGAAAGACATTTCTTTGCATATAAGTTAACACAATGCACTCGATAAAATGAACGCATTGAAGAAAGAACAACTCTTTGTCAACTAATCATATAGTTGCAATAGCAATAGTGTTCACCTCAATAGTGTACGATAAGAAAGCGTTTCTTGAAAATAATTTCTTTTCAAGAAAGTACGGGAAGGTAGCGAATTCCTACTATATAGAATCTAAACTAAGGTATGATGCACTCACAAGTAAACGGCGTTCTAAGGATTACTTAAGAAATTCTAGGTTTAGTTTTTTTTTTACAAAAGCATTTGTACACATGTGAATATCGAAATCAAGCTTAAAAAATTACAACATTTTTTTATCACCAAGTTTAATTTGACAATAAGTTTTAAGTTCAGGCTGTACCTGATCTGTTTATAAATCGCTACATAAGCAGGGATTAGGCTGTAATATTGGACCTTCGGAGCTGACAGCCGGTTGCGAAACCAGAGGAAATCTAGCTCAAGGACGATGGACGCGCAATTATTTGTAGCCATGTTACCAACGACATTTTAGTAACTAATACGTTGGATAATGTTTTTATCTTAGAATTACAAGATACACGGGCTTTTACGTAATGGAATAGACCTCAAAATCATCTAACAAACAAACATGTATCCGTTTATCGACATATCTATTTACTTCTATTTATAGGTGGAAATAACCAATCTACATAATTCCCATTAATTGGGAAAATTATTATGTCAAGATGAACCAAAAGTGACCCATGTAGTACAGGCAGTCCGTGGGAACTTTTCCTGTTTGTCGAGATGATATATGGTGATCGAGTCCTTAGTGTAGACTAGTGTGTGTGCCTGTCGCCGCCCGTCTCTGTCGATGCGACAGCGTGGACGACGCTACAATTTGGACGCTGTTATGCAATAAGTACATAGAAAAATTGACTCGATATAAAATAACGCGCAAGATTAAATAGTTAATACCCGCCTAAATACTGTTCAAGTTAACATTTGTATGACGTCTATTAAACAATAGAAAGACATTTCTTTGCATATAAGTTAACACAATGCACTCGATAAAATGAACGCATTGAAGAAAGAACAACTCTTTGTCAACTAATCATATAGTTGCAATAGCAATAGTGTTCACCTCAATAGTGTACGATAAGAAAGCGTTTCTTGAAAATAATTTCTTTTTAAGAAAGTACGGGAAGGTAGCGAATTCCTACTATATAGAATCTAAACTAAGGTATGATGCACTCACAAGTAAACGGCGTTCTAAGGATTACTTAAGAAATTCTAGGTTTAGTTTTTTTTTTACAAAAGCATTTGTACACATGTGAATATCGAAATCAAGCTTAAAAAATTACAACATTTTTTTATCACCAAGTTTAATTTGACAATAAGTTTTAAGTTCAGGCTGTACCTGATCTGTTTATAAATCGCTACATAAGCAGGGATTAGGCTGTAATATTGGACCTTCGGAGCTGACAGCCGGTTGCGAAACCAGAGGAAATCTAGCTCAAGGACGATGGACGCGCAATTATTTGTAGCCATGTTACCAACGACATTTTAGAAACTAATACGTTGAATAATGTTTTTATCTTACAATTACAAGATACACGAGCTTTTACGTAATGGAATAGACCTCAAAATCATCTAACAGACAAAAATGTATCCGTTTATCGACATATCTATTTACATCTACATATTTATAGGTGGAAATAACCAATCTACATAATTCCTATTAATTGGGAAAATTATTATATCAAGATGAACCAAAAGTGACCCATGTAGTACAGGCAGTCCGTGGGAACTTTTCCTGTTTGTCGAGATGATATATGGTGATCGAGTCCTTAGAGTAGACTAGTGTGTGTGCCTGTCGCCGCCCGTCTCTGTCGATGCGACAGCGTGGACGACGGCGACGCTACAATTTGGACGCTGTTATGCAATAAGTACATAGAAAAATTTACTTGATATAAAATAACGTGCAAGATTAAATAGTTAATACCCGCCAAAATACTGTTCAAGTTAACATTTGTATGACGTCTATTAAACAATAGAAAGACATTTCTTTGCATATAAGTTAACACAATGCACTCGCACACTCAAACACAACATAAAATGAACACATTGAAGAAAGAACAACTCTTTGTCAACTAATCATATAGTTGCAATAGCAATAGTGTTCACCTCAATAGTGTACGATAAGAAAGCGTTTCTTGAAAATAATTTCTTTTTAAGAAAGTACGGGAAGGTAGCGAATTCCTACTATATAGAATCTAAACTAAGGTATGATGCACTCACAAGTAAACGGCGTTCTAAGGATTACTTAAGAAATTCTAGGTTTAGTTTTTTTTTTACAAAAGCATTTGTACACATGTGAATATCGAAATCAAGCTTAAAAAATTACAACATTTTTTTATCACCAAGTTTAATTTGACAATGGCCATTTTAAACTGCTCAGTTTCGGGATATAATAAATCATTTTGATTCAGACGAAACGCCCTGTTTCCTACGATGACGATCGAGTTATGATATCTTGGGGAGCTATTTTCATTAGTCATCAATCAAACATCGTGCTTATTTTTGGGCATAAATCTGATCAAAGCTTAAACTGGCGGTAATAGGTGCGTTTACTTTACTAAAGAAACATGAGTTTTGGCCCATAAGGTAACCGAAGGTCAGTATAGAATACCAAAATACTCTCCTTAAAGTATTTGAATTTGTTCACGTTATAAATGGAATAGTCAAAACTGGTTAAATTAAATTTCCATGTGTTATCATAAACTCTGTCGTATGTAGACGTGTTTATGACATACGGAAGGTGCTACGTTTGACTTAGAAATGATAAACTTGAGAAAGTGACCCACTAACATTTATTAGCGCATGAGATATAACTAAGTTTTGTTGAAAGAAAGTAGTCTGTATTTTTAGGTTATAATTTAATTATCAACATTAATGAAACACAAGAAACAAAGCTAAAGAGAATTATGTAGAAAATTTTACTGAACTTGCTCTTTAAATAGATTAAAAGGAAAAGTTCTTGCCCTTGCACAGATATTGTTATTGTATTAAGTAAAACATGAATCAGTACGCGTGGCGAGAAGTCACGTGGAAAATAATAAAAACAAAACCGACTTCCAAACAAAATACACTAAAAACAAAATCTTCTCAAAAAAACAGTACACTAAAAAGTAACGAAATAATTACTTGAAATAGTAAACCTCCCTTATTGTAGCTGTTATGTCTATATTGTACAATTATTATCACTTTGATGTCGGTGTCAGCCGAGGTATATGCAGTGATATTTCTACGTAAGGTTTTCTACATTTTTACCATAACAATTGACAATTGAAAGTATAGTAACGTTTTTAGTAATGACTGACACCGACTTCAAAGTAATAATAATTGTACAATATAGACATAACAGCTACAATAAGGGAGGTTTACTATTTTCAAGTAATTATTTCGTTACTTTTTAGTGTACTGTTTTTTTGAGAAGATTTTGTTTTTAGTGTATTTTGTTTGGAAGTCGGTTTTGTTTTTTATTAAAAAGTTATTTATTTCTCGATTTTTAGTGAATCTAGACATCGCAGTATGATAATCACTAGCTTTCAAACAAATAATGAGTTATCTAAATCGATTATCTAAGAAATTAAGTAAAGAACTAATACATCGTTGCGATCATTCACTCATAATTCGGTGCGGCCGCGCGCCGCTGTTGCCCGTGAGTTTTAATATTTTGATAACTTCTAGAATCTTGCACAGAATTACGTACTGTAAAAGGCAATTATGATCTACATATAATACTCTATCGTGAAAACATATTTATTTGGATAAGGATTCATACCAAATAAGAATATAAAAGCGTTTTAAATAAAGTCGATTGCACTTCTTTGACGGTTTTCTCGAAACAAACGGTTATTGTGCGACAACCTTAAGAGATAGATATATGCTATCGCAGACTTTAATTCAGCTAATTGAATGACCTACAATTCTTTCATACATCATTTTTATGTAGGTCTTATAGTTTAGGCTACGTAAGCCAAGAAAGCAAACTTTGTTACAAGTTGGTATTTTTTTCTGCGACTCGTAATTTGCTATTTATGATATCTCCTAAACTATTAATCGTAATTACACAGTTCCAAGGGCATTTATAATCTACATTAAATTCTCTTGATGATGGACACATTTATTTTGATAAGGATTCATACCGAACACGAGTAATAGCGTTGAAAGTGGGGTATAGATTTTGATCGAAATTTTAATGAAAAAAGTGGTTATTGTGCGACAACCTTAAGAGATAGATATATGCTATCGCTGACTTTTATTTAGCAAATTTAAAGGGCTACAATTCTTTCATACATAATTTTTGTGTAAGTCTTATAGTTTAGGCTACGTAAGCATAGAAAGCAAAAAAGACACCAAATTTCGTCACGCAATTTTGAGCTAAACTATTTAACTACGCCGTAGTCTTTGACTCCAAAAATCAAACAAAAAAATGGGACCCACCTGCAAGCACTACCTCTCGGATAAAAAAAGAATTTTCAAAATCGGTCTACCAGGGGCGGAGTTATGCCGTAACACACATAAAAAAAAAATAAAAAAAAAAAATATATGGACGAATTGAATACCTCCTTCTTTTGGGAAGTCGGTCAAAAAGTGTGCTATAATATAGAGGTATAGGCCAGGAAGCCTGACTGAATGACCCGGTTACGGAAGCTATGCAAGTGCTGACGCAGCTGAGCAAATCTAATTGATACACTTGAATTAAAAAAAAAACAATTTAATACTTCAATTAGCTTACTGACGTACTCAGAGAAGTTCTCTAACTTTCTCTCGTTCATAGCCGATTCTTATCCTGGAATACAGTAATTAAATAGCTATGTAATGAGCACAACTTTAAGGATTATTAACTATAGGTATTAAGGATATAGGAAGTCGATAGAGTTCACGACCTTTCCGTGCTGGATTATTCCATGCATGTCGTCCTTGCGGTGTGCGGAGCGCGATCAAGCAACAATCGGCCGAGCTGCCATTGTGTCTTTTGTGGCACGTAATGGACGACACCACCGGCTTACCACTCGACGGGATGCGAACACGAATCTAGATCCGGCAACTCTATTGCTCGCTCGATTTGTAAGAAATTACTTGGGCGAATAGTAAATTTTACAACCACTGCACTACCTTCTACAAGGAGCAGTTTTCAAGTATTTCATTTGTTTATGAGAGTAAAAAGGTCCTTATATTAATCTTACTAATATTATAAATGCGAAAGTTTAGATGGATGGATGTTTGTTAGAGTTTGTAGCCTAAACGGCTGAACAGATTTTGATGAAATTTGGTACAGATGTAGATGCTAGTCTGGAAGAACACATAGTGGTTTTTTTAATTTCGCACGAACGGAGTCGCGGACGAAAGCTAGTTATAGAATAATAGGATAATTTAAGACAACTGTATTTGTAGTTATACGCTCGTGGGTTACATTCATAGAGCATCGTGTTTTTATCGTGATTCAAAACAATGGATCGTATTCTTATAAGCGTTTGGTGATGGCGACCATAAACTCAGTAACGGTATCACAGTGTGAACACAGAGGTTCATGTGACGCATCGTATGCCAGTTACATTTGATACTCTGTGCCTATTTCACAGACTTTATGCCTTAGTAACTGTAATTCCCGACTTGGACATGAGATTTTAAAAAAACCTGATTAGTCTATGCAGTATTTGAGACTAATGCGTCCCGATCCAGACAACCAGTTTTTGTCGTCATGAATGGAAACTTAGCTAGTTGTAGTTAAAATTTCGATTGATTATTACTGTATATTATAACCGCTGCATATGCATATGCTTTATATCATAAGCAATTTGCAGGAACACAGGTAAATGAGTTATACAGAGTAAGAAAGCGGAACTGATGTACTCATGTTATTACATTCATTCACGTAACAATCTCGCGTGCGAAGCAACTACACTTGACATTGTACAGAAATTACCCATAACAATAGTAACAATGTTATGATAGCTGAAGTAGAGATAGCTGTGGTCATAAATCAATCAAGACTGAACTCATACATCAAGGATTAAAACCATTCTATCGTAATTATAACAGATCTCGCACACCTTTGACTAAACTATCGCACAACTGTTTAGTCTCGCTCTGATTCCTATGAGCTTATATGGAGGCGCGCTCTATTCGATTTTTAGTTGTGAAACTAAACAGTTGAATTGGCTGCTAAACAATCGATAATCGCACAACTCTAAAACACATTTGGATAGTTAAATCAAATCAAGTTTACCAAAGTTACTATAGTTTATTTGTTGTCAAGTCATGCAGGCTATTATAAAGAAAGTGAATTCTATATCGTTGCTTTCGACGTCATCACAACACGAGCAAAACACTTTCACTTTCACTCATACAATACGACACAATGAATTTCTTCCTTGACGTTAAATAAAGGCGCAGGATCATAATTTACCCAACTTTTACGTAAATTATAACCTCTTAACTTTGTTAAAGGGACGCAATTTCGACTTAAGTAAATTATCTTCTTCAATATTTTTTCTAAGTAAAGCTCGAAGACATTTCATATTCATATTGTTTTTATTTCTTTTACTATTATGAAAATGAATATTTAATGATGTGAGTCAGCAGTATTACGACTACCTAATGAGGATTTATGATAATCAGCCGCAAATTTTGCAATGCTCTCTTGTGAAACACGCAAACATTTTGAATTATGTGTGTTATGCTAATGCGCATGCTTGATGTTTCTTGTTTAATTATTCTTTGGGCAATTAAACTCAAGTTGTAGTTAATCCAGAATCTATCATACTATCTTACTAATATTATAAATGCGAAAGTTTAGATGGATGTTTGTTAGAATTTGTAGCCTAAACGGCTGAACGGATCTCGATGTTGCATAGATGTAGATAGTCTGGAAGGACCCATAGGCTACGTACTTTTTTTTCTATTCCACGCAGATGTCGCGGACGAAAGCTGGTTTCAATATTTAACTGATTATCTAGTGTAGTAAATGACAACAAACATTATTAAACGTTTAATACAAAACTTACTATCTTCGCATGTCCGTTGATTGAAGTTATATGTTAAGGTCATACCTTTCAATTAATAGCTATAAAATCGATTCCTGTCTACAACAGTTACCAATTTCGAAGTGTACGTGGCTGTGTTCCTACTGAACAGGTCAAGGGTGATATCGGACGGTACCGGACAAATGGTAAACGTCATCGCTATACTATCGATCCTATACTGAGTAATGAAAAATTAATGAGTAGTTACTGAATATACGCCTAAAGTGCTGATATGCGTTTCCACTGTTCGAACATGTTTCAATTTACTTCACGTTTAGGAAGAGGATAAGTGACGCCTTAAGTGAAAGTTGCTGTAGAAACTAGTTGGCTTCTATTGAATGACCGTCACCTTGGGTTAGTTTAGAACAGGCCCTTAAAAACCGGATTTGAATCTTTAAAGATTTAAATATAGAATTGTACCAGTGGTCTTTCAGCAATGTAAACGTACGGTAACATGTCAGGTAGGAGGCCGCGGCTGGTTTGTTGAACTATCTGCTCGTCTGAATATTAATTATATTGTGTAATAAGTTTCGATTGTTCGCTACATATTAAGAAACATCCGTATTTATATAACAGATTGTTCTATTAGAATCAATATTATTAACACTAGCTAACGCACGTGTCTTCTGTATTATTAAGCGTACATTAAAATATAATTAGTATACATTCACCGTCGTTCTTTTAGTGAAACTCTGCGACTATTAATAAGAGATGTTTAATATTCAATTTTCGTCTCTCTGAACAGCAAATTTGTTTTATAATACTAACTACTGATACCGATTATTAAGGAGTGAGTGTACGAGAAGCAAGAATTACAGGATAAATAACACTCATAAAAGCGACAAGTGGCGCTAGTGTAGCACGGGATAAATATGTGTTCATGTTAAACTTAGATTGAACAATTAATCAAAAAGCAACTATTTTCAGATAAAATCTATTTTTCAATCGTTACGTGGCTTCCTTAACGATTTGTTACGCAGTTAAGTAACAAGTCAATACTACGGCATATTGTATGATGCGCCTTTAGCATATATGTTCAAATCAAACGTTCGTATATCTTGTTATAAAACTAGGAACTTGTCTGTGACCCCGGTCGTAATGACTCAGAGGTCCATTCTGCCATTAACTCTCGGATCCTGTCAAGGGACGCTATACTTTGCGCCCGTTTGCGTCACGACACACGAGCGCCCCCTAGGACGATCACATGACCAATTTCACACGACTCCGTGAAGCTCTCTAGATTTTTTGTAAAGAAATTTAACTTTTAGCACCTTATAATTTTTTATTATCTCCAAACTGATAGGATATTGCAAGGTAATGAATTTTCATAGACAGTTATCGAGGCACAATTTTATTAATGGCTGGTTTCCCACCTACTTTTAAGTTTAAGCATTCGTTAGAGTTTTTGGTTCGATAACTTTATGAAATGCGTTTCTACGTAACGTGAGTTTTACTCCGTTAAAACTTACTTCAACCTCACGTTACTAAATCAGTAAGTTAAGGAAATTAATGAAAGTAAATGGAAACTTCAGAAACCCAGAACTCCACAACTAGCGCGAATTTTGCATGTTGCATTCACTTAGTGATTAATTATAGTATGCGTAATCTGTAATTGGTATTAATTAGGAATTGTATTAAATAACTTTGATATTTATAATTAAGTCATAATTGTAAAAAACTTCTGAATTAATAAGGGATTACTCAATTTAACCAGTCCCTGTAAAAAACTGCCTTCATATTCCATTTCCCGCCTTTTCTGACGTATCGAGTGCACTGAGTTTAATTTTCCAATCAATTTTTAAAAGACATCGACGTCGCCGGCCAATAATTTAAATTAAACACAATTGACTATGAGATTGACACTTCGCCACTCTACGATCTCACAATAGTCTATTCACTACTTGAGTTTTTCTGCACTGAAAAATATTTTAAGATATTACTACTAGTTATTACGTATTCTATTTTAAAATCGCAGTAAATCGTAGTAAATACCTTGTTTTGCAAATCTTTAAAAACTTTTGAAAAGTTACGTCACGTTACACACAAATTAGTTACGTTTTTCGCTGCAGTATGTTTTTGGTTTTCCATCGCTTACAGAATTTTCTTTATATTAAAATCTATATTTATCAACTATTTGTTGTAAAGGTAACAGAAACTTAAGTTAAAATAATTATTAAGCTTGTTTAAATATATAGAAAATGTTTTACAAACTTTAATTGAAACTTACATACCTATTTGTAATGTTTTTCAACTGAGGTCTTTACTGAATGTCTTTATAAAATGCAATTAACTAATGTCAAGTAATTTAAAAAAATATTGTGATATATCAATTTAATTTCAATGAAGTTCAAATTTATACTCACTACGTCTCTATGAGCTCGCAATTGAGCAGCAACTTGCTGGGCCCCAGCTCGACGACGGCGACGGTCTGGTCGTGGTGGTAGACCATGCGCAGGGTGTCGTTGCCGACGCGCCGGCCGGTGTAGGGCTTGACGCCGGCGGCGGGCTCGCGTCTCTCCGCCTCTTCGGAGCGCGCGCCCACCGAGCCCACCAGCCCGGCCAGCGACCAGCCCGCGGGGAAGCTGAATGCGAACGGCTTGGCGGAAGCCGTCTGCGGTGATGAAACCGCTATGCAGCAGATCACGATGAGGGATATAAGGGATTTGAGGATGCCGTCCGGTAGCGGGGCGCCCCGGGTGAGGGCGTCTCGCGCGGACCTCACCGCACTCAGCAGCCTGCGGAACGACATTGCTACGCGAATTCCTCCATACCGCGCGCCGCCGCGACTGCTCCCTGCCGACTGAATGAACTGACTGGCCGCGCTCGCTGCCGACTGGCTGGCCGCGCGCTGCCCGCTGCGCCGCCTGCTTTGGACACTTTCTTCGAATGTGACGTCATGTGAGAATTTCACCAAGGGTACCCATGCAATCTAGATCCATATAAGTATATGGATGTCGACCACAACTAAATATTAAAAAAATAATACAAAAACTATTTGAAACTATTGAATACTAACAATAGTTTTTTGAGTGGACTACATGCAATTTAAATACGCAAAACTCTTTATGTTCACATTTGCTTAAATTCCAAAATTAAACGAAATTAAGTAACTATAGATATTTTAGGAAAAGTACTGCAAACGTAAATATCAAAGCTATCCGTACTTGTCAGAGATAGAGACTTGGCCACCGCAACATCGGCCGATCCTATTCCGCGCCGTATGTAACACAGAACAGTAACTTTCGGAGGGAAATCGTCAGCGATGTTACGAAATGATTGCGCTTGTCCATCTATATCCTTAAGCAAAATTGTCATACGTCAGATATCTAGAAAATTACCTCAGAAAATAATTGAAATAACGATTTATAAGTAAAAATAACTTTATTGTCTTCAAAGTTCTTCCGACCATAAAATTTATAACCTTCGATGTTACAAAAACTTGGACGGTTTCCAATTTAATACAAATGACGTATTTTAGTTGAACTCCGTAGAGGGAAACATCTGATCGGAGCCAGAAATTTAAGAACTTTTAACTGTAAATATTAAAAAACAATCAAGGTAAACCTATCGCGAAATTAGAGCTTATGCATTATGAAAGAATTAAACTGCAATAAAAACCGTTTTCCCTAGATTTAGAACTGTCTGTAATCAAATAAAGTCATATAAGATTGTTGTTGAACGTGTAGCGTCAGTGACGCGGGTTCAAGTTCGAATCGATCATTTTACGCAACAGTTAATCCGTGAGCAAACAATTAGATTTGTTGCGTTCACAACTAATTAGATTAAAATTTAAACATTTTGCTGCAACGCGGTAAAGGTTTAAAATCACATCGTATTCTTGAACTAAAGATTTATTTACAATGTCACGTCTAGGCAAAATAGAAGATAACTACTGTTTATAAATGCGAAATTTAGATGGATGGATCTCCGAAGCTGTTCAACGGATCTCGATGGCAGCATAGGTGTAGAACATAGTCTGGAAGAACATGTTTTTAATTCGCACAAACTGAGTTGCGAGCGACATCTAGTTTTCAATCAAAAAATAATGGAATAAATAACGTTTTACAAATAATATTCCTTACAACGCCATCTAGCGTTGAAAAGAAGAAATAAAATAACGTCGTTTTGGTTGTTTTTTTTAAATTGTTAAACTACTATTTATATGCAATGACTGCATTTATCCATGTGGCGTGTGCGGCGAGGGGGTGCGCGTACAGCGGCGCTCGCGGCGACGGCAACTCGAACTGCGCCACAGCCAGCAGCATCGGCTTGTTGTTGCGCGCCGCCAACACCGGGCCCCCAGAGTGCATCTGTATAATGTCTTGCTAATAAATATCAACATAAATTCACGCTACATGTAACGTTATAACTCATATGCCAAAAGATCTTTTAATAATTAAATTTATTAACATATTCCTTCCTTCAGGTGGGATCGTGGTCAAGTGCTTGCTTAACAAATATAAAAAAAAAAAAAATTTAGTTGTAATCTGTTCTATTCTAATGATATTTAACAAATCGACAATCAACAACTTGATTCTCGTTTAAAACGTTTTTTATATTACACCGAAACATTTTGGAAGGAATAAATTAAATTAAAATAACACACTGGGCTAAAAAAGATGTCAATAAATCACTTGCCTGTTTTATTTTACTTTCGATGTCTTTTCGCGTTTTCTTTTTAGGGTTCAGACATAGCATTGCCTCGTGATATACATCGCTTAGATTAGCGCCGCACTCTTCGGAGCGCATTGTTTTAGCTGAAATCGAAGTCGCCTTCATCACTTCTTTACCATTTGCTTCCTGGAAGTAATATAAATGTTGTAACGTTCAGCGCCATCTGTTGTTGGGTAGCATAAACAATGTTTGGTTAAATCTTACTTTTACTTGAATCCACCCATACAATTGTACATCTTCTTCCCCCTTTGATGGGACATGAGATATTGGTAATGTCTGGATGTGCGCTGGCGGCGTTATTCTCAGCAGTGCTAAGGTAACATTGCCCACGTGTACTCCAGTTGTCTTCGTCCTTTTCCAATTGTCTACAGAACTGTTAGTTTTAAGAGTCTCTTTGGGAAACAAGATCATATCAGTAACATGGTGTATTGTGCCGTCCTTTAATGGATTATTCGCGCCCGCAACAATCGTGTACTCACTTTTACTTGAATTATGATATTTGGAACTGAAAATAGATCACAATAGATTTGATTTATTTAGCGACTCTAGATTATAAATAAACTAGCTTTTGCCTGTAATTTAAGAACAAAAAATATACTTAGCAATATCATATGTGTTTTGTTCAGGCTATGTTCTCTATCTGTGTGCAACTAGGCACCGGATCCATCGAACCGTTCTAAAGATAAGTTGTAACTATCCATCCATCCATCTAAACTTTCGCATTTATAATATAAGTGAGATTATTTACCCGTTACCGGACAATAAGTCCAAGCAAGTGGCAGTCGTGATAACCCAGCGCGGGGAGAGCAGCGTGCCGCCGCAAGTTTGCGCGGTAACATTCGACAACGTCTCAAACATGGCGACCATAGACGGCACGCTCTCGGGCAGTTTCACTTTGCTATCAAATATATCAGAATCGATCGCATTGTCCATATCAAAATCATCTCCTTCCTGATCTTTATAATATTTAGGATAGTCTGGTCGTATTTTAGATGTTTTATTAGATTTTTTACTTTCATATGAATCGAGATTTTCGGAATCCTCCACAGTATTGTCGAATACTGTACCTATGTTGTACAGAGTTTCTGGTGATAACTCGTCGAGAACTTTAAAATCATCATGTTTTACGTCTGTTATATTTTCGTGCGATACCTTTTCTTCTTCTACGTTGTTTTTGATATCGTTGAGCACCGACTGAGCAACGGTCGGGTTGCATTTATGTAAAATAGAAAATTCTAAAGACAAATCCTCTTTATCTAATAACGTAGCTAGCGTTGAATTTAATGAATTTTGAAAATCTGTTGAATAAATTAATTTTTGTAATTACGTGCGCATTCAGTTTAATTGGTTTGAATATTTGAATTAAAGAATAAGATATTTTAAAGTTATTAAATTGTGGACTACAAGTTCTACATGAAAATTTAATGCGATGGAATCTAAAACTGTTTAGAATCTTACTATTTGACCTTTTTCGTTACAATTATCTGTGTATTTTGCTAACTCACCAGGCAAGTTGTCCAGTAGGAACAGAAAAACCGTGGCGGTAGACATTTGATCGTGTTCTCAGTACACTCTGAGCTCAAATAATTCGCTATCGGCAATTGTCAACACGTTATGTTTGTTAACAATGGGCATAATATGTGACGTAATTATTACGTAATGTTAATGCTAGTTGTACGTTACCTACGTTATTTCAAAATCGGATAAAATGATAGAACAATCTATGTGTAAAATAGCAGGATATATTTTTCAGGTTAGTGTTGCTGCGATTGTCCAGATTTACATTGATCCTGTTGTAATCCAGTGTATCGCTGGACTGGAATAATGTAAACTTTAAATAAAAAAATTAAGTTTATATCAAAATAATTTTATTACTTCATTTTGTTCGTCCATCACAAGAAATATGTACAACTTTAGAGACAAATATTTTAATTTACAATTGTGTGTTAGTCAAAGTTGAAGCAAGAATATCTATTTACTATATTCTATATTAAACAATAAAGTTCTTAGTAAATATAATATAATAATTAACGAGGGTAAATGCAACATACACTATGATTGTGAAGTAACATAAAAATAAATCACTTTGAACACATCATTTACTAAAAACCTTGTTTAAATTTTTTGGTGGTTTTTTTTTGACTTGAAGGAATTATTTTTGTTTCCTGTTGTCTCCTATTTATTAAAATTAATGTAAGTATTAGCCACAAACTCAAGTAAACTATTACAATAAATTACTTAAAATATTACGAAATTTAATATTTCAATGGTGATGTATTAATGAAAATATGAAATATACAAAACTCTACCAAAATATTTATACCTATTGTACTAAAATAATAACATTTTATAAATATTGAGTAAGAAATTTATTTAATTTAAACATTAAATTTACATAAAGTGTGAACTATGTATGCAAATATCTTAATCTTATGCAACAACTCTTTAGAGATAATAACAACTGAAACAACTTCATATATTTGACTAGACAACATGAAAATTTGTTATAAATGAAATGCTAGTATATCAAATATATCAATGTATAATTAAAGAATGAAATTACCTATTGTTTGAATATTGTACAGTAAACTCTCACTGCAGAGAGCAATGTGTGTTTTGTCAAATTTTCTGCAGCTAAAAGATATTTACACTGAAATGCGTAGGAAATTAATTTCCACCGCTGTAATAGGGATGGGTGTTGATTTAACTAGTCGAAATAACTGTTCATACTTCTTTCTTTTAAATGTTTTTCAACTAGATGAAATATAGATAGAAATCTCTGATCGTCTTTTATTACGTCACCAGTCTATGTCTTTTTTTAAATGTTTTTTTTAAGTAGTTGACGAAATCAAGTAGTTTTTCGACTAGTTAAAAAAATATAATAAATTAACTGTTTCGTTTCGTTGACGTTAAAACCAACCCATCCCTATACTGTACTTACACAATATTTTTGTTGGTTGTGATTCCACAATTTTACCTTAAAGCTTTGTGATTATTAGACTAATAACTCCAGTGATCTTCTTTTAGATTCTGTCTTTTGTTCTCGGGGACATATCCTGGTATGCAAGGCAGTCCTGTGCCAACTTTCTTCTGATACTCTTCATACTGCTTGCCGAAGAATGCCAACAGGGTCATCTCTTCAGCATACACGCGCTCTCGGAAGAACATCCACGAGGCCATCGCATACACAATTACGCAGATAGGGTTTAGTAGAATTATCTGAAAAGAGACAGAAAATAATGTATCTTGATTGCTATGACAAATATTTGACGTCAATTTTTTTATTTTCAATAAATAATTTATATTTTTGTCTACTGCATTTTCCTTTACGTGTTTTCGCGCCAAATCGTGCCTCTCTATCGTTTGTTCCACTTTTGACTTAGGAAAGTAACAATAAGTCATGGCTTTCATCAATTTTTAACATGATTCCACATTAAAAAAAAACGTTTATTACCCTTGAAAAATCGTAATTTAATCATACCGAATTTAAATGAAAACAAACAAATTGTAATAAATGGGAATAGAAAAGGTCACAGCTTAGGTAATAAAGTAGAAACCAACGCTATATTGACCTTTTATGTACAATTTATGGCTTCTGTTCACTTTATAGGCATGGATTAAATAATCCATAGATCATTAAGAGTTTAATCTGCAACACAACAGAGATAATGTCTTTTAAAGTAATTGTTATGTACCTGTGTCCCAATAGACCAGTAAAACCATCCCACATAGCTTGGGTGTCGACAGAGAGAGTATACACCATGAGTCACGAGTTGATGTTCTGGTCTCTTCACAAACTGCACCTGAGAGAATCATCATCATCATCATCATCACCAGCTCACTATACGTCCCCACCGAGGGGCTCGGAACCTACCCTAAAGTTAGGGTGACTAGGCCATAGTCAACTACGCTGGCCAAGTGCAGGTTGGTTGACTTCACACATATTTTTGAATTTCTTCGCCGATATGTGTAGGTTGCATCACGATGTTTTCCTTCACCGTAAGAACGTCGGGTAAATTATGTACATATGAAAATTCGAAAAATACATTGGTACATGGCGGGATTCGAACCCAAGACCTGTAGATTACAAGTCAAGTGCTTTAACCACTGAGCCACCGACGCTCCACTTGTACCAATGACGAACTTGTACAAAACGAGAGAAACATCACTTGTACCAATTAAACAAAAACTAATATTACAGTTGCTTTTAATTTATGCATTTAGTTGTAAATATCACTTACAGTGTGTGTAAAGTTGTGTTTAGCTGTGAACATTGCAGTTTTCCTGAGCAGCTCTCCACCAAAGCACATAACCACACCCAAACTTGACAGCCAGAAATGTGATTTTAAATCTGAAATGTATTAAATAAAAATTTAAACCATCATAACATCATAAAGTGGATTCAAATCCTCATAATCTCAACCCAATGGGAACAAATCCCATTAATTTAATTGATAGGCAAAACCAAGTGCATTGCCTACTTTTAATTGACAGAGGGGATACACAACAATAGGACATTTCACCTTCCTGTATTTCCTTCTCTGACAAATGTATTTTCCCTTCCCATGCTTTCCCTACATATCGCTAACCTATGTTAATCACATACCTGGGAAGAAGTAATACTCCACAGCCCATTCCACCCAGCTGGCTACCGCTGCAACAGCATACTGAACACTATGGTTCAGGATAAATGAGTCTATGGTCACAGTCTTTGGGTTGGACAATGCTACTGCCACAAACTCAGAGAAGTGGAAAAATGTCAGAGCAACTGCATACAAGCCGAAAATCTTCCAGCCATTACTAAATGAGATGAGGTACAGCCCGACAGCCATACCAGCTCCTAAGCCCGAAGCTCTTATAGATACCTATAAAAAAGTCATTATTCATACCATTGTTTACTAAAGTCTAAGAGCAAGTTCTAGTGACAGACATAGAATTTACCTCGTATATGAAACCCTTGTAGCAGTATTTCAACACAAAATTAATCAAACAAAAGTATAATGCAGGCCCCCAGTACTTAAGAGCCCATAATTCTGAAGAAGATCCCAGCACTCCAGTTAAAAAGCAGACGATAAACGTAAAGTTTGATAGTAAGAAACACATAAGTGCTTGCCTGGCTGCAGGAATAACTTCCATTTTGAAACCAAATTTTTCGAACACTATTACTTATACGTAATTAAGGTTTCTTAGAATGTGAGCTTTTATTTTTATTTATACACTATCATATTTTGCATATAAAATGAATCAGGATCGAACGGATTACATAGAAAATAATGACATTGACAATGACAATTAATCAACTTGTCAAAGTGACTTCGATACGTTTTATGCGGAGCACGGATTAATTCATGAGAAAATTTAATTCAAAAACCCTTCTTTATCACTTTCCAAAACTTAACAACATCAACATTTAAGATGGTCTTTCAAGGGACAAGGTTTTAATTGTTTACTTTATGCTCCTTCATAGTGTTTAGAAGCTTAAGAATGAGTTTTTGATCGATTTCTGCAAATGATGTTTGTGTGGAACGTAGTGTAATAATTTTTTTATCTGTTTAATTACCGAACTGTCACAGTTGCTAACTGCTGTAAAAAATAAAGCTATTTGCAATCTTCGCAAACAAAACAAACAATTTCATTTTGAAAGTATATGTTTGGGATTCATTTAAAAATTCACGGTGTTTTACCGTTGGCAGCGTAAAAAAATGTAAATCAATACAATCTAAATTGTTTATTTGCTAAGAAACCGGCCAATTAAATAACTGACGTAATCGAGCCGTGACAACATCGCTTTTATTGATACAGGCCATGTCTTACAAGATTTTCTAGTAAATATTAAAGTTCAGATTTTACATTGCGAATCTCCTTTCACGTAACATGGTGAATGTTGTCTCTCGGCGCCAAAGTTAAGACCGTTGAGTTGTTAAGACTGGACTTCATTAAAGCGAAATGAACGACCCCTGGGATGTAAAATCAGTAAGGCAATCTGGACAATATATGTCCTGCATGAAGATAAATGGCGTACCGCTCCTGCCCCCTGTTGTAAGTCTACATTTTACTTGGTTTTCTCTTATAAGGGTTTAAGTCCGTAAGTTTGTTTTTTCTAATAGCTTTCCTACATCATTAAAAATTACCTTTATTTTTCTTATCAGATCTCACTTTAGAAAATGGAATGATTCTTTCAATATTAAAATTATGTTATACATTTTTGTATCTACTTTATTGAAAATACTTTGCTTGTCGCAGTTCATTTTCATGGCAGTGGTGCTGGGCATAGGTTTACTTCCCGAGGAAATAAGACTGCCACATATCAATCCTAACATACAAGCAAGTTCAAATTACTGGACCTCTCAGGTCATTGCCACATATTATTTCTTATTTCACTATTCTGCTAGGGCAACTCTAAAGTTTTGTACTCTAATCCACCTTATTTTGATATTTTAATTGACAACATTATCCCTCTTCAAAGAAACAATTATATCTGTATAAAATTTTTCTAAATGTTGGCAACATTTTTAAATAATTTATTTCAACAGTTGTCGAAAGAATGCCGTAAAGAAATGCAGTACTACAAGTTATTGGCTAAAGAAGTGGAGAAACGAATACTGCTCCTGAAGACGTTTATATCTTACAGTGATTCAGATGCCAGCGAAGATAAGACTGATGCACCAGAAATACCTGAATCTGAACAAAACTATGAACTACCAGTAGAAGAATTAACATCTGTTAATAATGAGAAAATATTAGGCGACACTGAAAAATCTTCAAATAGATCAATATCAAATTCTCCCAAACTCAGTTCACTGTCAAGTAACAACTCAGATAAATTATGTTCCAATTTCACACCAATTACAGATACAGCATTAAATGAGTCATCAAAATTAGTCATTGATGTAAGTTTAAGTTTTAGTCACATGGATGAAACAACATTGCATGGGAATAAAACATTACCACAAGATACACCTACAGATTTACCTGAACATGATAATGAAAAACCTACAAAAGAAATGAAACCTGATTTCAAACTTGAATGTGATAAAGTAGAGCAACCTTCAAAGTCTAATTTTGGAATCAATAATAAAAGCGCTACAATGGATAATTTCTACATCGATGGACCATCATCACTTGGTGCAAAAAGCTTTACAGGTTCCCTTAATGATATACATAAAGGAAGTGAAAAAACTTCAGAAAATAATCCATTAATAAGACAAAGGTCATACACTGTACTGACTCCAAGTCCTATGCTGCTAGCCCATTTGCAGATACAATCACTCAGCACCGGTGTAGAGGTGGCGGCGATATCAATGAGTGAGTCGCGCTCCAATCTAACTTCACCTAACAAAAAACGTAAAAGCTGGGACTTAGAAACGGCTAAAGCCACATGGTCAAACATGGCATTGGAGTTGAAGAAAAATAATATCGTCATTAATGTAGCTTTAGACGGAAATAATGATATAAAATGCAACGGAACTAAAAAGCGACTTTTGTCCAGATCAGTCGACAAATCTAAAAGACAGTCAGTTCCGCGATCGAGATCTGCAGCTTCTGAAAAAACTCGATACAGCAATTTAAATACCAAACCATCAATTCAGTCTGCACCAATAAATAAAAATCACAAATCTCGAAATCCAAATAAAAATGTAAATGCTAAAACGATATCCCATCAAAAGACTCAGGAACCTAAGTTACCGACACCACAATTGGCCACTGAGAGTGACGACCCTGACCCTGCTAAACGTGTGAGAGAACTCTACGAGAGGATACAAAAGCAGCAGCTCATACAAATGGCAACACTTGTTGAAAAACAGAAAAAGGAACAAATTCTCTTGCAGCAGGTTTTCGAAGAGCAAAACAATTTGCTATTTAATCAGTTGAAAACGATTTGCCCAAAGTCACCTGGCGAAATGAAGAAAGCTTGGATTGACAAAAACGAAACACCAGAGCGAGGGCCCGTCAGTCTCAGCCAGTTAATCACCCCCAAACCTCCGGAACCGACTATCCGCGACAGCCCCGTGTCTACCACATTGACAGATACCAACAATTATTTAAATCATTGTGATAATGTATTGAAAAAGAGCAGGGATATAACTAGCAGTATAAAAAAACAGCATACGGAATTTAAGAGTGAAAGTAATCCAAAAACTGCCAAAGGTGATGTTGAAAAGATAAGGACACGTTCACCTACGAACAAAAACACTTCTAGAAAGCTAATATACGACACGAGCGCGTCCTCCGACCGCGAATACGACCTCATTTTGACAGACCGCACGAACGATACGATGGCCGACCTGAACGTCACCTTCCCTTCGGACAACAGTGAGGACATCCGTCCAGCGAGCCAGCTCGACGTAGAAAATGTACGTGAGGAAGAAAGAACTGATCACGACAGATCACTTACGGCTATAGATGAACCTAAAGCCACCGATCGCGCCATTAAAAGCGTAGAAGATTCTATAAAGAATTCCATTCTCGACGTTCGGGCTCGACTTCTTAAAAAAGATCTTTTTCGTGCTCCGACTGCCCAAGAGGTAACTAATTAAGATCTAATCTTGAGCTAGCTAATAATTCATGTTTGATTTTCAGGTTTTTTTTATTGCTTATCTTTGTACGTTATTTGTTTTATTATACATTTTGTTTTGTACTTTGCCTTTTCTCTTTATTCTTCATAATTTAGCTAATTACACGTCGCATTATTATTTCTCTCACGTTTTCTGCATTTGAACGTATCGTTTCGCTGTATTTTCGCGTCATGGCTTGGCTCGTGTGGTTTCTGTGCTCGGTGTCGGGGACACAATGTTATGTATGATCTGGCTGGTGGATTGTAGCGCGCGGCGGCGACTAGGATAGTAGCGTACGCGAAAGGTTACCTGGTGCGCCGGCTGCTGCGCACGGAGCGCGTGCAGGCCACCGTGCAGACCATCCGCGACGCGCTGCTGTGCGCGCTGCAGCTGCACCAGGAGCGCGCCGGCATCCGCGGGCCCGACGTCGACCTGCACCGCCGCCTCATACAGCAGGTGACACACACACACAATACTCTTACACTGACGGTCATTAAACTAAGAAAACAAGCAAACTTTACTAATGAATGGTGTTGGTTTCTTTTCAAGTCTTCTTTTCTTTCTTCATACTATATACTGTTTTGTGTGTCCTCTAACTGTCTGTAAATGCACTTCATAACCAAGGTCTTTAAATGCAATGGTATTTGGTAATATGTTGTTTTGTCAGCATTTCTGTCTTGTTTATTGTTCGGTGTGGTATTTTTTGTTAATTCTGCTCCATTTTATCTACAGACGGGGTACAAAACATTTACAACCCTATCATACTCTTTCAATAAAAAATGATAAATGTATTTGTATATGTGCGTGAAGTTTGTGATGTATTTTCAGATAACAGCGGCGTGCTACTCGCTGCACGAGACGTTCATAACGAGCTCTGCAGCGGAGCGGTGCGCGCTGCTGGCCGCCGACCGCGCCCGCCAGCGCGCGCTCGCCCTGCGCGCCTCGCCGCGACACTACCGCCCCACGTATGTATATTCATACACACATACAAGTCATACATTTTCTAGAAGAAATTAACGTAGGTCGCATATGTATGAAAGTGTACTGTGCTGTGTATGGTGTGTGTGAAAAGTGCAAGATGATTATTGTCTGAATATTAGGTAAATGTTCTGTTCATGATGTAGGATTTGAGCGTTACACACGACGGGATTTAAGATTTGAATTTTAATGAATGTAAACTAAGAGGGTGGTAAATTTAAAAAATTTGCGCTGCGAGAAAAGAGCAAAATTTTCAAGCCAATAGCAACAATGAAGATAGGTTGCCATGATTACTTAAATTTTCAGCCAATGACAAGGACCGTCGTTGTTATTTGAATTTTGAAATTTGGAAAGGATAAATGATGGTGATGAAGCCGCCTGAGAACAGACAGTCCTGATAATAAATTGTTTATTTAACGATCTTGCATGGGCTGTGGGCTGTGGGTGCGTGTAGTGACGTAATGTCGCAGTCTCACTCGGGGTCGTCCGGGGCGCGCGCGCGCCGCGCCTCGCCCGCCGCCGCCATGTCGCACTCCAGCCACGGTAACCCGGCATACGGCTCTGTTCGCATGCTCGCCGCGCATGCTCCACGCACATGTTCGCATTGTCCTTCTGTCACACTATATTTCTATATAGAAATCTATCTGCAATGTGCACGTTTCACTCGTCTGGCTGTTCTGAAATGTTTTTTGCTTTGAATGTTTTAACGAGATATTGACAAATAGAGATCTCGTTGGCTAAGTATTTTGTTTTTTTATTGATTTTTAATTGGGTATGTGTCAACGTTTGCTTTCCATTGTTTGTTCAATATTGTTAATTTGCATTGTCTGTTTTCTTCACTTTTTATTTATATAGTAGATATCGATTTAGCATTCATAGAATTGATAGAATTATTAGTGGTCACTCACGAGATACTAGTCCTATGTCAAGGCTAGTATTTTGCATTTAATAAACCTTTTCTGCACTTTGCGTGTTTAAAGTAAGCATGAGTAGTGATTTGAGTCGATTTACAAAGTACATTTATTATCATGGCATTATTTTGAACTGTTTGATGACATAAAGTGTAACATTTAGGTTGTTGAATGTGACAGAGAGCTTTAGCGGCGATAAGTCTGGTCTGCGTGCGCGGTGCGTGGGCAGCCCGCGCCGGCGGCCGTGGCGCTGACCGCGGGGGCGGCGCCCCGGGTGCTTCGCCCTCTGCTGGCCGCACCCCCCGCCTGCGCACCTGTGACCCCTACACTAGCCATAAGACGCTGCAAAATTGTATGAGCTTATTCTTTTATTGCCTTATTTATTGGCCATTTTAAAAATGCGTTTAATTAAAGATTTATTCCAATGTGTAACAAAAATTGCATTTCATAATTTTTACAAAACCTACACTATTATAAAGGTGTTTAATTTAAAATTTGTATTCTAGGCATAAGATGCATATTATGGCAAAACAACAAAAAAAAATGAATAATTAGAAAATATAACTACCCACCTAACTGTGGGTTATTGAATTACTTGTCTAATTTGGTATCTCAATATCTCTGAAGAAACTAGTTATCTGCAGTTTAAAACCACGTTAAATAATAAATAATTACGGTATTTGAACCATAAGTGATAAATTAAGGTTGTATAGCGCGAAGCTTCCAAAGCCGAGGTGCCTGCACTTTTTATATTATGGTGTGTGTTGTGTTGCCAGTGTATGATGCAATGAGATTATTTCCAATAAAATAATTTAGTATACCAAGCTTTTTTACTGTTTTGTAATAATTCACATATTTGATATTTTTCGCGGAATATATTACTTAACTGTTTAAAAATAAAATTGTAGTCATTAGAGGTAATTTTTTTAAATCGTGATTTACTTTAAATGTAAAAGAATAATGTTTTTAATATCGACAATTCAAGTACTAATTAATCCAGTGAGTCAAATGTTATTCTTACGATGGGTTTCAACTTTATTTTTTAAAAAATGACGTGTTGTAAGAAATATTTAGGTAACAGCAAGCTTTTGCAGATAGTATTTTTAAACAGCTTAAAATGTATTTTCTGGTTTTCATTTTTTTATAAAATTGTCCACATTGTTGTAAAAGTGCCTTTTTCTGTTCTAATTTTTGTATAGAATAAATTGTAGTTACATTCCAAAACCACAAACTGTGTATGGTGTAAGCAGAAAGTAAAAAAATACAGGAATTTAAAAATTAAGAATAAATTAATCTGCAGCCACTATTTTTTGTTAAATGAAAACAAGACTATGTATTTGTATGTACTGATTTAATAAAATAAAATGGTAAAAATTGAAAATTAAAACGCAACTTCCGCTCGAATTTTTATTTAATTTAATTCCATATACTGCCCATTTGTTTTAACATTAAATTATTTTATAATTTTGTCAAATGAGTGGAAACAAGTTTAGATTGCCTGATTAACCAGCATCGGTGTACGGTGTGAGCAAATAATTATACTACTATAAATATACGTAAGTTATAAGTAGACAATAAAAGCGTGTCTTAAAGCACAAATTAAACATCACACAGTAACACTAGCACTGTAGTCACTCCGAGGCACTCCACTCGTGAAAAACATTTAGATCTATCCTTCATATGTTAAAATACCCTCTGTTAGTGCTAAAGATGTACACCCCGCGGGGCTAGGCCACGTCCAGGCCGGCCGGCTAGGGCAGCGTGTACTTCACGTAGGGCACCTCCACGTCGTTGTCGTCCTCGTCGTTGCAGCACAGCTCGAACACCAGCGCCCTCACGTGCGGCTCCAGCTTCTTCTTGGAGACCGCCATCACAACCTCCGACATGGGCAGGTTCAGCCGCTCCTGCTTCTTGCCCTTGGGCATGAAGAACGAGTAGAGCATGCAAACGCCCTGCGACAGCATCGTGATCTCCAGCTTGTGCTCGTTCTTGAAGTAGTCTAGGAACTGCTGTAGTGTGATCTCCCCCTTGATCTCGAACCTGTCCCACAGGGTCCATTTCTTGTCGTAGTAGCTGTTGACGGGTGCGGCGATGGGCTCCGAGAAGCCGAAGAAGGGCAGCGCCAGGTTGACGAAGCCGTTCTTGAAGACCTCGAGGACGTCATATCCCTGCGCCAGCTTGTACAGCTCGAGGCAGACAAGGCCGGCGACGACGGAGGTGGTGGTGGCGATGGCGGGGATGATCTTGCCGGCGATGAGCTTGGAGCGGTGCCTGTCGGCGGGCGGGATCTTGTAGTTGGCGGCGCGCAGGTTGGAGGCGGCCACGATGAAGTCCATGTGGAAGTTGGTGTCGTCGTCCTTCTCGAACTCCAGCGGGGTGATCTTGAGTCCGCCGAGCGCGCCGGCCGGCGGCAGCTCCGCTATCATGTTCTTCACCTTGTCCTGGTCCATGTGCTCGTTGTTCTGCGCCGCCAGGTGCGTGTCCGTCACTGCGATTTTGACACCGCGGCGTGGCTTGAATTCTGGCACCTGTAATATTATTTAAAATTACATTCTGCAATTTATTGCACTTCTTACATTAGTAAGACATAAATCCAAATGTTTAAGGGATTCTCATTCTATAGAACCTAGTTTCTAATAACGAATGAGATACTATTTAAGCTTTTTTAATTTTCTGGGCAGATAAAGTCTCGTGCAAAAGCTAGTTAGGAAATATTTCTAGCCGATTTTATAAATAAAAAAAGATGTTTTTTTTACCTCAATACTAGTAGCCATCCGTGCGATTTCTTCTCTATCTTGGCACGTGGGCAGGCCGTACACTTGCGCGCGCAGGTTGGCGGCGGCCACCACGTAGTCCAGATGCAGCTCATCCTCAGGGTCAAAGACGAGCGGCGAGGGGCAGCGCTTGGGGCCGGACCAGAAGGGCGCGCCGCTCAGCGTGGGCTGGTCCGGGGGGAAGTTGAACAGCAGCTGCTTGATCTGGTTGGAGTACTGCGTCTCCCAGTGCAGCCGCGCCCACGTCACGCAGTCCTCGAAGTTCATCGGCCGCTCAACAATAGCGTTCTGGAAGTGAAGATTTAAAAACATTTTTGTAGATCGTACTAATATTATACTTGCGAAAGGTTTCATGAATATTTGCAACTACACATCTCAAAAATAGCTCTACTCTATGAAATTCGTCATAGATTTACTTAATTTCATGTTTTGTAGGAATAACTCGTATTATCCAAAATTCTAATTGCTCATATACACAACAGAATCTTCCTTCTATAATCGCGCTTTTCGTTTTGATCGCATTTAATTTTTAGGTTTGGTTAGGTACCTTACAGATCAGAGCCAGGGTGGGGCAAGCTCTCCACCCTTGCCCACCATGGCAACACAAATGTGTGATAATGACTTGTGTTCCCGCAACTCGTTTGCTTCCTCTTATAAAAATAATTAGTCTGTAGGAAGGTAGTAATTGAGTAAGATGCGAGGCTGTGGTAGTTACCCGGACGCTCTCGATGGCGTCGAGCGGCTGCGTGCCGGGCAGGCGCACGGTGCGCTCCAGGAAGTGCGGGTCCGTGAAGTACTGCGCCGCGTGCTCCGCCGCCTGACGGAACAGCCCCTCGAACTCGTCGCGCGCCCACTGCAGCGTGTGCTCGATGGCGTTGGGGAAGTTCTTCAGCGTGCAGATCGGGATGCTCTTCTCCGGGGGGTCCTGCGACGAGCTGTACGACTCCGTCAGGTACGGTACCACCACCTGCCGAATACAACCACTGCATTACTACTGACAATTTTACCAAAACTGCAAAAATAAATACGTTTTCACCAACCGGCCCTTAAAAAATTCAACAAAAGCATTAGTAAGCTAGTAAAAACTAGCCCTTAACAGTCGGCTTGCTCGCTCCCGTAGGTCATCGACTGGTAACGACCATGGTAAACACCTAAACATTTGCAAAAACGAAATTCTAAGAACACTAACTTCCCTGAGGGGGGTAGTAAATGGAAAGTAATAGTGAAGATGTGCTTTAGTATACCTGCGTGTTGCCCTTAGTGCCGAGCGTGCCGCTCTCCAGCAGCGGCTTGCGGTAGTAGACGCAGCGGCGGTCCATGTATATCCTGGCGTCCACGTTGTCCAGCGCGTTGGCGACACCGTCCAGCTGCTCGAAGAACTGGTCGTCGTACACGCACTCCGTCTCCGGGCACACGCGGTTCTCGTGCGCCACCACGTTCATTGAAGGGTTCATCTTCTTGATCACCTGATTTACACAACAAAATACGAATATAACGAAAATGTAATAGAGATAACCTAATAGAGCTTTAATATCAAAATCCTACTAACATTATAAATGCGAAAGTTTAGATGGATGGATGTTTGTCAGAGTTTGTACCTTAAACTGCTAAAAGGATCTTGATGAAATTTGGCATAGATGTAAAGGATAGTCTGGATGAACACATAGGCTACCTAGTTTTTTTTTATTCCACGCGGACATAGTCTCGGGCGAAAGCTAGTCACTTTATAAACATCTAATTATAACGTAATTATAAAATTCCCTTATAGAAATACAGCCTAAGTAACTTTGAATTGTTTAAACAATGTGAACATACCCTAGCAGCAGTACTGGATTTGGGCTTCTGCACATCACTGGGCCGGAATAGGAATTGCCGGTTTAGGTTGGACTTTTCTATAAGGTCCATATCGGTGACGGTGACGCAGCCGCCCTCCGCGCCCACGCCTACCATCGCGAAGTTCTTCATCAGCTCGCACCCGATAGCTCCGGCGCCTGGAATAACACACATTGATGCAATATCACTGACTAATCTTAGGAGTGTAATTTATCATAATTGATTTTAATATAAAGGCGATAAATCCAATGACTGGATGAATTGATAATTTTTACTACATATCTCAGCTTAGAGGATCTCTATGAAATATCGCACAAATGTAGAACATTGTCTTTCCGCACGGATGAAGTCATGAACAAAAGCTAGTCTGTAATAATGCTCAACTGCGTTAAATATTGGTAATATTTTTTATATTTATACTAATGTGATAATATTGTTTTGTTAATTATTGCATCTCAAATCAAAAAAGACTTAACAGCAAAAACTAGAATATGAGAGAATAAGTAAGAACAGCACATTTCTTTCTTTATAAATTACTTTCCTAAATTAGATTTATTAAAATCAAACTATTTGCAAAACAATTGTACTGTTTCTTTATTACGTCAATAATGATTTTCAGTACAAAATCCATACAAAGAGTTTGCAGTGACATTCTAGACCCATTGTCAGTCAATGCCCTTGCAAGATAATGAGCCATTTCAAAGAAAAAACGGCACTGAGTCACTCAATTAACATTGTCATCATACTAATCATTGTAGTTAACATTAAATATGGCAACACTCAAATATAAAATTAGTGTTACGAGTTTATTTGTTACATGTGAAACATTTCGTTTTCCTCCAATGAATCGCGATACAATGTCATGCAGGTGTTTAATCTAAAATGCATAGAGATAAAGACAGTATAAACTGGAATTTAATGAATATGTAACCAAGGTTGCAGCTTACGCTAGTTATTATAGATGTGCATTGTATAAGTTTTGCGCAATATCCTTACAAATTGAATATTAAAAACATCAGGAATTTAAAAAATCTAAAATCATGACTTCAACTAACAAGATTTAGAATTGGCTTAAAAACATTGTTTTATTTATGTTAAAGCTAACACTTACCAACAATGAAATACTTCAATTCACCAAGCTTTTTCTGGAAGTCTCGGCCAAATACAGCCACCTGACCATCATAACGCGAGCCAACAGGCTTACACGTCTCCTCAGTAAGAACAGATCGGTCTTTAGGAAGGCACTCAATAGCATCTAGGTACAACCACTGAACTATCGGGTGGAACTTTCCAGAGCAGGCCTTCATCACTTCTTGTGCCACAACACCACCGATTGCCGCATTCATAGGGTTAAGATCTCCAGATGATACCTACAGAACATGATTTACTATCAAATTTTGTTCAAGAATATATAATCTACAGAAATGTTGTTTGTATAGATTGTTGTAAATATGTTTTAAGAGTTGTCTAATCTTACTAATATGATAAATGCGAAAGTTTGGATCAATGTTTGTTAGAGTTTGTAGCCTAAATTTGGCATAGATGTCTACATCTAGTCTATCTAGGATATACAAGATGTAGTCAAGAACACATAGGCTACTTTTGTTTTTACTAATTCCACGCCGGCGAAGGCTAATGAGAGTTATAAATATACATACCTTACAAAATGTTTCTAATAACTCCTTATTCAATTCAACATCTTCATTGAAAATTTCCTTATCTTTAACTAAAGTTTTTACATACTCCATAAACTTGGTAGTGTCTGCATCACACCATGGTTTTGGCAAACGCCCTTCTGCGTCCTGGAACTTATGAAGGGCAGCAAAACCCAAGTGTAACTGCTGTGGATAATCAAATTTGCCAAAATCTGCTATCAGGAACTCCGGTTCCTTGATAGACTCCTTAAGTGGTTTAAAATTGATCTTCTTGGGCATCTTCACTTGTGTGACTATACCACCTCGTTGATATTTAGTGAAATTTGTAGTATCACCAATGCTGAATGTGTAAGGACCGAGCACTTTGATTTTTCTTGGTTCACAACCATTAAGTTCTGTCATACCTTGGACCTGGAAATATAATAAGAAAATCTATTTTGGAACCTTAGTATAATGCCATGTTAGTTTTGTTGTCTATAGAAACTAATAATCTATAGATATATTCTGATTATTTTGTGATGACACCTGACCATAAAGAATGAAATACATTCTACTGCTGGTAATCATAATGTAATTTTGTAATCGTATAAAGTTTTTATGACACATACAATATTAGTTGAAGCCATAGTAATGGTATGAGTTATAACAAATATTCTTTCAATGTAATCTTGGAATACTATAGTTGCCAAAAGTTAATATTGGGGCCAAAAATTTGATGTATTTTCATCATAGTTGATTTAAAAATTAAATGCTATATACAAACTATGGCACTAATAACCTGTTATGGAATGTTTTAACACCTTGTTTTATCACAATATTTTTTTTAAATAAAAAAATATGTTCATGATTCATCTTGAAAAGAAAATACTATTCATAAATTACTATTAACTTTACTAGATTAGAGCAACTTTCAAAGTCTAAGTTAATTTTATGTTTTATTTACATTTCAATCTTTTATAGAAAAAAAATATGATTAACAAGCATTAATTTGCAATATAAATATGGAAATGTAAACCAAAGTATAAGTATTAACCTACCCTCCATTCATTTTCTATGCTCACTTGTAACCAAACTTTACCCAGTCCCTTTGTATTAGATTTGCTTTAACATTAGGGGAAATTTTCCATGTTCCAAGTTTTTCTAAACAATTTCAAATACTCGTACATTACAAGATATACATACCTCACTAAATGTTACATAGTCTCCATCCTCTAGTCCATGACGTGTGTCATCTAAGCAAGTGACAACAGCTTCGTATTCGTGAGTGATCACCGCTACCATAGCTGATGCGGGATTTTCACCAGTTACATCTAATACTGTAAATTCTGGCCCAAAGTCGCAAAACACTTGTGAGAAAAGGCCTCTCGTATCGGCGATGACTAAGGCAACATTATTAGCGTGAGTGATGGCTGCTATGCGCTCTTGTTCCGCCAACGATGCACCAGTCAGTACTACGACACGGAATTTCTTTAGAAACTCCTCGGTCAAGGCTCCCGTATGTGCAGTAGTTGGAACATAATGGTTCAGTTCGGCTAATTGTTCACATGAGGCCAAGGCTCTATTTTGACCGATGGAACACTCTGACAAGTAAAATTGAGACGACAAGTCTGCAATTGTGCAAACGCGATCATCATGCAGGGTGACAGACTTAACACCCCCGAGAATCACGTTTTTTGCAACTTCTACTCCAAGACCACCGAGGCCCGAGATCAAGACGTCCGAGCTAGCCATCCTGCGCATAGCATCGTGTCCGAGAACGTAAAGTTGTCTGGAATACAAACTTTCGTCAATTTCATCTTCCACACGCGTTCCATTGTTCGCCATTGCTGCAGATTTGCAACGGGTCTCTCCTGTATTTAGCTTCCGCTTTTTCGCCGGGGGGTCAACGGAATTATCGGCGACTTCAGCACTAGACATCGGGCACGAACGCGCACAATTTTGACAGAATTTTGCTTTGTGTTCTCCAGCACAATCAAGAAATAGTCTTCAAATTATTGGGGACGACATTCGCTCTTCGCTTCGATGAAGGCCCGCTTACTCACTGTCATGAACTTAGCTACAAGTCAACGTGGAAAAATATCCACGGAAGTTCTGCTGTTGTTTTATTTTTTTAATTAGCTCTATGAAAGATATGTTAGTATTGTAATAAAAATATTAATTAACATTAACACACAATACAACTAAGAACGATAATTAGTTTTGATTGACTTACTTTAAATGTGTGTACTATGAATTTGAAAAACTGTCAGATTTACTGGAATTTAAATAGAAAAGAAAAAAGAAAAATCTGTGAAGATTTCCATAAAGCTGTAAATTACTAAATAGAAGAAAAACACCTTAAAATTTTTAGCTTAAAAAGTAAATCGCATAACTTCAGTTGCTTACAGTAGATTATAATCTTTAAATAATTTAAACTTTATCTTATCATGATGTGTGTAAACCTCTATCCTGAATCGATTTTAAAACAATAAAAATCGAATAACTTTGCTGCTTCTGTAGCAAACTTCAGACTAATCCATCCATTTTTGTGAATTGAATGATGAATGACTTAAACATTTCAAACCAGTGTTGCCAAAACTACGGCAACTGCCATGTTCTGGGGCTTTGGGCCAACAAATTACAAAACTTACGGCTACAATTTTTTTAAATATCTAAAGTAGGTAATTTTTAAATAGCTTTTATATGAAAAAAAACTATTGGTTGACAGTGATTTGTATCGGAAATTGAATATCGTGTGATTTTTACAAAATATTTCAATTTTAGGTCAATTTCCAAACATTCCCTTTATGTTAAAAACTTTAAAATAGCGACATTTTCTATGCAATACAAGGCTTTTTTCCCCACAACATTTACCACCGGGTAAAAATTTTCGTTGGCAGCATTGCTTCAAACTTCGTTCTCATTTAAAATCATTCATTTTCATTGTTGCTGTGTTGCTGTCTGTCTATCGGCTGTCGGTTTTACTTTTGTCTGTGAGTTTTGGTGTTATTTGACATTCGTTTATTTTGTTGTCATGTGTTATCGGGAGTGAAAGGACGTTGTTGTACATTATTTATTCAATTAAAAACACACGGATTTTCTGCATTCAGAATGACTGTCGTGTAAATAACTAATAGTGGAAGATCTTAGAATCTCGTTTTTGTTTAAGACATTCATTTTATTGAGTTAGCAATCATGGTGCAGGAATATGTGTCTCCTGTCAGGGTACACAAGTATCCGTTCGAAATGGTGATGGCCGTGAGTATCACATCTTATTTATTGTTCTTATCCTGTAATTAGAATATTAACTTTCTGCACAATTCAATTAGTGTCATAAAATTCAGTAGATCCGTCATAATGACATATTTTTACTCTTTCCTCATTCTTACAACATTCCTGAACCGAAAACCAGTCTAATCTCTCACGATTTCATTCACAGAAATAATTTTAGTAGTACTGTCATTTATTTGGAATTGTTCATATGTGGAGAATAGTACATTATAAGGACATAAAGGCTATCTAAGATTTCTGTTTGTCTTGTTGATCCTTCTAAACCCATCACCACTTAGTATGATTTTTTTCTAACACTGTACAACTAATTTGTTATTCTATGAATCATGTGTATTGTAAATATTTAGACGAGCGAAGTAACCATGTATTAAATGTAAAGTGATAGGAAAAGTCAGTTATTGGCTTATTATCACCTACTTAGCATGTTTTACTTAACTTTGCTCATGAAGTTCTTTATGATGTTCTCAGTATGAATATAATTGAGGAAAATGTCATAGTCATTACATGTTTTTCAAATAGTAAATAATATGGAATTGTTTGTGTTAAATTAATAAAACTGATATTTATTTAAAGGAAACTTATAACTGCTACAGCATGTTATATAACAATAAATCCTGTAGATTGGTAGCTTGAATTCCAACATTGTAAGTAAACAATTATTCAGCACCCTGTTGAATAATTTTACTACATTTATTTGTCCTAATATGTTGGAGAAAAATATGACTGAGATGATGTATGATAGAGTTATGTGGAGGACAAAAACCTGTTGCGCCAGCCCTACAGGAGTAGGATAAGGAGATGATGATGAATATGTCGGAGAAAAAGAAATACATTACTTTAGGCTTAGCTTCTTTAGCTGACAATCAGCTCAGCTTTAGCTGACAATTCTGTCTGTGGGAATTAACAAAATAATTATTATTAGCTTATGTGTTATTCCAGACTATGTTTATCATCTGTGCCAAATTTCAGTGAGTTGTGTTAAGCTGTTCAGGAGATACTGTCTAACAAACATCCATCTAAACTTTTGCATTTATAATATTAGTAAGATTGTTCATACTAAAACCTAGATCTCTTCTTCATTTAGTCCATTTAAATTTAATTCTTTATTTGTTTAATTTAAAAAAAGAATTTGTAGTATGTATTAAAACAGGTCATTGTTTAAAATTGATTAGAAGTGTGTTCAAGTTGCTTTATGTATTTAACTTATATCCACGCTAACCTAAATGTACAATGTTCACATTTTTTACAAGTGTCATTAAAGTTAATTAGCAGATAATATGCTAAAAGAACATGTTTTGTCTGATATAATGTTATCACATTTTGTTCACATTAAATATAATTTGTACTCATTAGGTTAAAAGAGAATAATTGAGAACATCTTCTATACATCATATAATAAAATTGGAGTGTCTGTTTGTAATACCAAAAGAAAAACTTCAGATTTCGGGAAGATGATGTATTTGCGTTGATAATAACGAAAATCGCATTCAAAAATGTTATGCCTGTCTGTCCGCAAGCCGCGCTTGTTCCGGGTAACCTCTGAAGCGGTTTGGCCGATTTCGACCAGACTTTCACTGAAGGGTAGCTAACATAGGCGGGCATATTTTTTTTTAATTCCGCGCTGTCAATTTGGCGCCACGGGTGATCCAAATTTACGCTAACGAAGTTTGCGGGCGATAGCTCGTCTGGTATAAAACCGATAGCTAGATTTAGGGTACATTCTAATTTTAAAATCATCTACTGATATGATATAAGGACAATTTTTAGGGACCAGATTGTAAAGCAGAGCATAATTTTATCACAAACTAGCTGTTGCTCGCGATTTCGCCCCCGTGAAATTAAAAAATAATACAAAATATAATCTATGTTACTCACAGATAAATTTCCTTTCTAATGGTGAAAGAATTTTTATAATAAAATCGGCCCAGTAGTTTTTGCGTGAATTAAATACATACAAAAATACAAATCTTTCCTCTTTATAATATTAGTACGAGTATAGATAAAAGATTCACATCTTTTTTATACTTGCTCTTGCTTTGAAAAGTAAAATTAAACCTTGTGTCTAATGCATAAAACTTTAAAACAACTAAATCTTCGTCTGAAAGGACCTCATGTAACTCGTCATGTAACTTTTATATTCCATCCAGATTTTATGTCTAATTTCTATTTCAGATGCTTTTGATTTTATAACAATTCTATAACAGAGGATTTCTAATCTTAAATCTCTGTAGTTAAGAATCAAATTAATTTAAACACCTTAACACTCGAAAGTATATCCGAATTTGTCACAATTAGCTTACAGTCGATTTCTTTTGACGGTTACTGTAAAATGTGATTCATACGATTTTATATTTTAAAGAATAAGGATTATGGTCGTCTTTGTATCGCAGTATTGTCGAGGGTTTCGACGGTCAGTCACGGACACGGTCGTCGACCCTTACTTCGGTAAGTTTACTTTGGGAAATGGGGCACAGTGCCTCTATCTTGTTTAAGCGAAAACATTGACCTGTAAGGAAAATTTACTTGAATTTACACTCGCACTTCTAAGTTGTTAGTTACGATAAAATATTCGGGAATAGAAGCTGCGTTAAAATTTATTTGCTTGTTATATTCGCTGTTCTTTAAAAAATTATGACAGTCTTATTATTAGCCTTCTCGTTATTGCAAATAATTACGGCTATTACTAGTATAACAAGACCCTTTGTTCGTGAATTTCTTTCATAAGACATGTTACGTATGCGCATTGATTGTCGGGGAACCAACAATTTTACTGCACCAGTTATTTGCAGAGTTGTAAAACGTTTCATGTGTGGCGACTCCACGTCTGAGAATTTTATGAACCCACTAGCTGTTGCCTTGCGACTTCATCCGCATGAATGTATGAAAAGTTGATTTTATTGTTTACATTTATCAAATTATCAATTGCAAATTTCAAAATGACATGATATGATGACAACCTTGCTTCCTTGATGTTGGCAGCAACTTATGGTCTCTTTCCCACATTAGGGTTTTTATCCAAAATATTTACCCCCTAAGTTTAATGGCGTGAAAATATATAGCCTAAAGCGTGACGTAAGTGTAGGGCTTTTTATTAAAAAAAGAATTATTCAAAAATATGCTGTAATTGCTGACATCTTAGGCAACAAAGAAGTGTGAGTTTACGCTTTATTATATTAGTATAGATTAAAAATTGTGTAGTTGCTTTACATTTAGTTAGTTAAGCTCAATAGGATCTCATTATGACATGGTTTATGTTAAAGCCAAAATTGTCATATTTCCCAGGTGTTACCCATTCGTCGAAGAATTGCATGTGTTTAGAGAGGTTTTTTATAAATGTAAATCTTTTCATGACATAGGACAATATTTTTTTAAAGAAAATGTTAAGGTTTTCTTTAGATTTATCTCACATTGTTTGTAAAACATTACGTGCTCGTCGCGTGATTAGCTTCGCGTAAAGTTGACATGACCATACGATGTAGTTGTCTTCCGCAACCTATTTGGATATACTATTCTCGAGTCTAGGTCACTTCGATTCACGGTCGACACAACGGTAGGGGAAATAGAAATTTGTATGTCTCGAGAATTCATATAATCTGAAGAACTAGGGAATTTCCATAGACAATTCTTTAGAAATGACATGACTACACTAGGCTTTGATTACTAACTTGTATTGATTTTTATAAATTTGATAAAAAAACGTTATAGTAAAGTTGTTCTTTATGATAAATTTAATGATAGTATAATGAGTCTGTGGTCAATATCTCGGCCATTGTTCTTAGAAGCGTTTTGTGTCTGATAATACTAATTGAGTAGAGGCATGTAGTGTCCATGCTTTGTGAGATTGTCGGACGATCATAAAAATTATATTGTATTTTTTACACAATACACTCTGTTAACTGGTTTCAAGTTGGACATCTGACCGAGTTAAGACTCAGTTTTTCGGGGACGGCTTCTTAAAGCCTATATTTCAGACTGTAGTCGAATTCTGTCCCAAATCTATACTAATATTATAAAGAGGAACGATTTGTATCTTTGTATGTATTGAAATAACTCAAAAACTACTGGGTCGAATTCAAAAAACCTTCACCATTAAAAAGCTACGTTATCAGTGAGTAACATAGGCTGTATTTTTTTTTTTATTTAATTTCATGTGAGCGAAGTCGCGAGTAACAGCTAGTTTCATATAAATGTGTCTCCCAAGTAAAATTGTAACATAAATCCATCTATCCAAATTTTGTAATAAATTGGACATGGTATGAATCTTGTTAGACTTCCGTCTACTGTGAAAGACTTCCCTAAGTTGGTCACCGAGTGACATTTGGCCCGTGTATCAGGCGCCGCAGTTAGCACGCCTCGTATCTATGCCCAATGTGGATCGCTTATCACCAACCGCTAATCATACCAATTCCCAAAGCTAAAGCACGCTACAGACGTTTGAACTGAACAGTTAAAACTGTCTGAACTGAGCGTCTGTTGCTGACTTAATTTATACTAGAATCGTAAACGAAGGAATGTATTTCGATATGTATATTGTCTTACTTAGGTCTCTAATAGGTTCAATTCAACGTTTTTTTCCAACGTAAGAAAGTCGATATATTTTGCTAATCAATAAATTTGTGTCCTTGACGATATAAAAATATCGCAGTAAATACCGAAGCGACCTTTATGCCGACCTAATAACGCAAGAGTGTGCAGGCAACTTAGCTAAGTTATTTAAGTAAGACAAATAATACACTGGAATATAGAAGCACTAGCTGTTGCTCGCGACTTCGCCCACGTGAGCTTAAAAAATAATAAAAAACCTAGCTTATGTTACTCACAGATAAATACCTTTCTAACGGTGAAAGAATTTTTAAAATCTGCCAAGTAGTTTTTGAGTTATTTCAATACATACAAAAATACAAATCTTTCCTCTTTATATTATTAGTATAGATTGTGTGTGACTTTGTGATTTATTCGAATCCATCGAAAAGAATTAAGTAAAAAAATCTCTCAAAATCTTACCATTTATTTTTCTCTTTGCCTAAAACGTATTCGTTGTTTTCCACTTGAAACCGCGATAAAAATGGTGATTTGTAAAAATCCTACAATTCCTTGTTTTAAAAGCCACATACGTTCGCAAAGTTTCTCTCGCACGAGTGTTCGTGGTACGTGCTCTGAATTATTTTAGGAATTCTGTGAAATTCTATATACAGGATAAGGTCACTGCAAAGAGTACAGTATATTAAAACATTAACAGAGTGGAGTGGGCGTCGAAGATCAGTGGATTTCCGAGATTTTTTATAGATTTCATAATGATTTCACAGGAAAATGATATACTGTGATTTTTTGTAAACATGAAAACACAAAGTAATGTTTATAAGAACTGCATTCATTCGTAGGCTAGACATGGAAAAAAAATGTAACAAGTTCTAACATAGCTCAGTAGGGCTGTAGCGTTGAGCAACGCCTAGGTCTGGTCTACATCGCAAATAGCAAACTGCGCAGATATTTACGTACTCCTTAAGTATTCCAGGTTTGGAACTACGTAAATGGTTATGACGCAAATACAGACGATTTAAACATAAATCTATATCTATACTATCTATACTATTATAATAAAGCGTAAACACACACTTCTTTGTTGCCTAAGATGTCAGCAATTACAGCATATTTTTGAATAATTCTTTTTTTAATAAAAAGCCCTACACTTATCTCACGCTTTAGGCTATATATTTTCACGCCATTAAACTTAGGGGGTAAATATTTTGGATAAAAACCTTAATGTAGGAAAGAGACCATAAGTTGCTGCCAACATCAAGGAAGCAAGATTGCCAAGGTTTGTCATGTCATGTCATTTTGACATTTGTTATTATTAATTTGACAAATGTTATCAATAAAATAAAGTTTTCTTAATTTCATGCGGATGAAGCCGCACGGGAACAGCTAGTCAAAAATAAAAGTTTTGTAATAATTTTGAAATATTACTTACCAATAACGAGTAGAATATAGTCAATGTTTTTTGTTAACCTCGCAATAATGAGATGAAAGTTACTTCCTCGATATGTGACACAGTGAACGTAACATACTCGTAATAAGCTTTTGTAAATCCATTTCTTATCTTGAGTTAGACCATAATCGGATCAAAGTAAACCACATATCGATTGTAGTGTATCAGTTGTACGTAAAATCGCTTTCAAATGTACATTAATCAGAAAAAAACAGAAGCGATACCGAGGAACGTTTCTCATGACTTCCCCTCGTTGAGTCGACAAGTAATTGACGTTAACAAGACACACCGCTCTGTTTGGGAAATCTTTGAAAAATATATAATGTATGTATTGTGAGAATCATGGTGTTCTATAGATATTATGTACATTTGCATGATATATACATCTGATATATGAACGAAATTATTTCCTTACGATAAATGATTAGTAGATTTGAAATCTTTATGTAATTTTACTGAGATTGCCAGTAATCTTACCTACTGTAAGAGCATTCTACGCAAAATCTCTATTGTCTGCTTGATTTCTAACTAATATTGTAAATGCGAATGCTTAGATGGATGTTTGTTAGAAGGTAGTCTGAATGAACACAGAGGCTATAGTTAAGGTTTTTTTAATTCCGAGTTGACGGAGTCGCGGGCAAAACCTATATATGTATAAAAGTGCACGTGGTTATGAAGTGTAGCGTGTAGCAGTCACTTAGCTACTAGCGTTATGTAAAATAGATTGGAGTTTGCATAACGTGGCCAGGTGGCAGCGCGGCATCGATTATGTGTCTATTTGTATTGTTTAACATCGATTGTGTGTTAATTGAAGACTTTATACTTAGATTTTTATGTATTTTATTGTTAATTAATGACTACATTTATCGCCATTGATACGTATACAACAGTATATAGATTTGGATTATTTTATATCCCTTTTAGTCCCAAGTGCCCAGTTTTGATTGAAAATCGATTGTCGACGTTTGGCCAGAGGTATGCGGTTAAATGTGGCGAAGTTTGATTACATTTTGTTTTTCAATATCATGGGATCTATATAGATGAAATTTCTAAAGTTTTTTCTTCTTTCTAAAGAAAATTAGACAGATTTAAGACCTACAAAATATGTAATTATTAAGGGTTAGTTTTAGAGACATTAAATACATCATACGTGTTTTTATTTAAACATGGGCTCTGCTTAAAACTAGAGCATGGCTATCGATTTAAAGGAGTAAAACCGTACATAACCGTCTTACCCCAGAAGCTTTAATGATTTATAGTTATTGAGGTCCCTCCGAAATAGGGTCTGGTTAACAACCTTACGGTAACTCGTGGTATTTAAGCGATGTTACCGGCTGTGTCGAAAGGACGTCGATTTCTTTCCGCTACCGAAGGCCGGCCTCGTCAATACTGCGCTGTCGGATATTCTCAACACCTCCGATATCAGATATAACTTTGTTATGAACTATTTCAGACTGTTTTCAATACATCAATGAACATTTAGCAACAACAGAAACCGATAATATAATGTTTCATTTACCAGAATTCTAATATTAGCCGAAAATCTACCTCCTAACAATACAATGTTTTGCCTTCATGTTATTCAAACATATTTTTAACATTTCTTTACACAAAACATTGAAATTCACATAAATTATACCGAAACTGCCACAACATGTCCGTCTTGACATTTTTCACGTGTAAAATCCATTTCTACTTGACACTTTGCAAGCGGCATACTACAGTATTGACGCAGTAATGGATGTCAACTTCAAAAGTTATCGTTTTCGGTACATCAATCCCCGTATTTCTTGGTAAAGGGAGTACTGGGATTGACAACCTTTGGTATCACCATAACATTACCATGTGGCACGCTACCAGATGCATAAAACATTATCTCAACGTTGGTAGAATTCAAATATTGAATCAATATTTTTTTCTATATGAGAGGGAGGTTCATATTTAAATTACTTCCTTTATATTTGTCTACATTATTCTTGTTAGTTTGAAAATACATAAATAAGTAAGCTAGGCTAATTATAATTAGTAGTAGTAGGGGCTATGGTTTCCGCAACTCCACGGACAGCGCGTATTTTGCGTGAGAAATGGACATGGATTACTCCAGCCAACCCAGCTCGCCGAAGAATGCCAGCAATCCTTTTATATTGCTGGTTATCTGGAGCAGTCTCGGCGAAACGATATACCTAATTATAATTACTCATGATTGGATTGGATTTTTAAAATAGTTGATTATCAATTGTTGTCAGGCGTACGAGCGGCGGTTCCCGCACTGCCCTCAGATCCCCGTGGTGGTGGACTGCAGTATCACGGACGACAGCTGGAGCGGGGATGACTCGCAGAGGTACACCACACGCCGCTGCCAGCTCAATGTAGACGCACCATATTTACTTAAAAAGGTACGTACCCCATATAAAGCCTTCAATATTTAATAATCAGCGGGGAAATGTTTAAAGGAAGGTAGCTGGAAGCATTTAGGAGACTGGCCGTCGTCGTAACTGAATGCTAAGTGTTTAACTTGTTACCGACAGCGCGGCAGCCAAAAATACAAAACACTTTTACCTCAAACTCACATCTTTATTATACTTAAATTCAGCTATATAACATAACACAATTCTTCACCATCTTTTTTCTTCTATCTTCTTTATCTCACGATAAATGTCTTGGTGGCCAGTATGCAACCTCTTTGGCTGTATACATACTGCATGTCAGCCAAAGAGGTTGTATTTTGCACTCAACATACCGCCCACCAAGAACATTGTTAATGTTCTTCACAAAACTGTCCCGCCCACCATGCGATGTGGGGGAGAACTTAAAACGATGGTGACAAATACAAAAACAACATAGCCTCATAACTTCTTGAACAGTGGACTGTATAATCTAACTTGAAAAAACATCTCTTTTATAGGTAACTATCAATAAACTTTAAATATCAAAAGACAACTCAAATACAAAACATCAGTACTTAAATCTTTGCTTATTTGCTAATAGCCACTCACATTTGACCTAAATTGCTAAAATTATTTAATTTTACAAAACACAAATACAAGTATCATACACATCTTAATATCAGTAAGATTTAGTCCTAACCATTACGGTTTCCAGCAAGTTCACACAATAAACCACAGAAAAGAGTTTCCTCCCTTATAACTACAGTTCCCTGACGTTTGGCTATATGTTGTTACATGTGGTGCGACTTGCTTTTGCTAAAAATCTAAATCTACTTGTTACCTGCCTCTCTCATCCGCTCGCCAATAACTTTGCGACTTTTCTCATTCTTACATCTTGTCATTACAATCTCTAGGATACTGATAATACCTAGGTCCCTTTTTACAAAATGTTCAAACATCCACTTAAATGACCCTCCGAACTTACATCATACACAATGCCACATAGGCCTAATATTTCGGAGAGTGCTCGCAATGATGTATTGAACGGTAAGGGATCCCTCTCAGTGCTGTACGTTGTTAAGACCGATGTATCCTAAACTTTAGCTCTAGTTTTCCGTTTGCTTGATTCGGTTTGCAAGGAGCTCGTTATAACATTGAATACATGGTCACACTGGAAAACAGTACCTAGGATGAATTCATTTGACTTGAATAAACTAAATCTTATTATCTTGTACTTCTTAAACTTACACCTGATATCTTTACTAATTGCTTTACATCTTATCCATTATGTATGTACTTATGGCCCGCTTAATCCCTTAACATTGCTAACACCTCCATAAAACAGAACAATAAAAAGTAAAAATCCTAACCTTATACATTTGCACCAATACAACAAAATATAACACACGAACATAGACATTAATCCTAAACACAAATCAAATAATATTATAATACATCATAAATATTCTCAACATCAAATTAAAACACTAACCTAAAACACAAATATCAAATCTTACCAACATAACCAAAATCATACCTATTGTCAACACACAAAAATTCAGAAAATAAAATATCACTCAAAATAAACCCACATTCTTTTAAAATAAACCAATTCACTTTTAAAATTTTCATAAAATGGCGCGTACACGCGGATGACGTCATCAGAGCGCGCACGAAGCGCTGCCCTTTGTGGCGCCATCGCGCTCACGCCCTGCTCGACCCTGCTGCGCTGGCCGTTGTAGCTTGCCACGCTGATCCCACTCACATGTTGCGGCAGTCTTCGAATTATATGTATGTGCTCCTAACGCCCAACTCCTATGGCGTTAGTTTTTGCACCTTGTGAACTTGTTGGCTGCCGGCTGCCGGCTCTCGGTTTATCACTAATCCGGCTCGAAGGACCATGTTTAACTTGTTACCGACAGCGCGGCAGCCAAAAATACAAAACACTTTTACCTCAAACTCACATCTTTATTATACTTAAATTCAGCTATATAACATAACACAATTCTTTACCATCTCCTTCTATCTCTTTTCTTTATCTCACGATAAATGTCTTGGTGGCCAGTATGCAACCTCTTTGGCTGTATACATACTGCATGTCAGCCAAAGAGGTTGTATTTTGCATTCAACACTAAGTGTAACTATCTTCCACAGATGATCGGTGTTGACTACATTTACTTCATCCAGAAGAACCACCTGGACTTAAGGAACAGGGTTCTGGAGATCGAGGCCACGAATGAGACCTTCGCCGCCAGGATAGGTGTGCTGGAGAAGTGCAGATATTATGTAAGTTTAGCTTATGAATCATACTGCGGACAATACGCAGTTTCGGATTTGAAATTGTTGGCAATGATAACCGATTTCAATTTTTTTTGCTACTTCTCATTTTTATGGTGAATGTAAAATTTATGTGTGTTAAAGTAAAGGAAAAATCCATTCTGTAGGCACGTAGCGGTTTTTATTTACGTCACGTATGTATGTGGAAATGATTTCCTGCCAGTACCGGCGAACAATCAGTGTTTGTACACATCCGTATACGTTTTGTATTCGATTGTCTTTGAAATTATATGCAAGTTATAGGTTATGTATCAGTGAACGTGTGTAGGTGAAATTGCAATCTATAATTGGTCAAGAATAACTCTTCTTGTCCATGAACTTGACTTAAGAAACCATATATTCTCCTTTTTACCTCTATCTAGAAAATGATTCCCGTAAAGTGCACACATCGCGTGAGATTTTCCCCAATGTCGAGGACATTTGGAGGTTACTCGTTAGTCGAGGTCGCGGTCGGTACGTGCCGTAAGTCGGTTCAAATCCAATTAGTGTGACTAAAATTGGACTAGAGTTTCCCGGTCTTGGTGGATGTGAAGTTAATCTATTTATTTCATACTTCTAAAATATCTTGATAACCAACTTTAAACGAAGTCATTACTCAGTTTTGATCGGTTCCATCAGGACCAGGATGAGTAATTGGTAATACTATTGCATTGAATTACAAAAGACTAGTACTATCATTTTTCTCGGTTTACGTTATTTCTAGGCTATCGTTTCACATACTTAACACGATCCTTCGTTCACATCGAATGTTATCTGGAAAAAATCCCTAAAATATTATTTTTAAGGTCTTCAGTATATTTCCAACAAATATTTGCCGGAATGTTGTGATGTCGGGGTGTTCCGGCATCGCTTCGGGTTTGTTATTGAATATCGTGTGACGCGGGAGCTATTTGCGGTGAGCGCTGCCCAACTCTAATATAACCTCTGCTGCCTGACATGGCATGCGCGAATTAAATTCCACTAGTTTGTAAACAATCGGCAAATTTTAAAAACGATTACCTGTACAGAATAAACAGATATATTCACGTTTCGGTTGATATGACAATTATGGTATTTAAAATAACTTCAAGTTATGAAAAGGGAAGTTCTTGAAAAAAGCTTCGATGCCTACCAAGGTCATTAGAACTAGGACGAATATACTTTTTTAGAATTAATCCATCATCCAAAAATATCTTCAATAAAATTGAATCCAGTCAAACCAGTGCCTTCGAAGCTTCAACATGTCAATATTCCAAATAGTCATTTAGTATCGTGTAATTGTTTAAATTTGATGACAACGAGCGGTAACCTAAGCCTCAGATCGAAGCCTTACGATACGTAACGAATCTAATTAGGAGGATGTGTGACGTGGCGCGCAAGGATTATCCTGCAGCGTATCGCCTAATAAGGCTTGTTACCAACGTCGAGACTTACCAATAAACAATTGTGAATTGTTTGGTACACTACATACTGCTATTAAGCTTTATACGAATTTAATACGTGACCTGGATTTTAATGTATTATTATCACCTAAAATTGGAACGTTCTACTTATATCAACTCTCTCTTACTAAAATGTATGTAATCCATGTTAAGGCAGTTTAATGTAGACAATTTACAATTATCCTTAACTAGCTGTTCGCGTGCGGATTCATCCGCGTGAAATAATAAAAACTTCATTTTATTGCTTACATTTGTCAAATTATCAATTGCAAATGTCAAAATGACATGACATGATGTCAAACCATGGCAACCTTAATTCCTTGATGTTGGCAGCAACTTATGGTCTCTTTCCCACATTAGGGTTTTTATCCAAAATATTTACCCCTAAGTTTAATGGCGTGAAAATATATAGCCTAAAGCGTAACGTAAGTATAAGGCTTTTTATTAAAAAAAGAGATATTCAATAATGTGCTGTAATTGCTGACATCTTAGGCAACAAAGAAGTGTGTGTTTACGCATTATTATATTAGTATAGAGTATAGATACACGTGCATCATTTTGGATATGCAATGTTTGATTCTAAGTTTTATCCCTTTCGACCACTTTTATTTAACTGTAAAAATATTCAACCATAAAATTAACATTTTTATCCAGTAATAACCAGTTTTCTCGCAGTCGTTAGATTATCAGATAATTGCCGCACGTGGACAAAACAGGTCTTTTGCCTGGTACTGACTTACACGATTTTAGTCATTACAGCAATAATTACAAGTTCTGTAATAGCTTGTATGTATTTCTAATTGAATATTTGTAATTTCGGAGGGCTGCTAAACATATCTTTATTACTTTTAGTTCGTCAAGGTCACTACCTTTTTTCGTATATCTATATACGAGATATCTGGGTATTGTAAATATATGCATAGAAACCAGTTCAAATGTTGCTATGTATTTTTTTTAATCTTTAGTTTAACTAAACACTGGAACCTTAATTTTATAGTTGTTTTCACGGATAAGTTTTATTGCCCACTACAAAGGAAAACTGTTGTAATTTTACAGCGAAATAAATAAGAATTAGCAAGTCCATTGTTTTGTATAAGGTATGCATAAAGCGTGTCTTGCAACTCGTGTGTAGGAAATGGTTTATTGTGCCATTGACAGAGACCGACGTCGCTGTCGCCTCACGTGACTGCCCGACGCATATTGTATGAGACGAAGGAACTCAATGTCATATTTTCACAAACAATTCAAGCGACATTTGAAATATCTGTAAAAGGATCTGTTTTGTTTTTATTGGAGTTTAGAACCTCTAAGTTACAAAGTCATCATCATAATTTAGGGAAGTCGTTCTTGTCGATGCTATAATCATACTTCATACTAATATTATAAATGCGAAAGTTTAGATGGATGGATGGATGGATGGATGTTAGAGTTTGTAGCCTAAGCGGCTGAACGGATCTCGATGAAATTTGGCATAGACATAAAGGATAGTCTGGAAGAACACATAGGGTACTCACTTTTGTTTTTTTTTTAATTCCACGCGGACGAAGTCGCGGGCGAAAGCTAGTTTTAAATAATCTCTTTCCCGAGTTTATTTTGCAACGAAAGGCTTAATTTAAAAGACAAAATAGTACTAGGCTAACATAACATATATTATAATAGTTAGGTTCTTAAAAGTTTTCTGCTCTCAAGCGATACAAAGTAGTTGACATTTCCGTCTATTGTCATACTAGTAATACAGAGATATAAAAGTTATAGATGTCTTGTCGATTTCTAGTGTGTGTAATCCTGCAGCTTCCTATATCCTAGAACTAGACACTAGTCTTTGTTGGCGGTCAGGAAACGCTGTGGTTTGTCTCTTGTTACGAATTCTGTTGTCTTACGACTTGAAGCCTTCTCTTCCAAATAATGTAAACAGTACAGCTGGGCTTATGTAGTTAATGTCCACTTTATCAGATATCGTGCTATCGTGATTTGTGACATTGTATGTATTTCTGCCCGACCCCGCATTCGGGAAGCGCCATTTATCTGTTTTTCTCGTTTCCTTGATAACTCGCCGGAATTAGTTGGCAATAGATAGTGCGTGTTTATTTTAGTGTTTTCATGAATGTAATTCATGATATACCACTCTAATATTAAATGTTTAAATTATTAAGTTTACTGGAGACATTTAAAAAAAAATTTAGATTTTTTAGAACTCACGTCTATTTTCGCAATGTAATTGGTTGTTTTTAAATCGATACTTGCGTGTAATTAACGCATTACACGCAGACCAATTACGATCTGTGCAACGTCTAAGTACTCGCAGAAGTTGGAACCGGACGTTGCTCAACTCTCAAGTACCGTATACTTTCAATTTTAAATACTGTTAGAACGTATATTTTCTGTTACGATACTATTGGACATTTCAGCTCAATCCAGACATAAAATATATCGATTTTTTTGTCATTGTGTTGAATACTTCTGAACTCAATTTACCTTGTCCAACAGGTTCATCCCGAAAATCAGGAATGGACCTGCTTCGAACAAAGTGCTCTTCTCGACGTAAAGAATTTCTTCGGACTCGAGAACACGGTGGAAAAAATCGCAATGAAACAATACGCCGCTAATATTGCTAAAGGTAATTTACACTAAGGGAATGTCATAGTAGTTAGATCTAGCAGAAGTTTTTTTAAAGCTATGTGTTGGTGTAGGCAAGGAGCTGATCGAATCGTTCATGCGCGAGGTATTCGCGGACGGAGTGACGGAGCTGCAGCCGTGGACGATGGGCGAAGTATCTCACAACCGCGAGTTACGGCGCATCTTGTCGCGCGGCGCTGAGCCCCTCTCCCCGCTACCTATACACGACCTCTCGAAGCACTCCCAGCCAGGTAAGCAAACTGCATAGACTTGGCGCTCATGGCAGTTTCACATGAATTTCTGTAACAGTACTCTTTTGTATTGTTGTACCCTCGTGTGTACCTAGCATGAGATTATTTTCAGCCATGACTGTAATTTGAATAAGATTATAAGTATTTCATATCAAAACGTCTAGTGTCTTATCTAGACAAACAGCATTAGGAGCAGAATTTATAGCATTTATTTGGTGTAAGGTCGTGTGAAAGTGTACGGCTCAATGCCGTCACCGACAGCGACGTGACGCAGCAACGACAGACACGATCAACTACTCTCACGTTTATGTACGCCTAGTACCTCAGATCCAATAATAGGGCAATTCATTATGTCTTTCGTTGAGGAAAATCTTAGAAATTCATACCCTTCATTTGGGTTGTTTTTGGTTTGTAGTTTCGGAATTTAGAAGTAAGACAATAACGCAGATTGCGCAATTTTATTATTTTATTCTCACTGTATTTGATAATTAAAATTTGTGATGCTATTCACATTTATTTGAAATTGAAGTCTTTAAAATAATTACATTCATGAACTATTAAGAAATAACACTAAAAAGCAATTCAATTTTACTCAACAAAGATGTTGATTGCGCTCGGCCTTCCGATATCAAATGTCAATATAGTATTTTAATAGGATGTTTTTTGTGATTTCGTGAGAATTTCCATTTTAAATATTCTTGATACTTGTACCAAAGGTCATGTAAATAATCGTTCAAAAATAAATACATCTTTAATGTTATTTTAAACTATACTCATGGCCGAATATTAAAACGACATTTAAATATGTAAAAGCGCCTCAATCATTTGAGCCTTATCATTAAGGCCAGTAAATCCATTAAAACTTCGACGTCTCAGATTGTAAGAGGCGAAGTGTTAGATTCGTTTCAGTATTCGGCCGTGGTAACGCGGTATCGCACAGATAATTTATTTTTTAATTTAAAGAGGCTTCTCATGTTCATGCCATTAGTCTTTATTTTGGCAAACATTCAAGGCATTGTAAGCAATGAGCGTTGTTTTGTCGCAAGCTCGGTTTTGTTTGTAGGTCAAACGTGTGCCATTTATGTAGAAACGCTTTCATTTGTCATTGAAAATTAGACCTTTTTAGAGTAACTATTTCTGAGTATAGTAAATTATCTACGACAAAGATTTGTAAATCTTGTCACCTTTAATGGTAGTTCTTAAACTTAAAATCGATTACGCGTTCTCTCTACACTCTAAAAAACAATGACGCTAAATAATTCACCTAAGTAATCGTTTAATTAACCTCAATTTTATCGCATCGTAGGTATTAATTGGTGATTACGAAATATCTCATTAGCGGAACAAAAACTGACGAGTTTTTAGCACTCAAGAAATCACACATAAATGATGATTTACAATCAAACGTAAAAAAAAAACATTAAAAAATATTCTTTGGTCAAAGTTATTTAATGGTTTGTTTACGACTTCTACAAGGGATTAAATTTTTTTTTAATAAATATGGACTTTTACTCATAGGTAAAACACTATTCTAATGGTGAAAGAATTTCTGAACTCAATCCAGTACTTTTTGAGTTCATCACATACAATAAAACAAATATACTCTTTAAATTATAAGGTAAAGATTAGTATAGAATTACAAATTAAAGACTGGATAATTTTAATTGCGGTAACAGGGTCGAGCACTAAATGGTTTTTAAATTTACAGTTTTAAAAGCTTTCGCCCGCGACTCCGTCCGCGCGGTATTAAAAAAAAACAAATGCAAGTAGCCTATGTGTTGTTCCAGACTATCCTCTACATCTATGCCAAATTTCATCGAAATCCGTTCAACCGTTTAGGCTACAAACTCTAACATCCATCCATCCATCCATCTAAACTTTCGCATTTATAATATTATGTTATAGTATGAAAGTATGAATTAGTATGAAGTATGATATGATAGAAAAGCATTATGTCTATCATAGTATCTTTAGTGCTATTATATCTGACACGTGCTATTGCAGTAAGAATCAACAGGAAAATGTTAGTACCTTGGGATATCTGCATTGGCCTCCTGCCAGTCGCCTCCCCTTGTACTGCCCACAGATCTTGAGCGTTGCAGATTTTTGCTATTGCATACAAACGCAATGTATATTCGAACGTGTAATATTATTTTTAATGCGTCAGGAATAATATCTTTTACATTGTTTCTTTACTAAGAACTGGATGATTGAATGAGTCTAACTGAAACATTGCTAAATATTTTGTAGTAAACTTTCAAATTTCCTGGTTTTGAAACCCTTTTGTCTAGTGAAATTAATTCAAATGCATACTACAATTTTTATCATAGAGATCTGTACAGTTTTGTTTGATAAACGATGTCCTAATGTCCTTCAAATGTAAGAGTATTCCCAGAGATATCCGATAAATGATTGCAAATGTTCGCATAAGTGGCTCTGTTCCCACTGGGGCCGGTCGCGTTAATATCGGGAGACAAGGTCGCGCCCTCATCGACCGTCGCTCCCCCGGGCTCTGCGCTCCAGTAGCACTTTAACTGAATTTATTTCTGTGACCTTAAAATAGGGAAGTTACACGCTGTAATAAGAGCCTGATGTTATCGTCCATGTAAAAACTGAAAATTTTTTTCTGAATATTTTTTTTCAATCTTTCCTTTCTGCTCAAAATTATTTATGTCTATAAAGGAAGTTTGAGAGCTGATATACCCAATAAAATTTGTTGTTAATATTACTTTTAAAAGGTACGACCGACCGCTATGCGTCTATTTATGCAACGGATTTTATTTTAATTTGTGAAGAACAGTCCAATGCTTTACAATAAAAGAAATACATAATATTGCCGAGAATTTCCTTGACAATATCTGTATGAGTTGTTTTTTCGTTTGCGTAAACCATTTAAAATGTAACCAGCATACTCGTTTATTTCTGGGCCATACCGTGAGGATAATTTTCAATATTAAATGCGTACACGAATGGTGTATGCATATTTGATGGTCGGGGAGTACCCCGCGCCGCGGCCGCGAGGTCGCTCCCAGCAATGCCGGTGTGTGGTTGAGCGCTTCAATTATTACTTGTCATAACAGCTGACAGGTTTTCAGTCTTTAAAAATAATATGTGACACATTAAAAGTGCTATTTTTTTAAACTATTTAAAAAATAAGGATAAAAAGCTAACATAACATTAGTTTTCATATCTTACACTTCAGTATCCCACTTAGAATTAATCCTATACCCAAGCCAGTCCTATTTCCTTATTCCTTCCTACTTAACCACCACCTCTCCTTCCTCAGGCACATCGCGCCTTCTAGAAGAGAGCGTGAGCAAGTTATCAGTCAAAAGGTCAGGGAGAAGTCTAAGATCGAGAAGCAAATCGGCAACGAAACTGGGCAAAGATTCAGTCCACGATGTGTCAAACTACCGTTTAAGGTCCAAGTCGTCGAGCCATAGAACGTTCGATCAATCGAACGAGGGCAACGAAATCGAACTGGATAGAAGAGAAGAATCGAAAGCATCGTCAATGCGGTTGCGGTTTATGCCTGAAAAAATTTCGTCGTCCAAAGTAAAATCGTTACTGTCCCTGGACTCGGGCCATGGCATGGAGTCTAAGCGGGTGACGCTCACCGAACCGTACTTGTCGCCCCCCGAGTCGGAGATGTCATTCAAGCTGAGGGAGTTAAAGTCGTGCCACTGCGAGCTCGGCACGCGCGCGGCGCTCGGACAGTTCTTGTACCATAACTGCCTGGCGGCGCTGGCGGTCTTCCTCGTTGTTCTCATCCTGCTGCTCTCGCTGCCCATGTCCCTCACCTACAGGGACACGCCCGCACACGATAGTTAAGTCTAATTTATTCTAAATATACGCATATGCAACAATTTTATTTTTATTTATTTTTATAATATGCGACGCCTCGTAACTACTTAATATCATGTTACTTTTAAGCGCACTTGCAAGGGCTCTTCGATACAATTAGAGATAATTACGGCATAGATGTCCATGGATTATCTTTCGTGACGTAATAGGTCAAAACAGGTCTTAAGCTAAAAGAACATCTAGGTCTTCCTGTTCTGTAAATGTTAATATCGTGCGTAGGTGTTCTGGCCATGCAACGCCCACGCCGTGACGTCACGCTTTTACGTCACAGCTGCCGTGTTACATTTACAGCGAAAGGACAACGTGTAAGCGAATACTATGATGAAGTAAATAAATTAACTTCAAGGTTTAAAGGGATAAGATTGTCTGGTGAAACGAGACACTGCTCTTACTAAGTTCTCATATTTTACAGAGCTACAAAAATACAGACAATCGTATTAAGAAAGCAAAAACGAACAAACATGGCAGTAACCCCGTTCCGGACCTAGCCTTGACCTGGACACGTTTAGTTGAGCTTGTATTTTGTTTTTACATTGTTCCCGTGAAACTAGCGACATAACGCCTCGCAGGCTCACTTTGCGATTCAGAATAGCTTGTAATTCAATATGCATCTCTATTACAAACGGAACAAGGTTTAATATTGTCTGACGTTTTCAGGTGTCTGGAACATATTGCGTCTTCTGTTATCTGAATTCCTTTAAAAGCTATTTGGAGGTAAAGTGTAGAGCGTTTCGACGACACTGGCACATATGAAACTAACAACGGCAAAGATTATTGTATTATAGCTAAAGAGTACCTATTTACCTTAGATAGAACTTATTAGGAAGGTAAAATTTATTTCATCGCCGAGAATTTCTCAAATGTAGAGTTAGTACTAATTGCCCAAAACTGTTGGCAATTAATGATGGATTTTCCAACTAGCTTTCCTAATTATAGGTTCGAGAACTACAAAAATTAATTACACCTTCGTAAGGAACTAATTCAGTAAAAATACTTTGTTAAAGTTTGTAAATGAATTTTAAAAATAAACAACGATTTCTGTTTCCATTTCGTATTCCACGAACGTACAAATGTTTAATTGGCTATACCAAAGGTCGACAGAACATAACAGGAAAAGATCGGGCGTTACGTAGGGTTGGTTCGTGCTCACGATCGCATGAATTATTTTCTGTTATTCAGAAGTTATATGTAAATATACAGGCATAAAGCTTGTTTGTTCAACCCTATGCCTAATAAGTTCCCCCAGTGTTTTAATCGGTTGTATCATCATCGATTACTTTTGTTTTAAGCATATTAACCCAAATTTAATGTATATTATGTCATTCGTGTTAATTGTCAAAGGAAAATGTGCACATCTTGATCGTACGTTGTATTTTTATACAATATATTACATACATACAAGAACAAGCATACAATTCTTCGTAGATATATAATTTAATGGTCAGCGATTATTAAGGCAATTTCCACTCCCGATTCTTCAGCTCTAAAAAGCGAAAAGTGCTCGATAATATAAAAGGTTTTAAACAATATCCAAATCATAAAAGACTAGCTTTCGCCCGCGACTCCGTCCGCGTGGAATTAATAAAAACAAAAGTGAATAGCCTATGTGTTTTTCCACACTATCCTCTACATCTATACCAAATTTCATCGAAATTCGTTCAGCCGTTTAGGCTACAAACATCCATTCATCCATCCATCCATCCATTTAAACTTTCGCATTTATAATATTAGTAAGATAAGATTAGCTGTTACTTGCGACTTCGTCTGCGTGAAATTAAAAAATAATAAAAACATGGCCTACGTTACTCACTGATAGATAACGCAGCGTTTCAATGGTGAAAGAATTTTTGAAATCGGTTAAGTAGTTTTTGAGTTATTTCAATACATACAAAATCTAAAAAATTGGATCTTTCCTCTTTGTAATATTAATATAGACTAGCTGTTGCTCGCGACTTCGCACGCGTGAAATTAAAATACAATAAAAATGTAGCCTATGTTACTCATAGTTAAATTACCTTTCTAATGGTGAAAGAATTTTTAAAATCGGCTCAGTAGTTTTTACGTGAATCGAATACATACAAAATTACAAATCTTTCCTCTTTATAATATAAATATTAGTATAGACTAGCTGTTGCTCGCGACTTCGCCCGCGTGAAATTACAAAATATAGCCTATGATATTCACAGATTACCTTTCTAACGGTGAAAGAATTTTTAAAATCGGCCAAGTAGTTTTTGAGTTATTTCAATACATACAAAAATACAAAAATACAAATCTTTCCTCTTTATATTATTAATATAGATGTACACATATAGGATTACGATCGTCTGTCTTGAATTGTTGTACTTACGCATGTCAGCAAGTTACATTGTTTTAACCTGTTTTTACACGTGTCCTCTATGTTTGAATAACATTAATGAAATACTCATTACCAGTGTAATATCAGCATTTAATGTTACAAATTATTCAAAGGGAATTCCTCGTAAAGTTTTTCAGTGTTTTAAATTCGATAGTAACCTTTAGATATTGAAGTAAAACTGATCCATATTCTGGAATCAAATTGCCGTATCGTTAATTCTTCGCTGAAAAAATGCAATATTTTAATTTATTGTAAACAAACTAAATAAACTGACAGATGTAAATGTCATTTGTCAAATTTTGTATTTTTTCTGTTTTTTTTAAAGATTATACGTCTCTAAAGTGGTATATAGTGTGTCTAAATAATTTAGATCAGTTTGACAATTCATGTCAATTCATGTGACAATTTAGTAGGGATGGGTTATGTAAAATCAAGCATGAATCTTTTCGATTTTCGATTTTTATTCTTATGGAAGTTGGAATCGATAGATTCATAGTTATAACTTATGAATTAAAAAAACACTGTTTAGTCAAATTAATAATGACCTGCAGAACCATTACAAATAATGAGAGTGATTAAATATTTATTACTACTACAGCCGTACGTAATAGAATTTGATTTCGCTATTATTATTGTCATCGCTAAATTCTTTACACCATAATTAAAAACTAGAATTGTCCTCTAAATTAGTTAGTAAGAAAATAATAATTTTATTTAAGTTCGATAAATTTTATTTAAACCGAAAATCGATAGTACATAATTGTTTGCTATGCGTGTTTGTTCGTCACTACGATACCTCTCTATTAAGTACGGCATTTGCCTTCATACAAATTGAATTCGATACTTCATATACATCATTTATCAAACTAATCTATCTTATTTAGACACACTATAGTATGGATATAAATAAATGTATATCTTGAAGTTTATCGGTGTTCGTTTATGATAATCGATCGTCAGTTAAGGCTTCCATTGTGCAGTCGCTATATGTGTACATGTATCGGTTACAGACCAGTACACGCTGGACAGTGAGTACATAAAGCGGTACTTGGGAGAGCTGACGCCAATGCAGGAGTCTCGCCTGCTGCAGCTGCGCAAATGGATCGCAGATCTACAGAAAGGAAAGGTAAGCACTTTATAACGTCGTTGCCGTGGAAGTATATTTCCTACCCCCCATTAAATTTGATAATCACAATGAGGTGGGAAGTAGTGGGAAGCATATTTAATTCTTTGATTATACACGTTGTCTCAGAAACTATATTGTCAAAGAACTAATGTAGCTCGAAGTAGGCAAGTTATAAAAAATATACGCGGTAAAAACATTCAAAGCGAGTTTAATGAAAACTAAATTCAAACTTTTAATTATTTTGCTACAACATAAATTATTACTCGACACATTTCACACAACAATTTATGTTACAAATAACATATTGAAAAGTTTGCGAAACGTAAGGCATTTATTCCCGTTTTCCTTTTATATCCCTGCCTCCGGGCTGTAATGTGTCTGTCAAAAGATTAAAAAAAAAAAAAAAAAAAAAAAACGTCATCTGTCACTTTGACAGCCGAGATACACGTGTTAAAAAAAAGAACGTTGATCATTGATCATGATTATTCGCTGAGGCTTGAGTTTCATATTATTGTTTATTGTAGCGACAGGGCTCAAACAGTTTGAAACAAATGAACTATCGTTTTAGCGATTTCTAAATAATTTTCTTAAACGCCATGATTAAAACCAAAACAAACATATCAGGTTTTTACTCTGATAAGATATGATTTGTTAAACAAAACAATGCCTAGATTCGTCACTGACGTGTGTTGACTGTGTATATCTGTAAAAAAAACCCCACCTGCATCAAAATAGGATGATAAAATACTGTTAAAAACAATACCTCCAATATAATGATAAACCTTCTACATTAAGACAAATCGATTGAGATAGAATTCACCGGGGTCGCACCAAGGACCCGGGATTCTGGCCGGGCCGGCGCGACCTTGTTCACAGCCGTTTTTCATAATTCAATAGTATCCGCTCTCAAAATAGATTCGTTGCTGAGTACACTTTGATTACAGGTTTCTCCTCTTCTGTGTATAAGCAATTAAACTAAGGATGTTTTTGATATGACATTTATTTAGCTGTTTGTAAAATTAACGCTTTGAGAAAAGAATGGTCTTGCCATGTTCGTCTCATTGCAACACTGTCGTGTTTTCAGTTCTTTAGACATCAAGGTAATTAGTTTTTTTTCTTTAATAATTGTTATTTGGTTAGGTACCAAGCGACACAACGTTGCTTAGGTTCCTCCGCGCTCGTGACTTCAGTGTGGAAAAAGCTCGGGAGATGCTGTCGCAGTCGCTACTATGGCGCAAGAAGCATCAAGTGGATAGACTGCTGTCAGAGTATGAGACACCGGATGTCGTCAAACAGTACTTCCCTGGCGGTTGGCATCATCACGATAAAGGTACCTCATACCGAAAATTAAAACTGGTATAATTGGTAGAACTCTTGTGAGACGCTTTTTATAGATTAATCCCAAGCGTCACCCCGCTTTGTCCCCACGTGAGAATAAAAAGTTTCATCCGTCACCCCGCTTTGTCCCCACGTGAGAATAAAAAGTTTCATCCGTCACCCCGCTTTGTCCCCACGTGAGAATAAAAAGTTTCATCCGTCACAGCTTTTAGTCCCACCATCACCAATACGGTGACTGATGGAACCGTTATAAAATCAAATAAGTTCCAACCGTCCCCTTGGTTCATAAGGTGGGACGGATGAAACTTTTTATTCTCATCTGTCTCCACGTGGGGACAGAGCGGGGTGACGGTTGGGAATAATCCTTTTTTATTAGTCTTGTATAAAAATAACACTCGGATGATATTCTACAAAATAATTTGTATTAATTCATTTAGATGGTCGGCCGCTGTACGTGCTGCGTTTAGGTCAGATGGACGTCAAGGGTCTACTCAAGTCCATTGGCGAGGATGGATTATTGAAATTGGTAAGTTGTTAAATTGAGAAAAGATGGATTAAAATCATTACACATGTATGGATCAAATGCTTTATTAAACCTGCTTACAATGAACTCCAGAGATAAAGTTAGCGGTTGTATAACGTCTATATAGTTAGTTAACAATTCCAAACTTTAAAGTTATAAACCCTAAAATGCTTCAAGTTATCTTTATCTAGCCTTCATTCATCTAAGTACGGTCCGTTCTATATCAAAAGTTTGTGACGCGGTACACTTGAATTTTCATGAAGTAACTGAAATACTTCATCTTAATGATGGTGACGTGTATACAACTTTCTCTTAACTTGAAATATATTTTACACAATGAATTTGAAAAATTATACTTCGTTGCACCAACCTTCGGCAAAAAGGGATTTCTCCCATCTATACTAATATTATAAAGAGGAAAGATTTGTATGTATTGAAATAATTCAAAAACTACTGGACCGACTTTAAAAATTCTTTCATTATTAAAAAGCTACGTTATCAGTGATTAACACAGGCTATACAGGCATATATATAGGAAGTCGCGAGCAACATCTAGTCTAATGACAAAGCAAGTAAGGTATGGAGTTGGCAGAGAATGTCCTGTGCATGATTGTGGTATAAAAGAGCGTCCCACGCACGCGCAGACGCTGCACGTGTGCGAGGAGGGGCTGCGGCAGCTGGAGGAGGCGACGCGCGGCGCGGCGCGCGCGGTGCGGGCGTGGTGCCTGCTGGTGGACCTGGACGGGCTGAACATGCGCCACCTGTGGCGGCCCGGCGTGCGCGCGCTGCTGCGCGTCATACAGGTCGTGGAGGCCAACTACCCCGAGACCATGGGCCGCGTGCTCATCGTGCGCGCGCCGCGCGTCTTCCCCATACTCTGGACCATCGTCAGCACATTCATCGGTGAGACGACCACACTAATACACTGCCATAACACGCGGAGTTCTCATTTCAGCCCCCTTAGACAAAGTAACATCGAAAAGTCAAAAATGTATGGAACTGACAATAATCTATACTATCTATACTAATATTATAAAGAGAAAATTGTATTTTTGTATGTATTGAAATAACTCAAAAACTACAGAACCTATTTTAAAAACTCTTTTACTGTTAGGAAGGTAATTTATCTGTAAGTAACATAGTTTTAATTCAACGCGAGTCGCGAGCAATAGCTAGCCATAAGTCACGTGCTTGTCACGCATTCATTCCTATACATTTTGTCGCTCATACTGGCGATATCGCATTTTCCTAGATAATTATAAGGATTTTTGTAATGATTGATTTGCAGACGAGAACACCCGCAGCAAGTTCTTGTTCTACGGCGGCAAGGACTACCTGCAGGCGGGCGGGCTGCTCGACTACATCCCCAAGGAACTCATCCCCGACTTCCTCGGCGGACCCTGCAAGGTAACTGCACATAAAACACTTATATTGACGATACTACCACCTTTTATTTTTGTATTTATCAAATAATGTTTTTAATAGATTTCAGTAAACACTTCAATGATTGTAAAATGCATCGTATGAACATTTAAAACATTTACTAATTCAACTTGACGTGGAAACAAATAAAACTTCTAATTACAGGATACTTTATGATTTGCTATAATAGTTTTAATAATACGTTAATGTAATAAAACGTCAATATAAATGTTGTGGGCGTGCGTAGACGCGGTTTGCGTCGGGGTGGTGGTGGCGCGTGCCGCAGCGCTACTACTGGACAGTACGTGAGCCACGCCCACTAGTGTCCACTAATGTCTACTAGCGTCCACTAGTGTCCAATAGCCGAGAGCTTGTGTCAATTTGTCTAAATGTGTCGTACTGTGATGTCTACACAGGCCAAATGCTCCATCGTCGCAATTATAAATAGTTGTTTGTTTACATTTGTACTGAAATCTTCACGAAATGTCTCGTCTGCGGCCAGCTAAAGTTATAGACACCGAAATAAATGTTTATGCCTCACTTTTACAATTTATTGTGATGTAAGTAGATTTAGAAAGCTATGTCACAATAATATAATTCTTACCAATGATATCACATTTATATTTGTTGTAAATCAATGTTAGTAAAAATATCACTATTTGTTATTTTTCCGTAACTCTAAAGTGATAACACAATAAAGCACTTTCGAGGTATTTAGGTCCTTGTAAACAATATTAACACTACACTAAGGACGCAAATAGGAAGCAGTTAATGTCATACATTGTCAAGTATGTTGGAAAGGGATAGGTATAGTAGATAATGTTGCATAGGACATGTGTGGGAAAGGGATAGTTATATGTTGTCGTGTGTGCAGAGTTTTGTGCACGAGGGCGGGCTGGTGCCGAAGTCGCTGTACGTGTCGGGCGCGTTCACGGAGCGCGACGGCGACCCGCTCAGCGAGGACAGCATCTACCAGTCTGTCAGCCTCGCTAAGGGGCAGGTACGTTGATTACAGTAAAAGGGGGTGTATCCTCTGTCTCGAATTTTTCTCTTTGTTCATTGGTTAACACCCCCTTCATCCCTAATTTTTCTATAATTGGTTAAATTTATTTTGTGTATCTTGTTACATTGAAAAGCTGTCTTTGGTATAGTTACATTTAATTGTGTGTCAGGTGCACGAGGTGGTGGTCCGCAATTGCGACCCGCACAGCGTGCTGACGTGGGACTTCGACGTGCTGCGGCACGACATCGCCTTCACCGTGTTCCGCACCGCGCACGACCTGCCTGCCGCGCCCGCCGCGGAGCACAGCGCCACAGGTCGCACCACGCCACCCCCCACCTACACACCCCCATATTATGAACTGTACAACTACTGAGATTAGCAGTTTTATATAGTAGAACACGTGAAACGAGTGCCTTACTGAATATTATAGAAACAATGATGTATTTGTTGTTTTTTTTCAAAATAAGCAAACTTTCAGACTATAATAACGTACTGTAGTTTCCAAATGTGTTTCCTTATCAATTATTATCCATCTTTTTTTGCCAATACGTTAAAAGGGAGCTACGAAGATGTTGACTTACAATGTGTGTTTGTTGTATTATTGCAGCACTGTGCGCGGGTGGCGGCGCGGAGCCGCGCTCGCTGCTGCAGCAGCTGGAGGGTCGCGGCTGGCGCGAGGGCCAGCACTACCAGCGCGTTGAGCCCACGCTCGTCTGCCACGACGGGGAGAGCATACAGGTACCACACTGACACGCCCACACGCCCCTCCCCGCCCCGCCCCGCCCACTGACACGTATGTGCTCTGTGCAGGGGTCGCACGTGATGACGGAGAGCGGCAGCTACGTGCTGCAGTGGCGCTGCGAGCTGCTGGACAGCGCGCACCGCGCCGCGCAGCTCATGTACTTCCACGAGACCCTCGCCAGCCACCAGTACAAGTGAGACATGCAACACATTACTATAACTTATTGTTAAACAAAACTTATCACCCATCAAATTCCTATGAAAAAATTGTATACAATTTTGAAAACGCCTTCTGTATTGAATTTTTATCTTATTCTTGTTAATATGCAAGTTGTTGTGCAGAGGGTCGATGTCGAGCCTGCAGTCGGGCACCAGCGGGTTCTCCTGCCTGAGCGGCAAGTCCGCCGCCAGCTCGTGCCCCTCGCGGTGATGCGCGCCCGGGCCCGCGCCCGCAACGCACACGTAGGCGCGCGGCCTCCGCACTCAGGCCGGCACACCGCACGCCTCGCCCACGTAGGCGCCCACACGTCACACGTAGCTCCGCCCACTACACTGCGCCTACGTAGGCGCGCGGTAGCCACGCCTACGTAGGCCCATGGCCTGTTGCGCGCACAAGCGGCGCTGACAATAAAAAACGCAATATTAAAGTAATGTGATAGAATAAAGTGCTTCATATCTAGCCAAATAAAAATATAAATATTTCAACAACGTGCGTGTAAGTGGTTTAAAAGTTTTAGTGAATCGATTACTATGTAAAGATAACACATAAATCATTTATGCACTACGTATATAATATACGTAACACTTACAATTATATAGTTGTCAAGAATATAAAAAAACCTTGCAGTAATGCGTAAAATATAAAAATAATTTCACTGCAGTAATAATGCAAGACGAAAGCGCCCTCTGGATGGAATTTTTATATTCTTGTTGAAGCTCAAATCGTGATACAAGTAAAATTGGTATATTTCCTTTAACAATTAAAACTGAATAATGTAACAAATATATTCTAATATTTAAAATCAATTATCATGGAACAATAAATAAAATATAACCCTCTTGTGATTTATAAATCATCATATATTAGAACTATAATAGGAATTGATATTGTCTTTGCCATGAAATATTTACTAAATCTATATTTTTCATATAAAATATCATAAAAAGTGTCATTGCCGTAGAAAAATGCAATTATCGTCTGACCGGAAATATAAAAATATGGGTTTTTAATTTCGTTACATTAGATAGAGGAAGAAAAAGAAACGCCTCTTGTTTTAACATTCTCGGTTAGACTGTAATATGCTATATAAATATGAATTATGAATAAATTCAATATTTTTCAATAGTTTTAATATTCAATGCGTCATGAAATCCGCATAATTGAACAAACTACTAACTCGAAATTTTATATATTTAGATATTGTAGGTAAATGTTGAATAGTCCAAAACTATGAAGTTTTTAGTAAATGTGGACTAGTTACACAGTTAATGCAAATTATGTCTTATTGCTATACGAATAAAGTCTTAATTAATATTAAGTAGTTAATTTTTTTATTTGTGTCTGCATATTAACCATGGTGGGAGAAATTTCGATTAGTTCTTAAATTCTTATAATAATAACCTGAAAATTAATTAAATTTCATATATTAGGTGTATATTGTGTGTTAAAAAGCATAGATGTGAATTTTAAATAAGATTTTTAAAATAATATTGAAATAGTCCAAAAATATAAAAATCGCATAAGGTTGGATGTTGGTACAAAATCGTGTTAGGAAAAAAGTTCTTAGAAAGAGTTTGAAGAAAAAGATGTTATTTAAAAATCAAACTATTTTTAGATGTTAAGAAAAAAAATATTTTGCTAATTAATTAATTCATAGACTAATATTAATAATAGAAGAATATTATAGAACTAACTTAGCTCAATATTCCTCCTACACATATCAGTTTTAACTAAACTAAATTTGAACTTAAATAGTTGTACAGTTCGATTGTTCAGTTAAAACTGAAAGTGTATAATGCCTACAAACGGTCAGTTCTAACAGAAAGTTTTAACTGAAGAGTCGAACTGTTCAGTTAAAGTTTTGCCCATGCACAGTTTTAACTGTACAGTTCGATTTTTAACTTTTAAAGTGAAAACTGAAGATGTAACAGAAGTGAAGTGTAAAATTTACTTGTAATTGGGAAGAATCTATAGTTTTTTAGCATAATTGAAGAAACGAGTAAGAGGGCGTGTCCACTGTCGAAGTTGTACAAAAAATTGTAACAACTACATCGCCAGTGAGAACCTACGCTAATATTGGACAGTGATTTAGTTTACAGTTAGTGTAAACCTTATTTATATGTAATTAGTAATTACTTGTTAGATGTTTTCATTTAATAAGAAATCACTGTCTATTGTCGATTCTTGTGGGTTTGGTATCTCAATATTTGAGTTGTACATTGTAGAGTAATTGTCATGTTGCCAATGTTAAAAAAGAAATTTAACCATATTTTTTCATGAAATATAAGTAAATCAATTGAAGATGTAACGCCATTACATAGTATATAGTGTAAAATAGTTATATAAGATGAACTGTATTAAATCTGTTGAAGCAAATTAAACTTTAATGATATAGGAATAACGGAGTTCCTAGCTCGCGAATGATTGACAAAAACTGTTATATTTGCTTTCAGTTAAATATATTATCGAATATCTCTTCAGTTGTTTAGTTTTATTTACTAACATTTAGAACAGACTAAACCTGAGGTTCCCAAACCTTTTCCTTGAACCCCTTTCTAACTTTTATTTTCTATCGGTGGGCCCAATTTTTTCCTGTAAGAGGGGGCATTTACATTTACTCCTGCCGAGACTCCTATGGACCCCAGGGGGTGTACCTAAACTATTGAGAATTACTGGACAAAGCCAAAAATATCTCGTCAATGTTGCAATCTTGCAATACCAATATATTGCAAATATTAATTCATTTTAAATTAATTTTAGCGAACTAGTCACGACTGACGTCACAGATTAGTGGTACGTGTGTACAATGTTACCAGCATACAATATTAATTGACACGAGTAAAGAACGGCCCCGCGTCGCACAGCCGTAGCTGATCGCGGCCAATTGCTGATTTATTTACTTACTATATGTATAAAGATCGCAGATTATGATAATTTCTTTTCTTTTTATACTATAAGGTGAAAAACGAGCTAGCGACCAGCTGAGTTAGCCAGGCCAATAGCGAAGTGATCGCTGCCCATAGATATCGGCAATTGCAGAAGCGTTGCCTATCTTTAAACCATAGAGGACGTATAAAAGAGGGTATTTCCCCTCCGTACACAACCCCTTCTCACCCTTTATAAAGGAGGGAAAGATGATTAAAATATAACCTCTGGCTCGCACACTCATCAGACTAAAGGCGCAATGACTTCAATTTAACGACTGGTTTCTGTGTGGTTGTGATATTGCATCGAACGAACTTGCCATTCATGTTGCATTTAATACTGCGGACTCTAACTAACACTGTTAACGTTTAGTAATAAAGGTTTAAGCAGTTTTTCCTATCTGTCATGTACCTTAGACGATAAACCCATCAGATCAGCTCAGTTCTAACTGAACAGTCTATTTATTGAGTTAAAGTTTTGCGGTTCAACTATCAGTTAAAACTGAGCGTGCAATACATTGCTCGTACCAAATAAATGCAATTTCACAACTGTACATAACAAATTCCATAAAAGTCAAAAGCTCGATAAGGGACCTCATTTCACAATATCAACAGAAAACACATAGTTTGATTAACCATGCTGAAACAGCGCGCCGTTTTCCCGCAACTTTTATAGCCCTACGAATGATTTCTTTCTCCATTTGATATCTTTTATTGCGCCGATAAGAGCTCGGATAATTTTACGCCATGGAAATTAGCTCTTTTATAATGAACGCTCTGCCGTTGCAATCGCTAGATTGTAAGGAATTCAATTAAAAATTCATATTTATTATCTGTATTTAAACGATTGGCGGGAAATCGAATCGAATTTTGATGATAATAACAAAGTGTAAGTATATTCTTGATTAAAAAAAAAAACAGATGGCGGACAACGAGAAAAGTAACTTTTTTTTTTTTTTGTTATGCATGAATATATGACTAGAGTTGTTTCTCGCGAGTTCGTCCACGAGAAATTAAAAAAATAATAAAAAAGTATAGCTCACGTTACTCGCAGACAAATTACCTTCTAATGGTGAAAGAATTCTTAAAATCGGCCCAGTAGTTTTACGTGAATCGAATACATACAAAAATACAAGTCTTTCCTCTTTATATAAGGAGTTTGTACAGAAATAACCTGGACCTGGATGATCAAAGCAATTGATCATTTTCAATCATCACTATTCAATATACTTTCAGTGAACACGAAATTCAATAGAAAAGATGTATAAATGACAGCGTATTTTAACCTGTTAGAGTTGTTTGAATTGGATTGCGAGGGGTGCATATTGTGTAAGACTTGTAGCCCCTGATATCGTTGCTCCGATATCAGGCATGAAATATCTGCAATAAGGGTCGAATAAACAATTTCCACTAACATTGAGTCCATTGAACCTTAGTCAAATATGAATATGATCTATGGAATTGTAGGCGAAAGAGTTACGACACAAATTTAAATACATTAAAGGCTTTGTACACACAAGTTGTGGCAGCAAGGAGACGGCCTACTTATGCACACATTTTACGAGCGCATTGTTTCCGAGGAGAATTTTCGAAATGACCCGATAAGCTGTTTGCCGGGCAACGTCATCTTGATGCTGGTTTTTATTAAAAAAACTAAAAATCTTGTCCCGGCTACACCCGAATAAACCCTCTCAACTCTTTGACCAAAATCTAAACTCTAAAATTAGTCTTAACAAAATCTAAACTCGAAGTAAGTTGACTTGTAAACGGTTATGTATTGAATAGTTTTAATTTTACCATTTTCTGGCTTGACTTTTGATCTTAGACCGGCGACGTGGAAAAAGCTCAAAGACAAAAGATATTTGATTTCGTAAGTCTACCATCGATCATGACAGTTCAAATAAATGGGAGTGGCAGATCGCTCAAATTGATCGAAGCGTTATTTCTTGATACATTTTGCATAAAAGCTTTTAATGTAGTTAATACACTTTACAGAATGTTTGCGATAGCTACGTTTACTTATGTTTGAGGGAAAGATTTTATATGTAACTAGCTGATGATTTTGTTTTCTACAACTTTGGGAAATAGAGTTTGGAAAGAAGACAAATCATTAAATAATTTAGAAAAAGATGATAATATTTTAGAGATAATTCGTAAGACGATGGTTTTGAATATTGTCTATGATCATATGTACACAAGAAATTGGATTTCGAATAATTTTATTGGTATTGTGTAAAGCACTGAAAAAATAACAAGTTCGAATAGAAATATCAATTTGATAATTATGCACAAACCATGAAATGTTTAATTCTTATTTATTACTATTACATTGTTATACCCCGTGACAATATTAATTTCTCTAAGACCACAGATTGTCAGAATAGTTTTTGATGAGTTATAATTTTTATACGTACTCGTAAGCATATTTATTGCTCTACAAATACATAAACTGCGTTACTACGTGTCGGTCAAGCAAATCTACGTAACGCCACGTATATCGCATGATTTACCTTTATTGTAACGTTCATTTAAATGTTAATAACTTACATATTTTTTTTAAAAAAGTCTCCTAATTATAACTTAGTTAAGACTTCCTAATTCAAAGTAACCTTACTAAGGTTAATACTTAAATTTAATTATGAATAACACTGCCCACTTGAATATAAAAAAATGAGGCACATACATAGCCCGTCGGCACTCACATGTCCCGCGATGATCTCGTCCAGCGTTCGCGAAGCTCAAAGGCTGTCAGACGACACGAGTCGGGGCGAACAAACTAACTAGCGAACACAGTTTGCTCATACCGCTCGGGTTATCTTCTCGCCAATATATCACCGATCTGTCAGCCAAAAGGGGGTGGGCTGGAGTTGTTTCGGAGATGGTACGCAGGTGCGCGCGCGCGCCCCGCCGCGGTGCAACTACCGAAGTAAAACTATACTGTTTGTGCAAGTGTTTTCAGTAACTATTGTTAAGGACTTTTCTACTATTACTTCTGTAATGTCGCAGTTAAAGTGTGCGATCGGTATTTGTATAAAATAACCATATGATTTAGGATCTGATTTGTACTTGCCACTGGGGTTAATTTAAATTCAAATTATTCGATCAATATTGAACCTAAGTTATCGTAATCTGTTTATGGAAAAAATTGAATTTCACATAGTGTAGATGCTAGTTTCTTAAAAAGGCTTAATTAGAGTTAGTTTTTCGTAAAAACATGGTAATAAATCAATCAATTCTAATGAGTTACAGACGGACTGTCAATGTTTATTTTATACAGAAGATGGCTACATTTTATTCCAAACCGATAATAGTCTTATGGAGGTGCGCACACTACTCGATTTTTGGTTGTGCAACTAAACAGTTGAATGAGCTGCGAAACAATCGACAATCGCACAATAGTTGTGCGATAGTGCAAAGGAGCGCCCGCTCTTACTAAAAATCTCTTCCGAAATAACCTAACTATTCGTAAGGACACGAAATCTTTTTGTTTTACTCTAAGAATGCTGTATGGGTAAAAGTGGCATTAGTTGAATTCGCACGAGAGGTGTAACATGGAGTCGCCAGCGGCGACCCACATCGGCGCAGCAGCGACCAGCTTTATCAATGTTGATAAACTTAACTGCCTCCGCCGGCGGATAACTTCGACGCCGTGAAATCGCTCCCCCGCCCCGCGCATGCCTCAACCACACGCGTAGGTAATCATTACGCGCCACCTATTTGTGTCGATGTGATTGCTTTTCGATATCGTATTTTACGTATGCCGGCTTTTTAATTAAATTTCCAATCAGCGATCACGATTTTTAAACCAAAAATTAACAAAGATGTTAACTAGCTTTGGCTTGTTTATAATTTTGTCAATTTATGACTTCTATAACATTTTATTTTGACTATTAATTTGTACTTTTGTAATATGTTCTTCAAATTAAATATTTATGTGATTTGTCTGTATTTAATCGAAGTTTAAATATACTAAATGCAATAAAGTATAGCAATATAAGATTGTTGCTATTCTTTATGACTATGGCTCAGATTTATTGAGCAGGCGTACTTACATTGGTATTAAATTCCGCTTTACAGGGTGAAAAACTAAGCTTGAAGGTTCCCATGGCATTTGGCTTTCCTAGGGGATGACAAAACAATTGTCTCTTCATCGGGAACCGCTGGCCTACAGCTGTCAATTAGAGCTCTCGTTTCGCACTTTTAATAATATTTAAATGGAAATTGTTTAATGTTATTTATAATTTCTTGTCTTTTATAAATAAATCTCATCTACGTGAACTCTCACGGCGGTCTAACTCATTTCGTAAACAATAATTTAGCGCAGTATAATCTGTTTGAAAATAATATTGGCGCCAAATCGCTGTTTACTTTGTAAATAAAACGGTCTTGTTTCATAAATATACGATCGCAAATATAAATTATCTACAATTTATGTTACTTGGTCTACTTATTAGTAAACATATTAAGTTATCATTTAAAACATGTATATTTTGGGTCCGTTTATTGTATAATGTTTAGTTAAGATATACGATACGACTAGATAACTTTGAAAAAAGGTTTATTATTCCTGTTAATTGAGATATAAGTACAAAAGTGTATTAAAATACGTGTTGTGAGGCAAACATTTAAAAAATGTAACGCTAAATAAGTTTATGAGGTTTTTGTTTGGTTATTACCTCCATACAATTGTTTTATTCCCTTAAAACATTTATCAAAGGTCGAGCTGACCACAAGGGTTATCACTTTTGTACACCTCCACATAGAATTCTCATACGGTAACTCCGGATATAAAACTGAACTTAAGAAATTTTTTTATTTCATTTACTCGCATTATAACTCCATTACGTTGCTATGATAAGCGATAGTCTGTCCTTGTCCAACATATCCCAAGCTGTCAAGCTCGCAGCTCGCACTGTGTTTGTGTGTTATATTTTGAAGTGACCGCTTTGGGTTACCAGATAACTAATTAAAAACCCCAATTATTTATTATTATTTTCAAAACGATTGAAATAATTATTAGTGCACAATTGTCCATTAACAGTATTAAAATGTTTGCTAAAATATTGGATTATCTTATTTTATAATACCAATACATTTTATGGTCATTAAATAGCGTAAAAGATTGTATTTCAACTACGCATGTCTTAATTGTTATATTGATTTAACTTATTTTAGGGTAATGATATGAAAGTGGCAACACCAAGCGAGCATCAGTGGTGGTAAACTATTCACTTTTGTAGTGTAGTGTACCGAGTAGCGACCGTGGTATCTAAGGTTTTGCCAATTCGGTGTTGCTCCGAATATTATTGTTAGTGAACGCGCGGGTAAATGCCAAAATTGCTGTGAACATTGTAGTTTTTTGCGTTCGTCCGTGTTGTTGTTTTGTTGTGAAAGAGAAACGTTGCCGTCGGCGTTGGCGATGGCGCGAGAATGCATTTATTAGATCGAAGACTTGGAAAGTTGCGATTGCATTTTTCAAGATGCGTTGCTTGTAATATATTAGAATAATTTATTGTGTTATTCAAGTGTTAGTTGCTGTGAGAAAATGAAATCCCGGCTTTGTTTCGTCGATGTAAGTAATTTATTACAACAAAAGTTAATGTTTGATAATTTAAATGTGTCATATTTTCCTGGAATCTTATTTGTATTTTGGTTTGCTATTAGTCAGAATTACATTATTTCTTTTGGTTTCCTTTTAGCAAATACATGTTATATTTACGATGTAGGAAAATATTTTTCTGTAGAAAGTTTTTTTTTCGTCGCTCTTACCTTGGACAAAGACCTGGCGCCAACCCAGCTCGACTCATCGAAATAAATGTAACATTTGTAACAATAATAATTTATTGTTGCCATCGGGTATTTTTGTTTAGTTTTTAATTTTGGTTATCTTCAAAACCAAGAAAAAAATTAATGTCAAATTTTTTAGTTATCGCAACTTATAATACGATAACGATAGTGCACAAAAAATACGTTTTCTAATTTGTTTAAGTGAAGTAATATTATTATTTTTTTAATGACATCAAAAATAAACTGAGTTCCTATACTTGAACTTCCGATTACTATAACTTAATACTTAATGGATTTAAAAGTTTAAGTTCGGCGTCAAGTAGACCGGAATGCAAAAATACAACAGGCTTCATCAAAAACATATTTTGTCTTTCTCAATAATTGTTTAAAATCTTTACTGTATTTGAAGCTGACTACCCTTTCATGTCGATATAGTCGTGAGATTACACGAAGAGTTGTAACAACACTTAATTAAATGCAATCAGTGCTTACCGGCCAGTGTCGTCTCAACTGTACTGAATTGCATACAATCGTTAAGCTCGTAATTAAGTTATCAGATTAACTTTAACAACTGCCTGAACTCAGGACCTCTCAATTAAGACACTAATATACGTTACGTTTCGAGAATTTAACACGCACTGGCAACTGAAACACGTTTAAAAAAAGAATAAGTTACAAGTTTAAAATAAAAATTGAATTTTGAAAAAATTATTGTCTATGGTTTGGAGTTTTTTTTTTCACTTTTTAATGGATGAGGTGCACTGCGCTCTATTTATTGAATTGCAATTTTCTAGAAAGAAGTTGTAATATTAGATGTCTGTGATTAAAAGCTATGGAAATCCATAGAGTAGCCTGTAAATGTAATTATTTCGTTATAATCTCAGACCAGAGTCGTACATGTCCTCCAGCTATATTTAGTGTTGTGACGTCACTTGTAATATGACGCGGTACCAGAGATTTTTGATGAAACTATTAATGCCTCATTAAATATTGCAGTGCGATAAGCGACAGCACGCACTCTAGCGGTGTACGACAGTTAACATAACGGAGTTAGCGTAGGCTATAAAAACTAAATGAAGCGTGAATTTATTTACTTTCAATTGAAACTCCGATCTCTTAACACCTAGATATGATCAAGGTATATTTTTAAAGTTAAACTAAGTCTAAGTATATTCAAATCATCAAGATCTTTGTATAGGCATAATGTTAAAAAATATGGAAATACTAGTTTTCGCCCGCGAGTCCATCTGCGTTGAATTAAAATAAAACAAAAGTGAGTAGCCTGTGTGTTCTTCCAGACTCTCTACATCTATACCAAATTTCATCACAATCCGTTCAGTCGTTTAGACTACAAACTCAACAAACATCCATCTATCCATACATCCGTCTAAACTTTCGAATTTATATTATAATATTGGTATATGTAAAACATTGTTAACTTAAAAAAAAATCCAAGGTAATATGACCATACAATTCTCTTATGTAGTTGTTGAAATGTCAAATTATAAAGGGCTTGTACTAAAAGTATTTCAATCCATGCTATCTTAAAATAAGACGCATAAAGTCTTGAACTTGATTATGGATCGGTGAAATTCTGTCCACTCCAAGGCAAACCAGTACCATCGGCTCAAAACCGACCGTAGCACGAACAAAAATAAATAATAAAATTCCTTATCGTGTTCTTTTTATCTTATTAAGTTGTACTTGTTCATAAGAAATGATTATTTATGTTTTATTTACATATTCGTTGATAATGAGGATATATTTTATATGTTCGAGTTAAATGTAAACAGGCGAAACGACATTCCATTGCGGGCGTGATGGCTCGCACGTACTCGTAGGTATGTCGAAGTAACGAAGTAGGCGCGGATGAGTAACGGATCATTTGCCAGCAATTGCACGAAGTAGAGATAGCTACGGTAATATTTATATCAGCTGATACTAAGAAATACCTGTTTTTGATATTCCGTCATACATTTTAATTAAAAGATTTAACAAGACAAGTTAATTAAAGACCTTGAATTAAGCATGTCATATCTTATGTCTACTACTAGGCCAAATTTTAGTCCCTTTCCCTTTACACCCTTTTCCTAAGAGTAAAGGATGGGAAGGAAAAGTGGATTTGACGGTGGAGGGAACGTATAGGTAGGGGAAATGTCTACTTTATTGCGTCTCCTCCTCCGTCAATTAAGGGTAGGCAACGCATCTGCAATTGCGGATGTTTATGGGCAGCGGTCGCTTTCCATTTCGGTGGATTCAGGTGGTCGCTTGCTTGTTTGCCACCTAATATTATAAAAAAAAATGTGAAAGATCACGGAAATGTGGAATATCTGATAATTATCCTGAGAAAACTATTAAATATAATAACTTCTTATATGAATAATGTTTTTTTTTGTGTCGTGAGAAGGGAGATAAATAGAGTACAAAGGTACTCTATGCTCCTAGAGTAATAACCGAGAAAGTACCATCACTTGCTGGTGTTACAACGCATATTATTGACGCAAAAACTCATTCTTCGCGTAATACAATCGTAAAGTACATACCTACAGTACCGCATAAGTATTGTATAAATGCGTTTCCAAGTTGAGGTAAAATTTACTTAGTAAACAGATGTGACTCACTTAAACTTGTTTATGCTTTACTAATGTGAACATCCAAATTAATTGATTTCATTAATTTTATTTAACTGTAAATTACTAATAAATTACATTAAGTATGATTTAGATTGGAAAAAGGTTATAATTTGTTAGAGTTACACTAGCCGATCAATTAGAGATGTGGGTGATGTTCTAAACGTCTATCTGTATGGCTTCATAATTGATCCCCTGCGGCGCACACAACTAGATGTATTAACACGTTTACTGCGGCAAATAAAATCATATTTCATCGGGTTCGGCAGCGGGTCAAAATGCGCCCCCAATGATATTTCTGCCAGTGCGTGGCAGGTCTTTCTAGACCCACCAGCACTAGGATAGTTTAAATTGCTATAACTTTGTGGAAACATAATGTACATTTTATGTAATGTAATGTATACACCTGTGATAATCGTTTCGCACTAGCGAGAGGGATATAGTTTTCTTCGTCCGCACCAACTTAAGTATCGCGTTACGCAGTGAGCGTGTTGAAAGATGATACAAGCATCTTTCAAATATTATTGCAAAAAATGGTAAATCGTTGTCTAATTGTCAATACACTTCGCAATAATCAGTTTTTTATAAATAGGAGTTAATAACTTTGGAATTAGAGAAAGGTTAAAGTTAGTCGCGTGAATCTGAGCTGCTATTTAATTCCCCGGGCGGACTAATGTGACGCCCCGGCCGCAGCGCGGGGCTCGTGTGCGGTCAATTGCGGGGTCACAGGTCACATCTTGTTGCCTTTTAATTGTTTTAGCACCCCTTGATTTCATTATGTTAAACAAATTATAGTATAGAAATGACATCTATTATAATGTAATATTCAACTGTATTTATAGTAAGATTGTAGTATTTTTATGCTTGGTTCATGTTGTTCATTATCCAGGTCAGATAGGTACCTATGTTGTGATAGTTCCTGCGGAGGTTCCGCCTCAGAATGTTCAACAATGATTCGTCTCACAAGTTACACTTTCACTTTGCTGATACTTGAATTATTTCAATTGGAAATTCATCAGTTAGGTACATTTTATATAATTAGAACGCCGTAACCGATATCATTGTCGTGCAAAGATTTGACAATTCACTTTTTGACCGACTTCCCAAAAGAAGGAGGTACTCAATTCGTCTGTATGTTTTTTTTTTTTTATGTGTGTTATATTTAATGCTGTGAAATGATGAAACATTATAATGCAGACAAGAGATAACTTGGTTTCCATATTTGACCTTATTGACGTAAGCAACAATAAATATACACTTAGTATTTAATATATAACTTATTTAATATTATCACAATCTGTGGTAGGGGAAAACCATTTTAATGTTTTCAAGGAATCCGATAATTGCAAATAAACCTTTGATCTTTCAATATATCTTTTGCTTAGATAATTTAATTAGCATTTTATAATATACATAAATGCTTGCCTTAGTCTATGTAAATATGTTTAAAATTATACGTGACTTGCTGCACTCAGAGTCATAAACAGTTCCTTAATTTTCCCGTATTAAAACCACACTAAGGTTCTCATAGTGACAATTAAGGGACTAGTGCGGCAGTAAGTTAAGAGTACTTTGTCCTTCAAAACATAGTATCCACACCTAGTCATAGTCGCAGCTTTTATTGAAGTAATAAGTCGGAGCAATTCAGACGAGCAAATAAGGCAATAAAGAACCACAAACAACTTCCACCCACTTCTTTACGCACTACCCAACCCATAGTTTACGAGCCCTGCCCATTCGACTTTCCTCCGGCTTTAACTAATGTTTGTCTTGGGACAGTTTGCCTTACCCAGCCATAGCCTTACCCATATATTCAAGGAAATAAACACAGTAAGAGCATGCACACATCTGAAACTAAATTATCACGCAACTGTTATTCTCCCTTTGATTCCTATGAGTTTATATGAAGGTGCGCTCACTACTTGATGTTTAGTTGGGCAACTAAACAGTTGAATGGGCTGCGAAACAATCGACAATCGCACAACAGTTGTGCGCTCGCTCTAATGCTGTATAGCAACTTAGTTACGTATACTACAAGACTATAATCGCTGAGCGTATGTCCGTTTGTATGTCTAGAAATAGATATATGTAATAACTGTCAGTGTACCGTGTCGCGTCTCCTGCCAACCGCAACATTATTCAGCTGTCGGTGAATATATCAATTTGTTTATTATCTTGTTTAAGAGGAAAATGAATCGTTCATCGCTATCTCAGAATGTATCTATGCTACTCCGAAGTAACTATAATTAACGTTTTAAATCTTAATTATGTTAGGTGACGCCATCAGTTTTTAAAAACGTTAATAGTTCTAAGTAACAGTTGTTTGAGTGAACTTTCAACTAAATATTCAATACTCAACTTGATAGACTAGACAAAATATTCAATGAATGAATATCGGAATTAATGAGAAGTTGCCGATTTAAACAAGAGGCACAGTATCTATATATACTATTATAATAAAGCGTAAACACACACTTCTTTGTTGCCTAAGATGTTAGCAATTACAGCATATTTTTGAATAATTCTTTTTTTAATAAAAAGCCCTACACTTACGTCTTGCTTTAGGCTATATATTTTCATGCCATTAAACTTAGGGGGTAAATATTTTGGATAAAAATCCTAATGTGGAAAAGAGACCATAAGTTGCTGCCAACATCAAGAAAGAAAGATTACTAAGGTTTGTCATGTCATGTCATTTTGACATTTGCCATTGATAATTTGACAAATGTAAACAATAAAATAAAGTTTTTATAATTTCACGCGGATGAATCCGCTCGCGAACAGCTAGTATGGTACTAAAAATATTGGCAGCGAATAGAATAGCAGCTGTATGATAAAAAGATTGCACAGTTAAACATTAACAGTATCGTATATTTTAGGCAAAAAAAACCTTTTAATAAAATACAATTTAATTAGTACAAGTAAATTAAAAGCAATACTGATAAGAAACAAAAATAGCAGTATATTTGTTCCAGAAATAAGTCCGGTGTTATCTCCAAGGCGAGGCTCCCAGCGTTTGAACGACGCAATCTGGCTTCGTTCTATTTGCACATGCGAACACCGGAGATACCGCCCCTACAAGCGATTATAGATCTTAATTACAACACTCTGTTTATATCTTGCACTGATCTATAGCAGAATATGCTTCATATTGTTAAGATGACGTACGCTCATAAGTGTTGTTTTGCTCTGCTCACGTGTGTTGACTTTGTAGTCTCCAGTCACCAAATAGCGGGTGAAAATAACTATCTTTGTATTGCACCATAAAAATATAAGCTCCAAGATCTATTTAAAGCAAAATAAACAGATAACACTTAATATTTGCTCTGATATTATAAAACCTTGAAAGTATTTAACAAATATGTATAACAAAATAATATACCAAGTACTCTTTATAAGTACAATCAGGGAATTTGGCGATGTTCCACCTTAAAAGCGACAGTTGCATAATGTTTTGTCGCATTAAGACGACGCGGAAGAATAACCAATAGGTCACAGCTTTTAAATGTGTGTTGTAGGTACCAAAAAACGCGGCTATATGCTATTTAATATTATACCATCGTTTTCGCAACTCACTGTTTCCATTTAGGAAATCTGTAAGAATAGGCGGAGTTTGACTCGTTGCAATAAAAAAGGCAATATTTCTTTAAGTGGAATTTCGCAAATTACAGTGACTGTACAAACATTGTACACTAATTTATAACATTAGAAAAGCATTTAGCAAGACCTGCCAGTTCGTGTCTTCCTCATAACATAACATAATGCTATCTTACATAACCAATCTTATTAATAATAATATAGCCCGTTTACACCATATATCTCTAATTTTAGTGTGCCTCTTGGCATGGGCGTCCTCTAAACACTTCCATTGATTTCTGTCGTGGGCAACTCTTCTCTAATTCTGTCCGGCTGTCATCTTAATATCATCCTCCCATCATAGAAGCTTCCGACCTTACCTTTTACGTTCTCGGGTACCATTCTGTCACGGCTCAGCTCCATTTTCCGTTTGTGTCTCTCATCCTGTGACCGGTCACAATTCTAATTAAGATTTTTTCAAATAATATTTTTTCTTGCAGCCAGTATCGATGATACAGCTATTAAATACAAGAGTTTATTTTTAACACGTAACAGTAGAAAAACAATGACAATGAGTGAGCGGATGCGTCACGCGCGGTCACTTGCACATTATGGATTCACATTGTCGAAATATTTGTAACAAAATTACTGTCGTCCCGCATTATATCATACTTCATACTAATATTATAAATGAGAAAGTTTAGATGGATGGATGTTAGTAAGAGTTTGTAGTCTAAACGGCTGAACGGATCTGAATGAAGTTTAGGGTACATGTAGAGCAAAGTCTGGAAGAACACATAGGCTATTTGCTTTCGTTTTTTTTAATTCCCCGAGGACAGAGTCACGGGCGAAAGCTACTTAGTAATAAAAATAGATAGCATTTTAATTGCGTCAGTGGAATTCCACACAAACATATAACACTGAGCTGTACATATATATATTAGAGAAAAATAAATTGTACCGTTAAATTTTTCCCTTCTTTGAACTTATTAAAGAAAGCTCAAGAAAAGCATATTTTTAAAATTACGAAATTAATCCGATGTCAGGTATTCCGCTTAATATACAAATCTTTAAATTCCTACAAACTGCGTAATTATGAGATGTTTTTGGTATGTTTTTGCAAAAAATTGATTACGTGATACAGATAGAAATACGGCTTAGTTATCTATAGCCAATATTCGGTGTTTAAGCTGCAGAGATAAGTTATCTGTCAAGTGCGGGGGCAGCACATGATCGTAATTCCAGTGTTCCTCTCCACATCGAGTGCGCTGTTAAACACGCTCACTGCGCAATAGACATATACATTACATTACATAAAATGTATACATTATGTTTCCACAAAGTTATAGTTTAATCTATCCTTGTGTTGGTGGGTCTAAAATGACCTGCCATGCACTGGCGGAAATATCATTGGGGGTGCATTTCGGCCCGCCGCCGCACCAGATAAAAAATTATGTTTTTACTTGTCGCTGTAAATGTGTTAATGTTAAATGCTAATTCTAGCTAGTCTTGTTGCTTTAATATATATTTGATACCTACCCTATTTGAAGTTTTTACGCGTAGACAAGACAAATCTGGTTTAGTGCCCACATCTGAAACTAAACTATCGCATAACTAGTCGCGTTGATTCTTATGACCTTATATAGAAATGCGCACACTGCTCGATCTTTAGTTGTGCAACTAAACAATTGAATTGGCTGCGAAACAATCGACAATCGCACAACAGTTGTGCGATAGTTTAGTCAATGTTGTGCGCCCGCTCTTACTGTTAAATTATCAAAGTCGCACGGTTTATTGTACCCAACATTTCCAATGATAATGTACTAGTACAATAACAATTTTTATCTCAGTTTTTTTCAAGGAAAATGTATATTCAGTTTAATTTTTAGATTTCATGTATTATTATTGCTCTTGATTCCTTAATAATAAAAAAGTTTTTTTATTCAGTAATTAGTTTTATTGACTTGATCCTCAATAATTAGGCTATATAAATCACTCGAGCTCCCCCAAGTTGAAAAGATTTACGAGAACATAAAATGTTATAATATACAACCCCTCTAATCAATACTACCGCTTGTGTGTGTTTAAATGGGTTCATAAAACTAAAATTATTATCCCAAGTTAATGCAAACAAATGACTGCCTTCTATTAATGGCGTCGCCAGAGGGGAAACCCCTCCCCTCATTAAGACCTAGCCTAGATGACGCCTATGCTTCTATTTTTTTTTTTTAAAGATTCTTGTGTTTGCAATACTAATCCTAGACGTGGGAGCTAGAGAGGTTAGTCTAGAGCTAGTCTAACGACGTAATAAGATAGATTCTTTTTTGAGTGTCTAATAAGGGAATTAGGAATACAAAGTACTAATTGGACACGTCAAAAAATAAGTCCTACGTTCGCAGTACCAAAATAGCCTTGTATGGCGAATTTATTTATAACCAAACATCCAGTGAACACAGATGTTGGTGAAGCGATAATTCACGTTTAATACGCATTATAATAACGTTCTTTATCTGAAACAAATGTGACCTATTTATCTCAGAAATAGCACGCAAGCTGTTCCGCTCGCTTTGGTTTTACATCTTGAATAGTTGCATTAACATAAAACTTAATTTACATAAATAGATATATAAAAATACATTAAGACACTAAAAATATGCAGTCGAGGACGTTTATTTCCATGCCGTAAAATGTCCTAACAGCTCAGCAGGTGGCAGCTGTTCGATATTCAATCTTAATTAAGAAGCTTATTTAGTTCTTTGTACATAAATACGAGTAAGTTCCGATCTAAAGATAAATGCATATTGTTTTCGCTGTTCCTTACGATCTTAATAGGATCAACAAAAAGACAACACTCAATATAACAGTCCGACAGAGCGAGTCTCAGTTCCGTTGCGGCTCCAATTATCCAATACACAGCATCCTTTCTTAGAGATACGTCACCGCTTACGACTTGACCTCAAGGAACGTCCGTTTTAAAAATAAATATCATTTGATTATCAAATAAGGTCATTGTGGGGAGCTTTGGATTTGTGTTGTAAAGCTATGCACCTTAAAATGTTATAGACACGCCTTTTCTGTTAGTTTTGGATCAAACATTTTGTGTAGAATTTCACTAATCATACTAATATTATAAATGCGAAAGTTTAGATGGATGGATGGATGTTTGTTAGAGTTTGTAGCCTAAACTGCTGAACGGATCACGATGAAATTTGGTATAGATGTAGAGGATAGTCTGGAAGAATACATAGGCTACTCACTTTTGTTTTTTTAATTCCGTGCCGACGGAGTCGCGGGCGAAAGCTAGTATATCATAATGTAATGTAATTAAATTATGCGGTTTATAACATCAAATGAACATCAAAGTATTAAATATTGTGCAATAAATGTGAGTGAGATAGACGATGTAGAGGTTTCAGTATACTATGTCTGCACGACGCACTGTGGTCACGACCACTGAGGCCTTCGAATTATTTTTAATCTATACCAATATTATAAAGAGGAAAGATTTGGATTTTTGTATGTAATCGATTTACGCAAAAACTATTGGGCCGATTTTAAAAAATCTTTCACTATTAGAAAGGTAATTTATCTGTAAGTAACATCGCATTTTTTACTATTTTTTAATTTCACGCGGACGAAGTCGCGAGCAACAGCTAGTGTTTCAAACATACATAATTTTTAAATACCACATAAATCGTTGATTTTAAATGTGTATAACTAAGCCAGTAAATGATTATCTTCAGATCGAAGACTTGAAGATAAGTGACTGGCTAACGATTAAAAACAATTTACAATCAAAGAGAAAGAAAGTAGATAAATAGACAAGAGAAAGTTTTAGAAATGAAGCCTACCAGATACATCATATTAGATCACTACAGAAATGTAGAGATTAATTGAAATATTTTGCGAGATTTCGTGAAGATTTCCTGTTATATCTTTTTGATTTGCAAACGTTTTTTGTTGTAGGTTTCAGTTAAGGTTTACATTTAAACTATAAAGTGATAGACTTCGATGAATTACACAAAAATGCAATGTCGATACAAAGTGATTGTATGTAGTTCAAACAGATAAGAGTGCAGTGATAACACAGTTCGTTAATATGGAACCTATGCATTATGAATGTGTTGTTTATGCCCCTAAAGATATACTGTACATAGCTTCTATTTCATTTTTAATTATGTTACTAATCCTACTGACGTCTAAACATTTACTACTAACTAGGAATTTTATTCGGCGTATAGTTTGCTCGTTTCATAAGAAAATAGAAAATGTTTAGGTGCGTACGGCTCAGGCGAGCAGTCGTTCAGTGGCGACCTCGTTAGGCCGTAGTTTCTCGTAACTGGTTTGCTGTTTGCCTATCCACACATCGGCCGTTGAACCTAGATTTAACACATATCTATGTTAGTAAAAAACCTTTGTTTATTTCTACTGTTTGATTCATGTCTTAACTTTAATAGTGTACGATAAATTTGCTGTTTTTTCTATTTATTATGATAAATAACAAATGAATATATTATAGTACAGTTTCATTATATGGCATTCTATCCTTCGGCAGCGTCTTCACTTAACTTAGGTGGAGTCGAGGTCAAGCGCTGGTTTATTTACGTTAAAAAAAAAAAATATGGCAATTATGTTATGTTTGTGTACACCTTTCCTATTAGACTATTTTACTCTTCTCTTGAAGTTATCACAAAGAAAATTACTAGCTTAACTGATGGTACTGTGAAGGCATATGTGCATGTGATGATGATGGTGATGATGATGAAGGGATTGAATACAAGCCAACTTATTGATTCTTTGGTGTAGTGAACGATGTATTCTTGTAGGATAGCTTCTCTCATTAGTCACAAGAGTTCTTTTCCTCTTATGTTTTACGTAATACCAAATTCCTAGAACGAACTAATATAAAACATTATTTAATCTATACTAATATTATAAAGAGGTAAGATTTACATTTTTATTATTGAAATAATTCAAAAACTACTGAGCTGATTCAAAAAATCTTTCGCTAATAAAAAGCTACGTTATCACTTTTTAATCCCACGCGGACGAAGTCGCGGGCAACAGCTAGTATTCTTATAACATTGTGGTTTAGAGATATTTGTTTGACGAGCTATTAGGTTAGAATTTTTTATGCGCTTCAAATTTTTCAACATCCTAGAAAAAAGTTAGGTTATAAATATCCTTCTTTTTTAAAGGTTTTTTTAAAATCTTCGTTCATATTGTCGATCAACTGTAATATTTGATGTTTGAATTTAAATCATTTCGTAGTAAAATAGCAATAGGGACAAGCGCAGACCGATTATTGCAAACACATAAATGACAAAGGTATTGCGCCCGCCGCTCAGTCTGTTGTTACTAAATTAGTTTCTAAGGGTGAGTGCACACCGTTAGTGTGACGACTTGAATATTATTTTAATTAGAAGTACAACGTGCAAGCGGTTAACGTAAAATTACTATGTAAGCCCAAACCAAAAACCATAAATAACTCTAAGTGAAAAGGAACAACAGAATTACTTCAAAGTGAGCGATACAGCAAGAAGAATCAAATAGAGATGGATTTTTCTTTTAACTCTTTTTCGGGATGGGTTGTTTAATTTGTTTTAAATTAAAGCTCTTTGTTTTTAACATGAATTCATACTTTTGCGTGGAACCCTTTCTCTATAGATGAGGTCAGATTTATTTATTGGTCTACTGTTGCGTGGAATTATGTAATTTTAAGCGTAAGTGTGAAAAGATCGCAACAAGGTCTATTTCTAGCATCGTCAAACCGGCTGGTTCCATTCCCTTACAATGTAACACGCGGGTATAAAATATAAGATATTTTTATCTGGTCACAGTGTATCCATACCTTTATGTCATATCGCGCGTAGTGATTTAAATAAATTAAAATACGTTTTTGCACTGCTCTACTTAATTACATTAAAGGTGCGTTACCACTGCAATACAAATATTTTATTATACAATTCATAATTAAAATATGAAATCTCTTAGTACAAATTTTGCTTATACTGAGTTTATTCCTAAGTTTAACTTTATACCGCGTTTATTTGCAAGGCTGTAAATGTTTAAGGTGTCAATCTTCTTTCAAATACGTTCGGGTTTACCTTAGACATATCTCTGATTACAAAAGCGTCAAAATAAAAACAACTTTAGAAGATTTTGGTGTACCGTAAGTGTGTATTCGCGTCAGTGGAAGCGGCCCCTAACTGCGATACGGCCTTGCGGCACCCGCGCACTTCCACTATAACTTATTGTAAACCTTACATTGGATTGCATTTTATGATTTACCTAAATATATACTATCTATCTATACTATTATAATAAACCGTAAACACACACTTCTTTGTTGCCTAAGATGTCAGCAATTACAGCATATTTTTAAATAATTTTTTTTTTAATAAAAAGCCCCACACTTACGTCACGCTTTAGGCTATATATATTCACGCCATTAAACTTATGGTGTAAATATTTTGGATAAAAACCCTAATGTGGGAAAGAGACCATAAGTTGCTGCCAACATCAAGAAAGAAAGATTGCTAAGGTTTGTCATGTCACGTCATGTCACGTCATGTCATTTTGACATTTGCTATTGATAATTTGACAAATGTAGACAATAAAATAAAGTTTTTATAATTTCATGCACATGAATCCGAACGCGAACAGCTAGTATTTATATAAATAACAAACCGGTTTCGCTGCGCTGTTGTTTAATAGTTTTTTAATTAAATTGAGTTAGGAATTTGTTAGAGCGGGCGTACACCTTTGACTAAACTATGTGATTGTCGATTGTTTCGCAGCCATTTCAACTGTTTAGTTGCACAACTAACAATCGAGTAGTGTGTATCTTCATATAAGCTCATACGAATCAAAGCGAGATTAAGGCGGGGTTATTGCAAATTGCGCATCTTTGGAAGCATAGAACAGGATTTCTACAAAGATTTGATTCGTGATATTTTAGTATGTGTAACTTCAGTCCTTTAACTAAAGCCTCGTGGAACAGAATCACGATTGGACAAACTTTTCTCGATAGATTTATTTTTTGAAAATGTGCCTAATTCTGTAAAGATCACCATATATCTGCAATACAACAACGAAAGTAAAAACTCGAAGTGGTTTATTTGATACACGAGTACTTTATCTTCGGTTAACCCGAAGCTTTTTGCAATACAATGATTAGTTAATTTTAATCGAATTTAATTAAAATGAGCTCCCAAAACCATTCGGATTTCGCGTCAGTCCGCCCGCGGGCGTCGATGGAAGCGGACCTGTGCTCGTCGCTCCGGCGAAACTCCCTGCGCGTCCCGCATTTATGTGACCACGTGAGTGACGGAAAGGGCGATAGTCTGTCCGATAGCTCGCACTCTTTTTATCAAGCCCGAACGTAAAAACACTGATCTATATAAAATGGAACTTCCCACAATACAGAAAGCGCCACGCGAATGGAATATAAATATTAATTATTTTATTTATTTTATTAAAACTTACATATTTCTATTTAATTAAATTTATAATGAATCGGAAAATAAGCTTTTTCATTAAATAATATTTTCCAAATTCGTAAGCGATTCTTTAAGTATAAACGGACGATTTTGTCACAAAACAGTATTATCTATACTATAGTGTGTCTAAATAATTTAGATTAGTTTGACAATTCATTTCAAATTTAGTAGGGATGGGTTGTGTAAAATCAGTCATGAATCTTATCAATATCGATTTTTATTCTTATAGAAGTTGGAATCGACAGATTTATTGTTATATTTAATGAAATAAAAAAACGCTGTTTTCTCAAATTAATAATAACCATAACAATTAGTGAGAGTAAATAAATGTTTATTACTACTACAGCCGTTTTGTTATTTATATAGTTCGTATGTTTTCTAATACCACGTGGACGAAGTCGCGGGCAACAGCTAGTTATAAATAAACTTAATGTAAAAATCTAAATCGGAGTCGGGATGGCGCTTCGCGGCGTCCGATGTTAAGGACACGGCCGCGAAGACCGACGATAGTGATGGGACTCGAGTTGCTTTTCACTCGAGTGACTCGAGTAAGTTTTACATTACTCGGACTCGAGTGAAATTTTTGCCAACTCGAGTTTCAAGTGACTCGAGTCGACTCGAATTACGAGTGACTCGTAACCATTAGAGTGGTTTATACCGAGCCGAGTAAGAAATTCTGACAGCAATTTCAGTTTTTTTTTAATACATTGTTTCTGTTCTTTTGTTGACTTATTTAAACTTCATTTAAGTTAATTTTAAAGCATATTTATTATTATCTAAATTGTGTAAGAACATAATAAAACTGTTCATATTTTGATCTCATGAAAATCCTCGTTATAATAAATTAAATTGGAAACTTTTTAGTATTACATTATAATATTTCAATTCGACTGATAGTTTATATAAGAGGTTTCTTGGTTACGTAGACAGGTTAAGTTTAAACGAAAATTTTATTTAATTAATATTTTTATCGTTTTGTTTAGATTTTTTGAGTAGCTTTTAAAAAATAATATTCTATGTTAAATTAATATTGTTTTATTCGCTTTAAAATTTTGGTTATTCGAGTTTATATTCCGAGTGACTCAAGTCAATAAAATTCACTCGAGTCCTATCTTCACTCGAGTGGCATTCGAGTGAGAAAGTTACCAGTACCGAGTGACTCGAGTGAAAAAAGTCACTTGAGTCCCATCACTAACCGACGAGAATCGACTCACGCGATCTAACCGTGCGGTGCACCCCGCTCATTGTTTGCGCGCGCCTACTTCTTCCCCCCAAAAAACGCAAATTGTCCCGAACACAGCCCCTTAAAAACAGTTGTATGATAGTTTCGTCGAAGGTGTGCGCGCGTATTTTTTTAAATATATAGCCACGTGAGTTATGGGAATCATATTTGTAGTGTTTTTCCATTTTCCTGTAACAAATCGATTATCGCTATTAATTGCGATCGATATATTAACAATTATGTAATTATGATACATTCTTTTAATGTTAGTTTATATTGCAGTTATCGGCATCCGGGTTTGCCTTAACCAAATATTGGAATGAGGAAAATCTAGAAAGAAACAAGATTGTGAAAGATAATTTAACGATGTATTTTTTGAAAAGGGAACTAAATGCGTAATTAACAGATTCAGACTGGATATTTAGTTTGTTTTTCAACTTCCTCAAAGTTTGGATGGATGTTTGTTTGCTAGAGTTTGTAGATTAAACTGCTAAATGGATATAGATCAAATTTGGCATACATGTAGAGCATAGTCTGAAAGAACACGCAGGCTTCTATTTTTTTAATTCCGCGCGGATTGCGGGCGAAAGCTAGTTACATATTTTTGTGTTCAGATGGCGCTGTGGTGCCTGGCTGCATACCTGGCCTGCCACGTGCCCTGCATCGAGATGCGCGTCGACGACTTGGAGCAGCCGGCGGTCAAGTACAATGAGGTAAAAATATTATGTTATAAAGTATGTCGAAATAAGGCAATTAAATTCATGTTATAAAAAACTACTTCTAGGAAAAACCTATTTATCTGCAATCACCTCAGAAACCTTGAACTTTATGAGTATTAAAATTTTATTATATTATACTAAATACTACGATAATTTAAAAAAATCTGCGTTATCTGTAGATACCTAAAAACATTGTCCATAGCACATCTCCATAATTGAAGTCCACTCATCTGCTATCTATCTTATTGCCTATACCTATGGACCCTTATGGCCGCTTGCTTCTCCTTACTATAACAACCATTATTATTTTCTGTATATGTGTTTGCCAGCCGCCAGCACCGCCGCCTGCACCAGCGCCTCCGCGGCCGGAACTGAAGCACGGCAAATGTTACCACATGCCGCGAGAGCGCTGCCCGACCACCGCTAAGTGCGCGCGAACAGACCCTGCATCCGTCTTCTGCTGCGATGTTGATAGCTTCCGCCTCAAGGAGGCCCTCGCCATTGTTAGTGAGTGACTACCCTCATGTTATTGTCACATGTCTCTGCAATTAGTGAAAAAGCATACGAGAATGTTGTAATTGGTAATACGAATAAAGGCTGTAGTGTGTTTTAGATTTAAATTATTATATGTAGGCGACATAAGTAATATATTGACTTTCAAATATTACGATACAAATCATGATTATGGTTCCGGGTATACGCCTAAATAACAAGTCGATTGATCGAGGACAACGGCAATTTATAAATGTGTAAAAAAATATGGTATTAATTTTCTGTATTTATAAATTTCCATCTTTATTAGTTTATCCTGTTTTAAATCCAGTTAGCAATATTGTCCTGTTGCTAGAGGCGGTGACCGTATCGCGGCCTTGAGCTGCGCAGAGGCGCACAATGGCCAGCCCGCATAACTTACCGTGAACAATGCATACGTTAACTGATAGACAATACAACTATAAAGACTCTCAAATATTTTACATGTCCCGATCAAGTCGCTCACGATCACTCATTTAAAGACTTAAAATTTGTCAAACGCACAGATTCAAAAAATATAGAGGAGGCAAAGTTGCATCTACACTTGAAACATTTTTCACTTAATCTCAGCAGTGCTACTGGTGTCCGATAGTAAAAATAACAAGCAAACAAATAATTAAAACACTAAAAAGCGTCTCGGCGTGTCAAATTTGACTTGAGATATTACCGTACAAAGAAGTTACCGGTGAAAAAATGTTGTTCCCTATGTCTAGTTTATATATTTCTTTGGTTCAAACCCGTAGAGTTGGCAGCCCTAATGTCATATTTTACATGTTGTCCAGTGATGCCGAATACAACGAACCTGCACGTGCTGAACGCGAGCATCGAGGAGTTGGACGTGTCGCAGGCGGTGTTCCGCCGCCTCGCCTCCATGGCCTTCACCGACGGCAACATCGGCAAGATTGTTGGTCAGTGCATTATAACTCTTATACCTTTTGTTTTAAGGTTGAAAGTAGTGTACACGCTTAATGGTTTTCTGTGTACTTTTGCATTTCGAATTATGCACATCTCGACGCGTCAAATTCATTGTGAATTAAGTATGACTGAATTGAGATGTTTTGAGTTAAAGAGTGTATAATACAAGGATAAAAATAGGATCTTTAAGCAGTTGGCAGTGTACAGTTTTCTTTAAGACTGTGGTACCTTTATCGGTTTTATTGTATTTTATTAAATAAAACTCGATACAATAATTGATGCATCAGGTTTGTAGTTCAGATAAATGCTATCTAATACAATGCAGTTTAATGAACGTGGGTGTAACATTTCCATGTTGTGCTCATGTTAGATATAGCTATCAGTAATGTTGCTCTTTGTTTATTCATGCTAAAGCCGAGGATGTTGTTAAGGAAGAAAAAAGGAACAATGATAGCAGTGAGTACAGAGATGAATATGTTTTATATCCTGTGTTCAGCGTTTGTTTTGTACGTTTTTCGCTGTAAAAATATGATTTTATTTATTTGTGGATCAATATGCGTTATCTCATGCTTATTGAAGCAGTGGACTCGTTACCATTTTTCATTCCATGGGTAATGTTCACATTACAAGACAAAATGTCAATTTCCTGAGCCTTACTTTATCTAGGACTTTCTTGTTTAGGCCAGTTTCCGAAGTACTCGCCGATCGCATGTCTGAACATCTCCAACAACAACTTAACGACGGCCAAGTTGCAGCCGTCCATCCAACGGCCTTTCGCGTATCTTTTCAACTTGACAGTTCTCGACGCTTCCGCCAACAACCTCACAGAGTTCCCGCTCAGCCTCGTGCAGAGCAACCGCAAGATATCTGTCGACCTCTCCGGTTAGTACTACTCATACAGCAAGATTTTACGGTATTAAAATAATTGTAACTACCGTTAAATACTCAGAGTTACTGATCCCGCCAGGATGGCGCGCTATTCCGATACATCTCAATGACATTGACAGATGTCAGATAGGGCCGGGACGTCTATGCCAATAATTTAGTGTTGCGCCTATCAATGCAGTACTGATTTTCTTCTTAACAAAACTAATATATTTGCATTAAAGTGGTTTCTTAAGAGCAGTGGTCAATAAAGTACTTGTTTATACAGGTAACAACTACCTGCCGTGCAAGCACTTCCAGAAGGCGATGGAGGCGAACAACAACAACAACAGCTCGCTGGTGACGTTCCTCAACTACAAGGAAACTTACTGCGCCCTTGACCTCGTCTTCAACTGGTTCAAGGACGTTAAAATCGTACAGATCGACCATCTGCGCATACAGACTGAGGTAATATGATACTTTTTATCTTATAACTAGCTGTTCCCATGCGACTTCATCCGCATAAAATTATAAAAATATCATTTTATTGTTTACATTTGTCAAATTCTCAATTGCAAATGTTAAAATACCTTTTACCTTACTATGGCAATCTTGCTTCCTTGATGTTGGCAGCAACTTATAGTCTCTTTCCCACATTAGGGTTTTTATCCAAAATATTTACCTCCTAAGTTTAATGGCGTGAAAATATAAAACCTAAAGCGTGACGTAAGTGTACGGCTTTTTATTAAAAAAAAGAGTTATTCAAAAATATGCTGTAATTGCTGATATCTTAGGCAACAAAGAAGTGTGTGTTTACGCTTTATTATATTAGTATAGAAGTATAGATTATTACTCTGATATGTTACTTGAGAATTAATCATCATCACCAGCACTATACGTCTCCACCGAGGGGCTCGGAGCTTACACTAAGTTAGGGTGACTAGGCCATAGTCAACCACGTAACCCCACTGCGGGTTGACTTCACACATATCTTTGAATTTCTTCGCCGATATATGCAGACATCACGATGTTTTCCTTTACCGTAGGAATGTCGGGTAAATTATGTACATATGAAATTTTAAAATAAAAAATTATATTGGTGCATGGCAGGATTCGAACCCAGGACCTGTAGATTACAAGGCAAGTGCTTCAACCCCTGAGCCACCGACGCTCATTGAGAATTAATCGGTTGCTTGTTTGTTGTGTTTAAACAGCGTTGTTGTTGCAGCTGAACATCAGCTGCCGCAACATAACGCCTGCGGGCATCAACTGCACCTGCGTGCCGGAGCGCCTGGAGCTGCTCAGCGCCGGCGTCACCAACCTGGTGGCCGTGGACTGCTCGCGGCGCCGCCTCACGCAGCTGCCCGCCAACCTGCCGCCCAACACCGTCAAACTCAACGTCTCTTACAACAACGTCAGTCTACACAAACAAATATACCTTCTACCGCCCCCTTTGAAGATAACCCCGCCCCTACATAAGATAACTCCGCCCACTTTGCAAGTGTACTCTATTCTTTACTTTTTCATTTTTAGTTAATTGTATTTAAGTGTACAAGTAGTCAGTGTGTGTGCAGATAACGTCGCTGCAGGCGGTGAGCGACGACTCCACCTACGACCACCTGCGCCAGCTCATCGTCGACTACAACGACATCGACAACATCGTCGAGTTAGAGGGCTCCAAGTTCATCGACAACTTTATGTACTTCTCCATCAGTCACAACAAACTCAAAACGGTATATCTTCACACAATATAAAGTTTATGTTTTGTGTTACGTAAGACTTATAAGTTTTATTTATTTAGATCCATACATACGTGCTGTCCAACAAGTTCGACACGACCGGCATCTTCACAGCGTTCTCTATCGGCGGCAACTACATACACTGCGATTGTAACACAGAAAAAGTTCTAAAGGTATGCTCGAAGGACCATTTTTATTTTAATTTGAATACAGATTTCTATGCGTTCTATTCTAAGCGTTGGTGGCACAGAGGTTTGAACACTTGACTTGTAATCTATATGTCCAATTGTGATTTTCAATTTTTCGAATTTTCATATGTATATAATTTACTCGAAGTACTTACGGTGAAGGAAAACATCGTGATGCAACCTGCACATATCAGCGAAGAAATTCCAAGATATGTGTGAAATCAACCTGCACTTGGCCAGCGTGGTTGACTATGCCCTTGTAACCCGTTACTTTAGGGTATGCTCCGAGCCCCTCAGTGGAGACATATAGCTGGTGGTGATGATGATGATGATGATGACAGATTTGTATAAGCAGTGCGTGTTTCAGCCGTGGCTGCTGGAGAACTTCCGCAACATCCCGGACTACCGCGCGCTGCAGTGCGCCGGGCGCGGCGGCCCGGTGGCGGAGCTGCGCGAGGCGGACGTGTGCCACGCGCCGCGCGACTGGACCGACTACATCTACTACATCATCGCGCTGGAGGCGCTGGTGCTGGCGCTGCTCGTCGCCAAGGTCAGCTACGACTACTGGGTCTTCAAGTCCGCCGGCTACCTGCCCTGGCCCGCCAACAAGATGCCGCGTCTGCCCTGCGACTGGCTCTGCGAGTGACGCCCCCACCACCTCCCACTCACTCACTCATGCGCAAGTCAATCGTCGTGATACTCATTTGATGTATTTTTCATATTTCTATACAAAAAAGATTTAAAAAATCTATTTTTTGATATTTACAAAATCAATTTAAAACCTTTTTTATATTCTATTTGTGTAATTATTTCTTATAAACGTTAATCACAAGTTTCTCAAAGGTATTTATGATGAATTTGTATCGTCTAGCGCAAATGCTTAATGTGTTACAACGCGCCATTTAAAGACATCGTAGTTAGGCTTTTTATTTCTATTTTAGTTAAGTTTATTTTAATTAATTATGCCAAATAACCGGCCAGGGGAGTTTTGTTGTACTCTATTTATAATACATCAGTTCAGAGGTAACTTACAAGAGATCATTTCGCATATAAATTAAAACACATTTTTAAAATCGAAAAGGTTGACAACTACGTATTTATTACAAAATGTCTGTCCTGAAATCAGTGGTTGCCAACCTTTTTTCCCATTCCATTAAATTTTTTTTACTAATTACCATACAATTAAATAGGCTTACCACAGTTGGTGTTATTGTAAATGGAAGGTTAATATTATTTGTAAATAGATCTTGCTATTTTTTATAAACATTATTTGTATATGAGACAAATTGTTGCCATTTTACATTTTGTATATTTTAGTTAAGAATCTCTTTAAAATGTCTCTTTATGAATTAATAATGCATAATAATGTACATTATAGAATCAAATAATAATTTTAGTTTATATAAAATCATACATTTTTTTATTCTGAAATGACTAGCGTATTCTGAAAGCTAAGTCAATTACGACCAATTTAAAATTAATTTGCAAGAAACCAATTTTAAACTGTTTTTTTAGTTAATAAGCGTAGTTTATAGTATAAAAGAGGCTTAAACTTATTATATTAAGATATCTGTGTTATTTTCGAGGGAACTTTTATAGAATTTAGTAAAAAAAATCCATGGGGTGCCATATACAATCGGCTTGCAGCTGAGCTTTAAGGCATATTTGTATATATTGCAATAAAGACTGTATATTTTGTACGTTTATTAGTTTTGATTTTGCATAATCGAATAAATTATGAAGCATTTGTATGTATTTTGATTTTCACCCTTTTTTCCTTTTTTTATAGGGACTTTAGTTCCTTAGAGCATGTCAGTCCTATAAAAACCTATATAATAAAACAAAAGTAAGCAAAAGAAAAATAATATAAAAGTATAAAGAGTACATATTTACATCTATACTAATATTATAAAGGGGAAAGATTTGTGTATTTCTATTTTTGTAGGTATTTAAATAACTCAAAAACTACTGGGCTGATTTCAAAAATTCCTTTACCTTTATACTAGGTTAGTACTGATTTATGTTTACTACCTCGTCTATATATTACTTATATGTCTTTATGGGAATCTCATTTCCGATTACAGAGCTATCAGCGTTTGATCTCGCCTGGCACTTATAAGCCAAACTGTCTCGGGAAGGCAATAGGCCTCGGGCGGTAATTGCCAAATTAAGAAGTCCCCGGCAGCGCGATGCTTTCTTAACTGCTGTAATGAAATTCAATAAAGCCAACGTGGACAAAAAATTAGGAAGCCATCATCTAGGAATCGGTGGTACCCATTGTCCAGTCTTTGTTACTGAACATCTCACTCCTGAAAACAAATCCCTACACGCAGCGACAAGGAAAAAAGCTAAAGAATTAAGTTACAAATTTGTTTGGATAAGAAATGGACGCATCTATGTGCGTAAGGATGAAAATTGCCAAGCGCTTCAAATAAAAAGCACCGACACCCTTAGCCTCCTCAATTAAATCCTATCCATTGTTGTGGCATTTCTGAATATCGAGATGTTTGAAATATACTACCAAAATGTACAAGGCTTAAGGACTAAGACGAATGATCTATTAAAAAATGTTCATACATCTAATTACAATGTAATAGCACTTACTGAGACATGGTTGAATCAAAATATTAGTGATAAGGAACTCTTGGATGATAGATATGTGGTTTATCGAAGAGATAGAGTGTGTGGGGGCTCAGAAAAGCAGGACGGAGGAGGAGTGTTATTGGCGGTTACACGTGACATACCATCCACAAGAGTCGAAAGCTGGGAGGTTGATGTTGAAAACATTTGGATCGTACTTCATATTAACATAAACGGAAGACTTCACAAAATTGCGATTTGCGTTGTTTATTTGCCACCACCGGTAAAATATGATAAACTTACTAAGTTCTTGGAAAGTGTAGACTTAGTGATAAGTCACACAGACGAAGTTATAATACTAGGAGACTTTAATTTAAATTTCATAAACTGGAGCCCAATTGACGGTTGCACTCACATGAAAGCATCGGATCATAATTCATCTCTCGGCCTTGCTCTTACAGACTTTCTAGCTGTCAATAACTTATATCAGCTGAACTGTATTCCCAACACTGATAATAGATTTCTCGACCTTGTTCTAAGCAGTAATCCAAAGGCATATGTATCCAAACCTCTACAACCATTATCCAAATGTTACCGATACCATCCTTGTCTCTTACTTAACATCCCCAATACTAATATTAAATTACTACGTGAAAAACCTCACCCGAAATATAACTATTACAAAGCCGATTATGGCTCCATCAACAGCGAATTAAATGCAATAGACTGGAATGACAAGTTTTCCTGTTGTTCTAACGTCGATGACATGGTGACAGTTTTCTATAGTATACTCCAGGCTTCCATCGATAAACACGTTCCAAAACAAAGTATTATTAAAACTAAATATCCCTCTTGGTTTAATATCCCCCTGATTAACTGTCTCCAAGAAAAAGAAAAACTACGCAAAAGATTCAAAAGATTTAAAAATCCGCGTGATGAATATGAATACCATCTCCTTAGAAAACGTGCGCACAAACTATATAACGATTGTCATAAGTACTACATGCAAACGATAGAAAAGAGCATTTCTTGTAACCCAAAGCTTCTATGGGGATATATTAAAAACAAACAAGGCAGGCGCTCCCATATGCCGGAGAAAATGTATAAAGACAATATTTCTGTGCAAAATGGCAGAGAAATCGTTAACTTATTTGCGACCCACTTTTCATCAGTATATTCTAGAAATTGTGACATATCTCATTATGAAAATAATATTCCTATATCAAATCAATACATTTCAAATGTTAAGATCAGTGAACGTGACATTATAAGGAAAATTAGAGGACTAGATATTTCTAAAGGTGCGGGTCCCGACAAGATACCACCTATATTTGTAAAAAGATGCGATCAAATGTTGTCCTACCCACTTAAAATTATTTTTAACCGATCACTACAAGAAAGTAGATTCCCTACGATATGGAAAAAGGCCTGTTTAATACCAGTGTTCAAAAAAGGTGACGACGCAAACATTATAAATTATCGACCTATATCTATATTATCAACCTTTTCAAAATTATTTGAATCATTGGTGTACCCCACACTGTCCAAATTAATTGACATGAATCTTTCTACAGATCAGCACGGATTTCGATCTTGTCGCTCCACTCAGTCAAATCTCGTTCATTTCATTTCCGAAATATCACAAGAAGTTGACAAAGGAATGCAAATAGATGCAATTTACACGGACTTCAGCAGTGCTTTTGATAAAGTTAACCACTCTCTGCTTGTTAACAAGCTCGAAAAATTTGGGTTGGGCGGGGTCTTGCTAGATTGGGTCAAGTCATATTTACATAAACGGCAACAATATGTGTATGTGAATGGCCATGAATCAGATGTGTTCTTTGCTGACAGTGGCGTCCCACAAGGCTCTCACCTTGGGCCCTTGCTTTTCTTAGTTTTTATCAATGATATAACTTACTGCATTAAACACTGCAAAAAGTCTATGTTTGCAGACGATCTAAAGTTATACATGGCTGTAAAATCAAATGAGGACTCATATCTAATACAAGAGGACCTAAATGCTATAGAAGAATGGTGTTTAAAAAACTCTATGACTCTCAATGTAAAGAAGTGTTATCACATAAAGTTTACAAGGAAGAAAAAACCGCTTGTCACTAAGTACGAGTTAGGCGGTGCATTAATATCTGAGTTAGATGAAGTACGAGACCTTGGTGTGATCATAGATACTAAATTAAAATTTACGACTCATATTAATAATATAGTTGCCAAGGCTGCAAAGTCTCTAGGATTTATAAGACGGAACACCCAAGCCTTTAAACGATTGCATACGAAACAGGTGCTTTACAATGCTTTTGTGCGAAGCCAACTCGAATACGCGAGCGTTGCTTGGAATCCGGTGTACGCGGTGCAGTCGCAAAGAGTTGAGAGTATCCAACGAAGCTTCACACGTCATTTAGCATTACACGCAAAGGGTCTTTCACATCGACGTCCATATACTGACAGGCTTAAATATTTCAATATGACTTCCCTTAAAACAAGGAGACAAGTATTAGACTCGTGTTTTCTTTACAAGCTACTTAATGGATCAGTTCATAATCAACAGCTACTTCAGAGTGTATTATTTTCAGTGCCGAGACCAAACTCACGCAGTAGTAAGAAACTGTTTTATATTCCGAGGTGTAGGACAAACCTCGGACAGCATTCGCCTCTAATACGAATCTGTTGCGATTTCAATAGATTAACTGAATGCGACGCCACAAATGAAATAGATCTATTTGGTATGAACTTTAACTCTTTCAAGAAAAATGTCAAAATTTGTTTATAATAAGCTTAATTCCTAAATTTACTTAATATATTTTTTATATAGCTTTAATTAATTTACTTAATATATACTTAGAATAAAATGTAGATTATAGATTTTGTACTACTTAAAGCCCCTTAAATTAAACGAAATGTTTGCCTAAAACTATTAATTAAATAAATACTAGCAAATGTTATGTACGCCAGTATTTACATATATATAAGAAACGATACTGTGAACTAACTCATTGTAAATGTATAATATATATGTTGTGGTTGTACTTAAATAAATAAAGTCGAAATTTACTGACAAATCTAGTCCTATGTTATCGCCATATTGTGCTTATGGTCCCACTTATTGAAGTAATGTTGCTTTAGTTGCGAAATCCCACTTCAATTAACACTAAAGTGGTGAGATACCTAAGATTGTTTATTTTCTGAGTGTAATATTGCCATAGTGGTTTGCTTTTCGGCCATCATTTGTCGATCTATGTTGGTAATTAAGACGAAAAAATAATTTAATAATCTGCATGATTTTGTAGCAAAAAGTTTCGAAATCATTTTAAAAATGCATAAAAATAACAATACTTTTAAGTATCGGTCTCAGCGAAATTCAAGTAAATGCTATTTTTTTTATAACGAAACTAATTGTTTGATTTAATTGTGTTTTGAATACCAGAAAGGTTATGTATATAAAAAAGATCAAGTTTTAGACCACTTCTATTATATTTTTTATAAAATACTTAAGTGTTCCCTTGACTTTTTTGATGTGAATTATTGTAAATACGAAAGTTTGGATGGATCGATGTTTTTTTACTACGCTTGTCCAAAACGACTAACGAATCTTGATGAAATTGAGCACAGACGTAAAACATGCCTAGTTTTTTTAAAAATTACGAGTGGATAAAGTCGAGTGCAAAAATTACTTATACTAGTAAAAAACAGTCGTTTAATATAGGTAAAAACGTTTATTTTAATTAACTAGAGGCCGCGGGTTTTACAAATGTTTTCTTTTTCCTCTTATTGAGTTTCTTCTCTTTTTTATCTATCTTTTTGTTTTTCTTTCGTCCGCCATCTTTGTTTTTATCATTCTTCTGTTTAGGTTTTTGTTTAGCTTCTTTGTTACGATGTTTTCCTGTTAGTTCTGTATTTGACAATTTTCTCTGTTTTTTTTTTTAAATTCCGCGCTATCATAATAGCGAAAGGACCGCTATCTCTGGAACGGGTGGACCGATTTCGACCGGATTTTCACTGGAGGGTCGCTGACATTGACGGGCATATTATAGGCTACTTTTTTTTAAATTCCGCGCTATCATAATAGCGAAAGGACCGCTATCTCTGGAACGGGTGGACCGATTTCGACCGGATTTTCACTGGAGGGTCGCTGACATTGACGGGCATATTATAGGCTACTTTTTTTTAAATTCCGCGCTATCATAATAGCGAAAGGACCGCTATCTCTGGAACGGGTGGACCAATTTCGACCGGACTTTCACTGAAGGGTAGCTGACATAGACCCGCATATTATAGGCTACTTTTTTTAAAAATTCCGCGCTATCATAATAGCGAAAGGACCGCTATCTCTGGAACGGGTGGACCGATTTCGACCGGATTTTCACTGGAGGGTCGCTGACATTGACGGGCATATTATAGGCTACTTTTTTTAAAAATTCCGCGCTATCATAATAGCGAAAGGACCGCTATCTCTGGAACGGGTGGACCGATTTGAACAGGACTGGAAGGTAGCTCGTAAAAAGTAGATGCACGCGGGAATGTTATAGACGACCGTTTTTTTTAATTCCACGCCAACGAAGTTTGCGGGCGACAGCTCGTATTAAGTCTAGACTACAACTATTTGTGGTATTGGTGTTACTTGGTGTGCAGCGCGGTGGCGATGTGCTCCCTGGAGGGCGCGTGCTGCTGGCGGCGGCGGGCGCGCGCGCGCTCGCGGCGCAGCTGCAGCGTGTAGCGCGGCACCGCGCAGCCAGACTGCGCCAGCACTGACGCTATACTGCACACAATACACACATTTTTACGATTATTCCCAACCGTCACCCCGCTCTGTCCCCTTGTGGGGACAGATGAGAATAAAGTTGCACCCGTCCTACCTTTAGCGACGAGGGGACGGTTGGAACTTATTTTATTTCTTAACGGTTCCATCTGTCACCTTATTGGTGATGGTGGGACTAAAAGATGAGACGGATGAAACTTTTTATTCTCATCTGTCCCTACGTGGGGTGACGGTTGGGAATAATCCTATTTTAATACTACAACATCACAAACAACCAAACAAGAATTAGGGAAAAGTGAAGCAATCGCTGCTCATAGACAATCAATAGGTGAACAGAGATAATATTTCCCATACCTATGTCTCTCAGCTTCTGCCAAATAACATTTAGCATGTTCAATATCGTTTTTTCCGTTAACTAAACATGCTAATCAAGTCGGTGGCATCGATTGTTTTAATAAATACACAAATCGTTTTTTTAAATACAATTTTGTAATATAAAAATAATCAAATAAAATAGCTTTGAATTACTTTTTACTTACTTCCTCAAGTTAACGACGTCCTCCTGCGTGAAGAAGGTGACCGCCTCCCCCGGCCGCCCCGCGCGCCCCGCCCGCCCCACCCTGCACACACACATGTACTGTCGGGGACTCTGACGGTGGCCCACTTTTAAAACATAGTCTGATCGTTTCGTACACATTGAGAACGCGAAACCAACTAAAGGGACACAGTTTTCAAATATCTGTACAAAATGGAATAGTCTGATACATTGATAATTGCTCTATACTATTATCTAATCGTTTACACAATTCATTGTTACTTAATTGGTTATTTATTTATTGGTTGGAACAAAGTAGCTTTCTAAATAGAACACCTTGTAAGGGTCCGACTGTACATTTAGTCCAATAACGACTAAGTACGTGTGTTATGCGACGCATTTATTGTAAGTGGGACATCTTGGTAGGGTCTGACTGTACATTTAGTTCAATAATTACTGAGTATATGTGTTTGTTAGGTTTGAATATTTAAGTGGTTATAACGATGAAAAAAGTGTGTGTTTATTATATATCAACATCTTATGCCATATCAAAATCCGTACTAAAATATGTTTTTATGTTAAAAATAAATTTGTAAAAGCTGCATTGTAATTGGAGGAGGCTTTTACCCGTAATGGGGTCCATACAATATAGAGAAGAAGAAAAAAGTGTATGATATTGAAATTGTACTACATATATTGTAACATTTGTGTATGGAATGAAATAAAGCTAAATAAATAAATAAATATGTGTTTGTTTGATGCACTTTTCTGTAAGTGGAGCACCTTGTAAGGGTCTGAGTGTACCTGTGCACGTAAGAGATGGCGGAGGGCGGGAAGTCGTAGTTGACGACGAGGTTGACTCCGCGGAAGTCGATGCCGCGCCCCATCAGCTCCGTGCAGATCAGCACCCACACGCGCCCCACGCGGAAACTGCGCACCACGTTGTCTCGCTGCACAACGAAAACATTTATAATACTAATAGCTTTCGCCCGCGGCTCCGTTCGCGTGGAATTAAGAAAAACAAAAATGAGTAACCTATGTGTTCTCTCAAACTATCCTCTACATTTATACCAAACTACTAGTTGTTGCTCGCGACTTCGCTCCGTGTGGAATTAAAAAAATAATAAAAAAACACAGCCTTTGTTACTCACAGATAAATTACGTTTCTAATGGTGAAAGAACTTTTGAAATCAGCCCAGTAGTTATTTCGTGAATCGAATACATACAAAAATACAGATTTTTCCTCTTTTTAATATCACTAGTCGAATTAAAAAAAAACAAAGTAAGTAGCCTATTTGTTCTTCCAAACTATCCACTACATCTATACCTAACGTCATGGAGATTCGTTCAGTCGTTTAGGCTATAAACTGTAACATCCATCCATCCATCTAAACTTTTTCAATTATAATATTAGTATGATTGAGTAAAGTGTGAGTGGTGGTATGGTGGTGGTGTGGTGTGGTACCTGCGCCTGCGTCCTGTCGGCGTGTATGACGTCGACGTTGACGCCGTCGTACAGCAGCTCCGCGAACAGCTGCCGCGCGCGCTCCTTGCTCTGCACGAACACTGCACAAACACTGTTATTACTATAAACCATCATTATTTCCCCTACCTTATCCCGCTCTCGCAGTGTCGGCGCACCGGGTTTTAAATTAATTGAAAAAACAATGTCATTATTATATGTACAATAAATTCCCACCTGGGACGGTGCACTCTTTGGTGGAAAATCATAATAAAAGATCACGTTGGGAGAATTTCCAAAGAAGTTGGGAAGTTTTGCTCACTGATAACCCTTAAACAAGCAGGCCCCTATCAATGTCATAATAACCATAATATCGTGGTTGTTACCGAGCACGGGCGGCTTGAGTCCGGCCTGCACGAGCTGGCGGAAGGCCAGCAGCTTGCCGCGCTCGCTGCCGCAGTACAGCAGCCGCTGCGACACCAGCTGCGATGCCGCGTTCCTACACACACACATTTTATTATAGTTTTCACAAACAATCAGCCACTGAAATTCGCCAAAATGGCGATGTGTCCACTGTCTATACATCTATATCTATAGATACGCAGATACGCATCTGTGTTGCCTACCTTCAACAGAGAAAGGTACGTATGAAAGCTAAAACTGTACGGAATATCCTACACATGCCGCGTGTCTTTGTATTACACCAGTGGACAACACATTAAGAAAATTAAAAAAAAAATCCGGGGCTGTTAAAAGCTTATGTGAATGTGATTGACAGACCCTTTCACAATGTAACGTTTGTAATATTAACTGTATGTGTGTATGTGTATGTCACCTGTGCCCCACGGTGACGGCGACGAGGCCGCGCAGGCTGCGGCGGCTCCACTTGGCCAGCGCGGGCGTGTGCGTGGCGCTGAAGAGCGCCAGGCGGCGTTGCGGCGCGCTGCTGGCCGCCAGCACCTGCTGCAGCTGGCGCCGGAAGTCGCCCGCCACCTCCTCGCTACCCTCGAACATCTTGTCCGCCTCGTCGATTATCACCCAGCGCACCCTGAACACCGTATCAATCATATATACAGATAAATAACACTCTAATAAATACACTAAGTGTAAATATAGACATTTTAAACAAATATGAAGCCTAAATACACTCAGTTCTGACAATTTTTACTAAACAGTCAAACTGATCAATTAAGACTGTGTGTGCAGGCAAAACTTTAATTGAACAGTTTTACCTATATGCACAGTTTTAACTGAACAGTTCGTTAAAAGAACCTTAGTTAGAACTGTCTAAACCAATTGTCTACAGCTGGCATATTACTGCAAGGAAGAAAAAACATATTATAAAGAATTACAAGTTATTTGCACATAACACATGTTTACCACTTACTCACAGAAAACAAAATTCAACGTAAGGATCAGTTATGTTAGAAAAATAGGTTTAGCAAACTTGACTTTGTAAGAGATTTATTTCTTAACTAATACTCAAATCAACCCACTTGTCCAAAGAGATTGTTACATTGTCTTGATTGAGCAAGTAGCACAGGCGATTTGGAGTGCTTATGACAATATCTGGAAAATATAAAAAAAAACATATTTCACTATAATTATACATGAAATTTATTAAAAAACCAAACCAGGACCAAAGCGTTACTTACCACTTTTCTTTATAGTCGCTTCACGTTCTTTCATCTTGCCTTCTTTAACATTCTTAACAACTGAACACCGTAATGAGGTGGAGGCACTCAGCCGTAGAGCCTCACGGTATATCTGTTGTGCCAATTCCCTTGTGGGGCACAGGATAAGAGCTCTGGGGCCTCCTTGTGCTCCACCCAATACGTGAAACAATGGTAACAAAAAGGCTGCTGTTTTACCAGACCCTGTTGGCGCACATGCTAAGATTTGACGGTCCTTAAAGAAGTAAACATCTTACTAATATTATTAATGCTTAAGATGAATGTATCTTGTAAATAACTGAACTGATCTTAATTAAATTTGGCAGATATGTAGAGGATAGTCTGGAAGAACACATACGCTACTGATTAAGTTTCATTTTTCAATTATGTACAGACAGAGTGCCTGGTTACAGCTAGTTATATAACATCTTCTATTTTACAGATTGCAGAAAATAATGTGAATAAAGTTTTATTGACTTTTCATACCTCTAACATACAAGGCAGTGCTTGCCTTTGTATCGGTGTGGGCTCCGTATATCCACATTGTGTTAGTGTATCTACTAGCGCTGGCTTGACATTATATCTGCTGGTTAGTTCTGCAAAATCCTTCAATGCACTTGGTACATGTCGGCCAACTGCTTTTATACCATGCTCATTGCGGAAACGGTTTTGCTGGAAAATATATAAGGTTGAGAGTGTAGTCATTTGTCATCAATAATTTCTTTTATTTTTAATTTTGATGACATGGGAGAAGGGTGAATTAAATCTTAAATTCTTTGCTTTGTAGGTGCCACTTACAATCTGACAAGTCAAATTTTTTTTGCGTTTATTTATAAGTCGTATTTGGAGTTTGAGCATGGCCAAATCCATTAAGACACTGTTAAATATAGTAATATGTTATGTTGTGTTAGTATTCAATAAAATATCACTATTTAATAATAATAATATTTGATGCGAGAGTCAACATTTTTTAACAAAATCGGTTTTATGATAACATCATCAACATCACAAAATTTAAAGTCATTTGGTATGAAAAAGACAATAAGATTTAGTACCTCCTCTAATTCTAATTTCTTTTTTAAGTCCTCTGGCTTATGTTTCTTTTCCTTTTTCTTTTTTTCACCAAACTTAACACCTTCCACTATTTGTAAATCTTTTTCACTCTCAGATTCATTTTCACTTTGAGATGAAAAAACTTCGTCATCATCCTCTATTTCTTCTTTAACTTCCTCAGGTTCATGTTTCTTCTCTACTTCTTCTTTCAAGTCCTTCTTAGAACTCTTTACCTAAAACATTAATATTTTCAAGCAAGTTTTGTAATGTACTGTACACAAGTTAACTTCTCCTAGGTTATAAAATACTTACTTCATTTTTTACACCCAAAACTCGGTTTTTAAATTTCAAGCCTTTCGTGAGTTTCTTAAAAATATCATATGCATCCATAATTATGCTACTTCATATAAAAATAAAGGTATTTACTAACTATTTAGAAACATCAAATTACCGAACCACACACGCGACATTGACAGCGACGCTGTCATTGCTGTCATCGTTGACAATGAGAGAATGACAATTCGTGTCAAATGACAACAGTGTGACCAGTATCTCTTCTAAAATCTGCAATTTTTTGTAATAAAGGCAATTTTGCTTTTTCATCATGAAGAACTTGAAAGTAGCAGAAAAGCAAAATCTCGATGTTGTCTGCGCCAAGTTTAACGTAAAGTAACTACTTTGTCCCATATCTGTTTTCTTTTCAAAGCAATACAATAGATGGCGGTACAGTCAATTCTCTTTATTAGCGATCTCACTTCCGACAAAAGGCTAAAGGCAAAAATATTAGCAAATCTTTGTAGTCCTGAATAAATATTCTGCAGTGGTTTCGCTATTCACAGCACATTTTCTGACTTGATTGCATTTAATTTACTTACAATAAAATTCCTTACATAATTAGTTATCCAAAGTATGATTAATGCTTATATTATTGTATTTGAATGATTGTAATTCAGATGTTATGAGGGGCAAAACTCGCCTTTATGTTGAGTAATTTCGTTTTGCATTAGTTTGACTTCACTACTATCCATCCAGTCTCTGCTGCATTATCTAGCTGTTACTAATAGCAGAACCTTAATCCTAACTTCACAGTCGTGAAATTTATCTCTGTTGATATGTTATTACAACAATATTATGATCGTATTCAACTCATTTATTTCAACAATAATTTATAGTTAAATCATATTACCTTTGTACAGTAATGAACGTAGGTGAGGATGAGAGTAGGGTTATAATAAAAATGCCTAGCATCAATGGAATCACTGCGAGTTTATTTAATTTTATACTTTTATTACATCCAAGTGTTCCGCGCGAGAATAGCGGATTAGACATTGTAACCGAGAGGAGCGCTTCCAAACCAATTGCTACCGAATATCCCTCGACGTGACGTCAGACCCGAAGATACTTATAGTACTAAGTCCATCCGACTTTTGATATGTACTGCGCAGCCCGAATTGATTCCTTAATCACATTTATCAACAACATCAAAACAAGTAGAGACACTGCCATTACTCGACAGTTACTGATACAAATAATGTATAGACATAACATTCTTTTAAACACCTACCAAATAGGGTAATTTTCAAAATGATTATAATAACGTTTCATTGACAAAAATATTTAATTTGAGGGCAAGATTTTGCGTTTAAAGTTTGAGAATATTAACAAAAAAGTTTATATCATTATTGAGAGAAGATCTAAAGTAGAGTATCAGTAATTGTCAAGTGCCATCAACAGTTCGTAAATCGACTTCCCATTAACAATAGTACTGTAAGTGTCCTCATTGAGATAGATGTTACAACTTACAACAATTCTCAAAGGAGTCCTACCTCTACGCGACATCGGCCGCGTGCGTGTGCGCGAACGCGAACGCGAGACGCGGCCTCACAACTAAACCTTATCCATCAAATACACAATACTATGAAACATTTTTGTACACCCCTTTGTCTTTGATACTTTCCGAACCTCAAAAGTATAACAAAACTCTTTAACTAAATGTATTTAAAAACATATTTCATCCTCTTTGATCAACGATGGCAAACTATAACTTTTACATAGTAACACAATATTAGTTTAGGCATAGTAAAGCGCCCAGGGCTGCGTACGGTCGGCGGACGCGGCGGCCGTTATAAAAAATACAATAAATTAATATGCAATCGGTCCCCGGCCGCGCCGACGGTACGCGCGCCTTGAGACGAGGAATTCTTAAAATTAACAAAAGAAAATCGATGCTAATAAAAACGCAGATCGTGCATACATTAAATTAAGAAAAAAAAGACAAAAACCTATACCTAAGTGTGTCAGCAAAAATATAGTGCAGTTAAAATTAGAATTGCCACTTAATTAACATTGACATATAAATTGATTTCATAAAAAAATATTTCTGTGTATAAAATGTGTCACCAAAGCGTAACAAACTGGCGATGGGACTACGCTAAAACTGGCCGCTTTTTCTATATAAAAAGTTAACATTGCATAATTATTTATAAGTAAAAAAAAGTTCTTTGTCGATTTACAGCGAATACTATTTGAGGCAATTACATTTGGATACTTATAAGTTACAAAAATAGCTCTTAACGCTATTCGCGGCTGTCTTAGCGTAATCGCACCGTATATTTTCATTATCTGTAGATAAAAAAGTTACTTTCTAGTATAACTGTAAGTATATGTCGTTAGTGAATAAATTGTAAATACTTTTATTTAGTTGCTGTAAGACTGGCTATCAACGAGAGCTCGACCGAAGAAGCGGTTACTTAGATAATAATACTTATTTTACATAGAGATTGTAAGTGCACTTCGAGTTACGGAACTATATTTTATATGTAACTAGTTAGTGTGGTAGAAGAGAGCCGCGCGGTGTTGATGCGCCCTTTACTATAACATTAGCGATCTATCATTAACAACAACCATTTTATTCCTATAATGTAGAGTAAGCTCATGCTTTCTTACGAGGATAAGGATTAAGAATGTATGGGAATTATTTTTAGATGAATTTTTACAAAATTTGGGTCAGATTTTCTCAACCAAAATAACGAAAAGCTAATAGGGTGTTTAAATTATTTTTGAACTAAATGAAAGTTAATTCGTTAACAATTAAATAGGTCTTGGGAATGTGGATAACACTGATGTATTTTAAAAAGAAGAAGTTAAGTAAAATGAAAGAGAGAATAAGTAATGCTTACTCTATCTGTGGCATTAAAGTTCGAGGGATTTGTGGAGACCTCGAGTAAACTATAGTAATGTTAACAACAATAACTTTTAACAACTAAAATACTGCAAATAACATTGTTATTACAAGTTGAACAAGCTAGTAGCGATCTCCTGCTTAAGTTACATTTAAATACATATAAATGTTATAATTATTGAGGTACTATGGCAGACTGAAAACTATTGCTAGAACTGGTATATATAATATTTATATAAGACTGGAAGATACTGTATATATTAAAGCTATTGACTTAAGAATAAAACGACATCATTTAAAAGACCTTTTGGACAGTGGGCATGGGTTCAGAAAATAATAACTTTACTATAATATACAACTGTAAGTACTGAAATATTTAAAGTACTAAAAATCACTTTTATTTGAGGAAAAGGCTTAAAAATGTTCTACTGAAAACAAATCCTTGTGCCCTCAAGGTATTCTATGAAAGAAAAAAACATCTAACATAATATTTTCAGTTACAAATTTAAATCTTTCATCACAGTCGATTTATTTTAAAAATTAATTGCAAAAACTTCCTCGACAGGCAACACTGTTGTTAGAAGTGACATTGACACATGGCGCTCAGGGTTGCCCGATTTTCAAACAATATTTTATCCTCATCCTGTCAGATTTACCTGTATCTTATAATATTTACTTAGCGTAGGCTATTGTTTAAGTTGTACTGTTACGAAGGCATCCCGTTGTTGATTATTTTTGTGCATTACCTTACTTAGTAACACAGTCGGTTATTTAAAATTATTTTTGAACGAAATGAAAGTTAATTCGTTAACAATTAAATAGGTCTTGGGAATGTGGATAACACTGATGTATTTTAAAAAGAAGAAGTTAAGTAAAATGAAAGAGAGAATAAGTAATGCTTACTCTATCTGTGGCATTAAAGTTCGAGGGATTTGTGGAGACCTCGAGTAAACTATAGTAATGTTAACAACAATAACTTTTAACAACTAAAATACTGCAAATAACATTGTTATTACAAGTTGAACAAGCTAGTAGCGATCTCCTGCTTAAGTTACATTTAAATACATATAAATGTTATAATTATTGAGGTACTATGGCAGACTGAAAACTATTGCTAGAACTGGTATATATAATATTTATATAAGACTGGAAGATACTGTATATATTAAAGCTATTGACTTAAGAATAAAACGACATCATTTAAAAGACCTTTTGGACAGTGGGCATGGGTTCAGAAAATAATAACTTTACTATAATATACAACTGTAAGTACTGAAACATTTAAAGTACTAAAAATCACTTTTATTTGAGGAAAAGGCTTAAAAATGTTCTACTGAAAACAAATCCTTGTGCCCTCAAGGTATTCTATGAAAGAAAAAAACATCTAACATAATATTTTCAGTTACAAATTTAAATCTTTCATCACAGTCGATTTATTCTTAAAAACGGCTCACGCTTCTTCGGTCGAGTAATTTAAAATTATTTTATATAATTAGCTATTGTAATCTGGTGTTGTTTATAATTTTATTTCTCCCTGTATCGAGGCAGGAATAAAATTACATACAATAAATACTATTGCATTTTAAATATGGAAATGGTTTAACAAAAATAATGTGTGTATGGGAAAAACTATTAACATCTGGTATAGCTTTGTTTGACAATATCTATAATTATTCTTTTACATAAATATAAGCGATCACGTATATTGACTCATCCAGGTATTGAAGTGCCGGCCGGCCAGCGCGACCACTGTTAGAAACAAAAGGGCTCGTGCACATCTGACAAATGCGCCGCGTGCGCAACTACTACCGCTCGGCGCAGTCGCCACATCTGAACGCACCCTAAGATATCGATTATTCAATCCCTTAAAACTTATTCTACCCCGTATACGTTACATTTATCGAAATAAATATTATAATAATTTCTAACAATGGTCCGATGGCCAGACGGCTTTACTTGCTACATTAAGTTTATTTTTAAAATTAAACGATTAAAATTGGAGGTAATACTTAATATTATTAGAGGTAATACTTAGATTTAAAAGAGCAAGATTTGATTTGTGAAACAGTTTGTGAACGTGTGTAGTAACGTAGGATGACAGTATTATTCTTATTTACAAAGTATGCTCGTATTAGACAAAAAAAATATTCAATTAATTTTCTGTCGATATTCAACGAATTGGATTTAAATGTGGGAGTTTAACAGTATTTTACGGTACTGCACAACAAAAACCCATTGAAATTATAAGATTTTACTGACTTGATGTAGATAAAAATTTTTACTTTCAGTTTATCTTCAAGTTATATTCTGCAGACAAAAGTTAAAAATTAATTGCAAAAACTTCCTCGACAGGCAACACTGGTGTTAGAAGTGACATTGACACATGGCGCTCAGGGTTGCCCGATTTTCAAACAATATTTTATCCTCATCCTGTCAGATTTACCTGTATCTTATAATATTTACTTAGCGTAGGCTATTGTTTAAGTTGTACTGTTACGAAGGCATCCCGTTGTTGATTATTTTTGTGCATTACCTTACTTAGTAACACAGTCGGTTATTTAAATTATTTCTTCTGCAACTTAATCGGGCGTAAAAAAGCGAAAGTATAGTTAGAAAGTATGTTTTAAACAGAAAACGCTATAATTTATTTTTTAAAAAATTATCTCACTTATTAACTTAGTATTTAAAAATGCAGTATTTTGGTATACATTGCAAAAATATAAAAATATTATTGTTTCGCCGTATTTGAGGTTTGCGGTGCTTTTGAATTTCAAAATCAATTTGCTGCGATTTGCATAATTTTGCCGACACGTATTCAAACTTAACATATAAGACCTAATTAACAATCACCAACGGCTGTCCCCGATTTTAGATGTAGTTCGCAGCACTATTATGAGATCAAAATTTTGAATAACGTAAAATTTCCAACAAACAAAATGGTGGGAAACACAATCCGATCGTTTTATTAACGCATCAATAACAAGCTTACAAACAGCCGAACGAACAAATTAATTGCACAGCGAAATCAATAAACGCAAACACTAAAAAGTTATGGAAAGACTAAGTCTAAGTTTCACTATTAATTATCCATTAGTAGAATATATAAAAATCCTTTCCATTAATGATTTTATCTATTTACTATTTTAGTTAATAATATCACGAGGCGTATATTCCCAAACAATGCCACGATTTAATTATGTGTTAACCGCTAACTTATAACATATTTACAATTCTTGCTACCCGCTTGCTTTTCACTTCTAAGCTCCCTAAAATGATACTATATGTTTATATCCGGACCGACATTAGCTTTACCTAAATATCGGAATTAAATCAGCCGGTAAGTATCAACATTGTAATAAAAAATCAAAAACAAAATAATATATTGAGGTATTACGAAAAACGGAGGTACGCGCGCTTCATCCCGGGGATTTACCTCGTTTTCTGCTACGAAAGCTCAAAGCCCAAGTGTCCGTAAGCTGATCATAAACTGAAAATATATCAACCGTTACAACTATTTGGAAATCTACCAAATAACATTAAAAGTGTAAAATGATATCACAAAGTACGAATATATAACATTCCGAAAAAGAAATTGCAAATATCTTACAATTAAAAAAACTTATATTACCTTAGCGTTGAAAAATAAATGCAAAAAACGAAAATATTTTTCATTATACTGGATTGCATTGAAAAAGATGCATTGGTTTGATCCGGTCCAGTGAAGTTTGGTGACCGAGGCGCTAGAGGGCTCACTTTGAGTGAGTGCGATATGTGGCGTCGGCTCTGACATACTTCAACCATATGGCACGATACAATCTAAATGTTGTCGTATCTTTGTTCAGAATGTTTTATTCTACTAGATATAAATGCATATTGGCAAAATATTATTCCCATTTATTTTTCTTTGGCTTTGTGAAATATCACGATGTTAAGAATACTTTAACCTCCTGCGAAGCTTTACTATAGTTATTATATTTGTGTGATATGTTGTTTTTACGATTTTCCTCGTTTTTCTTTATTTACTTCTATTGTTAGTGTACACCCTGAAGAGATATGTATGTATCGTAATGTGTATGCCGAATGCGGTACCCAAGCAATTTCCTACCATTATAAGTAAATAAAAATATTTTTATACAATCTGCAGCCATCTTATGGTCGATCCTAAGAATTTTGAGAATAATATAATAATAATAATCTAATAAATTTTCAATAACGAGACGTCCGCTACGTTGGTCGACATTTAAATAAGAACCACTATACACTCATAGAGAGAAATCCCAAAATGGATACAGATTAAATATAATTATATTAATTAATACCTAATGCCTACATAAATTTTATACAGAAGAAACGATTACTTTATTAAATTCATGATTTGAAATCATGCACACGTATACGATCGTCGAATTAATTCCCGCTTTTCGAAGACCCACGCACATTTCTCTCTCGAATTGCCTTTCTCTGCTCGCTCTAACCCTGTATTCTAGGGAGTGCCGGTGAACTGGCAGCCCCATAGAAATATTCCCTCTTCGTTATGTCAAATTTGACAGACATCCTATCGTTTGCCAACTGTAAGCACATTCCTTCCCGGTTCGGAAACTCTTTCAGACCAATATGTATGGCGCGAAGACGAAGGCACGGCTACTTATATAATCATGATAATCCTAAATGCCTTAAAAGTTTATATTGACGAAGCCAGTTTCGTACACGAAGGCAATGTTGTTGTAGAAATAAATGTCTAAATATTGTTTTTGGCACAACCGATTCAACTCTATAGGAGGAAAGATGTTATGAACGTGTAAATGCCGAACGCGGGAAACTGCCTTCATAAATATATGCCAAAGGTAAATAATATAGAAGCAAAACGCACATAGATTACAAATAGTGATCAGACGTTCAATTTTGTACTTTCATATTCAGATTCCAAAAAGTCTTTAATTTTTTCATCATCAACTCTTTTTTTTGTTTTATTACTTTTTTTATCTAAAAATTTTGGTTATTATCTTCTAAATAATCTGTATCTTTTAAATTTAGATTTGGCGATCCGAAAAAAGTTTTCTTAAAAAATATTTCTTTTGAATCTTCTCTTTTAAAAATTACTGTTTAAAATTTGTACGTTCATTTTGTACAGTTATCGAATCTAATTTGACACTAGACACTCGTAGAAAATTTTGTTTTTAAAAAATGTATTTTTTTTCTTTAGAATACAGTTGGCATTAATTTGGCAGTACTAGAAATATTAATACTTTAGTATTGCTCTGATTTACATTGTCATTTTGAACACTGAACATATTCTCTATAAAATGGCCGAACCTCAAGACACGTCCGCAAAGCGAAGACCGCACGTCGCGTCTGTCGCAGCGTGCACCGTGCACTGTCGGCCGCGGCGGCAGCGGGCGCGGGGCGCGGGCGCGCGGGGCGCGGCGTGCGCGGCGGCCGAGTGCGAATACTGTTCTTGTAATTTTACAACTAACGTCAATATTTTACTACATTTATAATACACAACTAATCATTAGAATGCGGCATCATCCTGCATAGTTTTGGCATTGTCCGTATATTGCACATATATGCTATCCCTTTGTTGTGCGAGTCCAGTGGCGCGCTTCAGAGACCCTCGCGGCGCGGCGAGGCGAGGGTAGCGGAAGACGGGCGCGTGGGCACCGCGAGCAGCGTGGGCGGCGTGGGCCACCGCGGTTCAGGCCATGGTCTGCGGTCATTGCAGGCCGGGCGGCAGCTGGTCGCCAGCGGCCAGGTCGAAGAGATGGTGCGGCGCGGGCGCGAGGGCGCCGTGCAGCGCGGAGGTCTTGAGCAGCCGCTTGAGCATGCCGCTGGAGCCGCGGTGCTGCAGACTCTTGTGCGTGGTAAGCGAGTTCTTGGTGCGGTAGCGGCGGTGGCAGAACTCGCACACGTACAGCGTGTCCGACTGCTCGTGCTTGTCTTGGAAATGTCGTTTCAAGGAATAGTAACAAGAGAAGGTCCGCCGGCAGTAGGGACACTCCTGTGGCTCGTTGATGCCGCCGGCGGTAGGCGGGGGCATGCGGAGGGGCGGCACGACTGCAAATTGAAAATTACCCCCCGTTGATCATCTGTGCTATCCCAATGCAACGGGATGGTACAAATGTGTTAATCGGCAGACCTTGCAATACGTTAAGAGACAGGTCGAAGTTCAAAGGCATATCTGAATAATATAATTTTATAATATGTATGAGGTTAATAATTATTATAATACTAATAATATGCACTGTACACATTGACTAACTACACAATAATCACGAGTTTGTATATATTCAAAGTCTTAAAGAAAGTCTTTCAACCACAATGACACAGAACACGTGATAACAAAATGATAGAAGCATGCTCCAAGCAACACAACAACGTCAAACTGCGACACCCGATGGGAAGGGGCCTTCGGCTTTGGGGTTTAAATTAAGGAAAAATAATATTTAAAAAAAATAATCAGGAAAAAACCGAAATGAAAATAATAAAAGGACCCTTAAATCTGACCTTAGTTGTAAATGTTTGTTTCATGAACGTGTCCTAGCCTGTCTATAAACTTGTCTAACCTTGGTGGGTGGTGTTATGTACTGCGCTCGGGTGCGGGTTGGCCTGGAGGTTCTCTTTGCTAGCCGAGAGCCGCCGCGCGCCGCACCAACTCCGCCCGAGTAGTCACTAAAAAAATCGTATGTGATCCGTGTCCCCCGGCCTCGACTTGTGGTAGGTGTATATGTGCGTCATCAGGGAGTTGCGCGAGCAATAGACGCGCTCGCAAATCGTGCACCTGTACTCCTCCTGCCGCTCGGCGTGCTTGTCCGCGATATGCCGCTTCAGCGACGCCTTTGAGCATAACACTTTCCCGCAAAGCGAGCAGGAGAATAACTTTTTACCTGCAAACAAATCGAAAAAACAAAACAAATATGGGGGTGCTCCCCGGACGCTCAAACAAAGTGAACCTACTATTCTTTAGTGGTCTCTAATTATTTTGAACTTATTGACGAAAAAAAAAAAAAAAACAAAAAGTGTCTCAAAAAATAATAAATTAAATAACGAAATAATAAAAAAATAAAATATAAATGATGGCGAAGCTACAGTGGGCGGTGATGTGTTAGAACAAATGACATGCGGAGGTTGCGGGGAAACATCGAGGCTCAAAAACCAGGATTGAGAAGCGCTGCCAGAATATAAAACAAGTAGGTAACGGTGCACTAGTACATAATACTACAAAAAGCGCCATTTCGTAACTACCTTTGCCTGAAAAGTTGATATCTTGTTAATAGGGATGTTTTAATAAAACTATCGACATTGTATATTTGTTTTTATTAAAAACGCCATTATCATCAATATTAGGATTTATGAAGTTCCGTTTAACGATTACAATTACATTTTATGAGTAGTTACGTCAAGTATTTACTTTTAAATTATAAAGGGGGAAAGAACTATTTAGGTATACATAAATATGTAGCAGGATGTAAACATAGTTTATGTGCAGCCCATTATAGGTCGCCGATGACAGATTATATACTAATATTAATAAATGAAATGATTACAAACATTCATTTCATAGTTCCAATGAGTTAAATCGCGACAAATGGAAGACAAAAAAAATATAATCAATTTAGGCACATCGAGAACAAGTATTGTAATGGACTGCATTACATTTATAAGTGCCAATTATCAACAAAAACAAATCGAAGGATAGTATAGTATAATAATTTAAGAAGAAAAAAAAATAAAATTTCAATACAACAACCAATAAATTAATTTAGATTCCTTATAAAATAGGTAAAATAGCCAACAAGAAGTATAAGAACACATCGAACATTGCGCGTGGCACACACGTGCACCGAACGCGTACATGACACGTTAGAAAGATAAAAAAAAACTTAAACAGGTCACAGAAACAGTCTTAAACTTGCTAAGATCCTAACTAAAGTAGTTTCAACAGGGATGTGTTCTGCTTCCTAGAACACGGTGTAGTTATCGCCCTTTAAAACCCACGAGGACCAAAAGGTCCCCTGAGATCCCGTTAAACTTAGCAGCTACGATATAAATAAAATTTTTAAGATCCAAAAATCACAACAGAAATTTTGATAAAATACCGAAATACGCTTCCGACTTGGTGACTTTTTTTTCATATAAATTCACTAGTTAATTTAGTAAATAATTGTACAATTTTAATCTAGAGAATACGCCTAATAGTGTACAATTCAAACGGGACTTAGTCTAATCAGTCTATAGCGTTTATTACTTTTGGCAAAATCATTTTTGATCAACAAAAAACAAATAATTTAACATCATAAGATCTTTTTAGCTAGAAAGAAATTAGCCAAATAATTACCGTACTGCCACTCTCAGCAGCACATCCCTGTAATTGTAAAGTAACGTAGATGAACTAACATCTATGAATTCAGATAAAACTTACATCTAAGTAGTCAACTAACTTAATTCCCAAACCCAAATTAACAGTAAAACTATCATCTATATTACGTAAAATAAAACAACAATTACTACGTCTTACAGAATTTGCAATTTGTTGCAAAAAAACTTAACATTCTCTCGAAGCACGGAATGTTGCGAAAAATTTGAAAAAAATTTTGATTCCTTTTACGATTTTTTTTTTAAAACCTTTTAGCTTAACAATTTTTCTAACACGAACGACGTTCCGTTTTAGCACCAAAACACTAGTCTTTCCAATCATTTAAACGAATAATAATAAAGCTTATCAAATAACTAAACAAAGAGTAATGGCTAAGCGTTTATGCATCTAGTAATAACAACGTAAACCTTATAACACAATAGCATTAAAATTTATTTTAGGAAGCCTCTCATTAAAAGTATATTAGCATTGATCCGTTACCTTCTAGGCAAAGTGTTGAACACTACTCCTAACTTTTTTAGAAGATTACGCAAAATATGTCTTTTTTTCAATAAAAACACAATCATAATTATGTAAAGCAGGCACTAATAATTACTTAAAGTGTATATCGTTACAATAAATTATGTTTTACATTTACACTTAGATTAAAAATTTCTTATTGCTATGAAAAAAGGGAAAAATAACAATAGTTTCATCGACATTACGAGTCGAAATAGACATAGTGATGTATCAATTGAACTATAATTGTAGAGTATAGTTGTGTAACGAAAACATATATAATGTATTGTATATAACCAAATCTACATATGGATTAACATTAACGCGGAAGTCTAGATCCAGAAGAGATAGGAGACTGACTTACTACAAGCGCTAACGTTCAGAAACTGAAGGAATTAGCTGTACAGGTTCACTAACACAAAGACTATGTAACGGCGCAGACGAGAAAAGCGATGTACATCGAATGGAAAATATTATAGTAATTATTATTTATAATCTATGTAATTACGTGAGCTTTCTGAATCTAGACTAGTATATAAATGCTCGTTTGCAATAGTAATGATATTAATTAACACTATGTATGGCAAGCGAGACGTCGTAAAGGAAAATTATTCACTGTTCAAATTTAGGAACATTTAACACTGAGAGTTATTACAATTTAATAGTTACCTACAATGTAATTATTTTATCATTAGTGCGTCATTTACTTACGATTTTAAAAACGAAATAGCAACTTTGTAACGTCAAAAAACCGTTCAAAAAGAGTACAGATTAAATAATTTAAATATAGAAACGTGAAAAGAAATGTCAACGAGTAAAAAATAATAAAAAAATATTAGAAACGAACACAAGAGTGCGTTAAAACTTACGCTTGAAACTAAACATCTTTACTAAATAAAAAAAAACCATATATATAATAAAATAGCCATAATTCATTTGCTTAAATGGCACTTTGCGATTCACTTTGCTAAGTAATCCTTCGTCTGTGCATCAAATATAACAAAAAAGTAAAAAAAAAGATAGCAAGTGACAAAATATAGTCGACTAGAAAGACAAGCCATAAAATGAAATAACGTCGACTTTGAAAAAAAAAAGCGAAAACTATATTGTTCTGTGGTATGTGTTTGTTCGGTGGATTTTTACTTTCGGTCTACTTCGGTACTGGTACTTGTATACTGGTATTGTATTGGTTGTATTGCATGTGTGTTGTATGTGTTTGTGTGTGTTGAGTGACATGGCCCGCGGGTCATTTACAAAGAAACTTTTCTATTGGTGCTATCTTTTTCCGATTGTTTCAGTCTTAATCAATGAACAAAAAGAAATCACCTAAATAAAATATAAATTTGAAAGCCTCATTAGCCAATTATATATCTGTGTATATAATTTTTTATTAACTTTAAATAGATTTTTTTTTAGTAATCTCGTATAAATATCTAAGTGTGAGATCAAGAAGGTAAAATACAGAATAAATAAACTTGCGAAACGCCGAAAATGAACACAATGTTACAAATTATATGCCTCTTTTGTTTCTTATAACGAACACTGTTTCTCTTTTTTTTATAAATTTAAGCCTAATATATAAATTTACAGCACCAAGATTTTTCTCTTTTCTCAAAATATTATTATTTCTCTTCGCCTTATTGTCACACATTAACATAGTGTAAAAATCAGGAATATCCCACATACCGCAGTATTGCACCTCGCGGACGTGCAAGTGGCACCATTTTGATAACAATTCTCAAAAATTCAAACATTAAATCGTCAAACTTCATCCTCCCTTTCGTCGCTTGGAATGTCATATAGCTAATTGTGATGTCACGTATGTCACCGCGCCGCCGGCCGCCTGCGCGGGCGCCGGCCGGGCGGGCAACATCCACTCCTACAGTTCAAAGATTAAACATATATTGTAAATAGAATCAATAGGCAATTTCTACAACACGTCCTCGATATAGTTAAAAATATAAATCGTCTAAGATATATTAAAATGATCTAACATTAAAAAGAAGTCAAGAATTAAAAATGATATTGCTTTAAGTTGAATGGCTTGTGATTAGACGTTGAAGTGGTCTTTAAACTTGTAGAAGTCGATGTTGTGGGCGAGCTTAGGGTCCTGCGTGGTGAGGTTCTGCGGCTGCGTCTGCGCAGGCAGCGCGGGCAGGGCGGGCAGGGCAGGCAGCGCACGCTGGCGGCGGTGGTAGATGCTCTTATGGTTGTTGAGGGAGTTGAGCGTGCGGAAGACCTTGTGGCAGAGGCTGCAGCGCGCCGAGTGCAGCGGCTGCAGGTGCTGCTGCTCCGTGTGCCGCTTGAGCGTGAGCCGCGTGGAGAGCAGCTTGCCGCACACCTCGCAGCGGTGCCCCGCGCCCAGGGGGCCCACTGCGCCACACATAACAACCAACATTAGCGCATTAGTCAACCGACCCCCACGTCGGGGCCATGGGTACCAACACCACTGCGAAGCTCCAACGGGTCCCATTCGTTCGGAACCAATTGGCACGATTTAGCGCCACTCTGATACGTGGCAATTTAGCGAACCGACATGGCTTGTAGAGGCAATTTAACGTGATCAATCGAATTTGACTAATGCGCTCAATTAAAATTTAAAGTTGGTGGTTATGCGTGTACCGATTATAGTTCCAATTGGTTCCAGAGAGGGGCGTGAGCGTAGCGCGCCGGCGGCGGGCGGCCGCGCGGTACGCTCGCGCCTGCCTTGGGTTTTAGTAACGACCTCAGGACAAATTATATACGGTAGTCTGGCGGTGCGCATGCAAAGTACACGTAAAACTATTCTATGTACAAATGTTAGGAACATATCGCTTTACAAATCTGTTTTCGTAAACTTAACAATTTTCTAAGGGCAAGACTATGGCGTTTTAGGTGGTAAAGGATGGCAGCTTTAGTTCTTCGAATGGCAACGTGATCGGCAACGGATGTGACGGGCGTCAATTGACGGGGTAGAAGGGGCCCTGTCCGGTGGCGGAGGGCGGTTGCTGCTTGCGGTGGTAGATCGACTTGTGGTTTCTCAGACTATTCAGGCTGGAGTATACCCGTCGGCAAATATTACAGACGGGCTCCCTCGAGGGCCTCATGTGAACGTTCTGAATGTGCCGTTTGAGCCGCGTCAGGGAGGACAAGCTCTTGTTACAGGGCTCGCATCTGTAATCTTCCTGGGGGGTGCGGGCGCCACCTGGTCACAACACAAGCAGTTAGCCCGGTGGAAGCTTCCGAACGCACTTTTAATGCACTCTCTTTATCGCTGCCTCACGATTATTGGTTTACTTTTATTTGTAAGCACCGCCACCCCCCTTTACAGTTTGATGATAGCCATCCTCCGCGCCGTAAATAATGCCAAGCGATATTAGTAACGCATACATGTTTTTGTGTCCTAGTTCGACCTAAATACGGCTTAGCAAAGCTCTGCGGCGTTTGTGATGAATTAAGTCTGCCGTTGTCATAACAGTGCGGCGCGCGGCGGCGGTTCCGGCCGGCGCTCGAGTTTCTCGAACAAAAGCGTTAGTATTCTTCAATGAGACTGAATGTCTGTTTTTTAATATAATTCGACACCGGGTGACCATTACTAAAAAATCCATTGTCCAATCTTGGATGTCCCGATCGTTATATTTCTCAAGACAATAATGATTAAGGGTAATACGAAACTGTTTTTAGAAACATGAATGACTCATGGGATCCGTCGTGCGTTTTAAATAAATAACTCATTACCGGAATACAATTATTATGCTATACGATGCTTGGCGGTGATTTTTTCGCATGCTACTTTCGGAATCGTCTTCTCGCAATTGTTTCTTTCTCTACATAGTATTTTCGACACGATAACTTCCAGCCAATTGTATGGTACGAGTGCTTTTGCTGTTTTTTCCCGTCAAAAATGAATTTCAAATCAGATGACACGGTATCATGAAAACCAATCCATTGAATAAAAAAGAAATGAAACTTAAAATTGGAAATTGGGATCGAGGGATATCTCCTAGCGTATACTTTAAGACACATCTATAAAACAAGCTGGCATATCTTCCTTGTACGGTTACATTAAACTAGTTACAATACAATAAACATGCACGCCACGTTGAGTTTTGGTTCAATGATCGATTCTCATTTTTCAAACTGAAAGTGTAACGGTCTGGCAAATGAAAACGGATGACGACTAGATCGCGGTACATGGAACCAAAACACAAAAGCTAACATTTATATTTAGTACAGAACACAGAGCACAAAATGAAGACATATATAAATATAGGTTAAGAGGATGAATATATATAGATAATATAATACATATATATATATATATAGGTCACGTGATATTGCCTCATACATTTTTTTGTAAATATAAACCTATTAATGATATATAAACCTAATAATGACAGAGCAGAGAGGAAGCGGTGATGGTGGCATACGACAGACAGTGCATTAAAAATATCGTTTGTTTCAATATATGTAGGTAATGCATAAAATAAATTTGCTGCTAGAGAAGCCGCGACTCACCTTGCGAAGTGCTGGCCATGCCGTCGGGCGCCAGCGGGCTCGGCAGACCTGCAACCAGCACACACACCCGCTTTATACCCCGCTACAGTTCCAACACATGCCCACCTACTTATATTGGAAGGCATCCAAAGGATCTGCTTTGGCACAGCTGAATATATTTACGAGTATCCTACCCTAAATAATTTGTCAGCTGTTGATGATTTTTCTCGCGAGCAACAAAGGAATTGATTAGGAGATAAAAGGGGGTAAATTCTTTAACAGACAATAAAAACTATATGAACTCATAGGCACCAGGTAGTTGTTGCTATAGTTATATTAATTTTCAAAATACCACACCATTAACACAACATCAACATACCACGACACTAAGATAAAAAGTATAATTTACCCGCCAAAGATGAATGCTCAGTGAGAGCCGCCATGCTGAAGTTGTAAGTGTTAGATGGGGCGAAGAGCTTGGTGTCCGCCGGCGGGATGAACGGCGAGGGTGGCAGCTGTGGCGGCGGAGTACGGTCATCTGCCTCAGCAGAGCTGCCGCGCGACGGCGGCCCGCCCTGAGACAAAATCATGTAGGCATTAAACTCATGTTACCCTTCTTACTTACTCTATGACCTGTAAGCCTAGCATCGAAGAACTCAGTTAAAAAGAAACAAAAGAGAGTTAACTTCGAAAAAAATATTTAAATCAGTTGCTAGCTTTCCGTGATTTTAGAATTCTTTTGAAATACCTGGTATATGAGAAATTAGCCTAATGATTTTTTTTTAATAAATTACGAGTATATGCTCGCAGTAATGATCTAATACGATGCAGACGATCTGTCTGTCACTGCGGATAGCATACCATGGTAAAACAATAGCGGCTGTCACCGGACACTCGCCGAGTTCCGGGTAGAGGTATCTAGTTCGTTAGACTTCTTTCTAATACTCAGTAATGTCAATGTCAAGTCAATTAAGCGACGGCGGACGAGGTTTTAATGTTTTGACAGCTTGAATTTCAAACGTATCGGTTTGGAGAATATAAACAGAATTATATTTTATAGTTTATGATAACATCGTTATAAACTAGCCAGCTCAGAATTACTAGGCGATCATAGATTTCATAGTAGGAGATCAAACTTGACTTGGTATTTAAAAAAACGGTTTATTGTAGTAACAGGACTCACCATGGACCGATGGTGCGAGTGCGGCGGCGTGTCGTCTGCGCTGCGGTCGAGGTCCGCGTTGGAGGCGCAAATCATGTCAATAGGCTCATGCTTGACGTCCTCGAGACGCGGAGATGGCGAAGAGGAGGAGTTCGAGATGCCGTTCCCATTGCCCTGGTCGTGAGCGCGCGTGTTGTTCACCATCGAGTGGTTTTTGGTGGAGAAGTCAGCGGCGTGTATCTGCGGCTGGTCGTTGTTGTTGTCGTGGCGTATGCGCTTGATTACATCGGGCGAGTTGTCGGCGGAGCGGCTGAGGCGGCGCGGAGGCGGCGGGGCGCGGCGCAGCAGGGCTTGCGCGGCTGCAGGCGGGTGCGATAGCAGAGCCTCCTCCAGCTTGTCGGTATAGCCGGGGGTGTGCGGAGTGTGGGGCGTGTGCGGAGTATGCACAGGGTGCGGCGGCGTACGCGGGGAAGCGGCCGCCGCGGCCGCAGCTCGCGTTAAGTTCTGGAGGAGCGGCTGTGGAAGTGATTAGGTGTTTCAATGGTTTTACATACTGTATCCCATAATGTCTATTTAAATAAGTGTTATCTATATTATCTGCAACAATGCAGTAAATAATTGCTTACCCCTTGCGAGTCGTCAGTCTGCGTGAGTCCGGAGACGCGCAGGACCTCAGCGGTCTTGAGGAAGGAGGAGAGGCTGCGCTGGTGCACGTTCACCTCGCCGTGGTAGATGAACTCGACGAGCGCGTTCAGGTCCGTGAAGGCCACGTCTTGGAGCACGATCACTGGGTGCTTGCATGGCGTCGACTGCGGAACAATGTACCGAATATATAAAATACCACCGAATATTCAACTGCACCGGATTATTTTATTGTTATTAAAATAATGCAAAAGAGAAGTAAGTACTTGGTTCTATTTCTTATCTATGTATTGATGACGTAATATTTTTCACCTGCGCAAATGTTTGCTCAGGCTCAGGTCCGATAGGTATTGTCGATATATAAGTTTTTACTTATACGATGAGACTAAACAGACTATTTTATGTTAATTTTAATTTTATTTACAAGTTGTCTTCGAGTATTAACTCGCTAAACTATTCAAAGATACGTAATAAAGATGCTTATAAGTTGACTTGTTGTATTGTTTCTGGGCCTTACCTTTAAAAGCTCCCTGAAATAGGGGCTGCAGGCGGAGAGTACGACTCTATGAGCTTTGAGGCTCCTGCCGTCGCATGCGAGGGTGACATCGACGAAATCCTCGTCATCCCTGAGGTTCTCGAAGGCGCTGGTGATGCTGCTCTGGTAGTTGTTCCAGCGCAGACAGAAGTGCTGCGTGTCCACCATCTTGTCTGATTGCGGTATCGTTTGTTTCGTGTGGATTATGGAGTCATGTGTTCGGACTGGCGATCTGCGGACAATAGTCACATATTAGCGAGATGTCACTTTGTTTACGATGTGTGGGTTTATTTATCATACTAATCATACTAATATTATAAATGTGAAAGTTTAGATGGATGGATGGATGGATGGATGTTTGTTAGAATTTGTAGTCTAAACGGCTGAACGGATTTCGACGAAATTTGGTATAGATGTAGAGGATAGTCTGGAAGAGCACATAGGCTACTCACTTTTGTTTTTTTTAATTCCACACGGACGGAGTCGCGGGCGAAAGCTAGTGTTAAATATGCAGATAAAGCTTTCTTATCAATTAAAGTCTGTTTGTTTTTAATGTTTATTGTCAACGTATGGATGTCCTGAAATAGAAAGCTATCCGTCACATTATCGTGGCGCTGTCTAGTTTGTTATTACGCGGTAATTAGGGCGCGTGCACAATAACTCGTGCAGTAAACAAGTGTACAATGCTATATTTTTTTATCTTTTCTGACCTGATTTTTAATGTAATGTTTTATTTATTATAATTTATTGATTTATTGCTAAGAAATAGGAACACTATAACAGTGTTAAGATATTGTTATCATATAGCTGGATGTATATTTAATTATAAGTGGCGGGTCGTTAAGACCTCGACATACGCAAGTAAAGTAAAATATGTCAAAGATGGTAAGTAAAAAAGGCAAGTCTTAAGAAGTAGGAATTCATTACTATTTTAAGCCTCGGGTTGGATTAGCTAGAATAAGTATTTAAAGAAAAAAAGGGTTTATAATTATAAACTGGGTATATTATTTGATTATCAATGCCACAGAGAATTACGAAACATTTGTAAAGAATTGAATAGAAAATAATTAAAAAGTGACTTGCCAAAGTAAACGTATTATGAACAAATGTCGCGTTTCATTGGTAAAGTTTTCTTAAGGGTTTCCCGTAGAAATCTTCGAGGTCGGTGTATTGTGACGATTGCGAATTTACAAAATTCCAAGAGTTTGAAATAGCATTGTATTTGTAGTTAAAAGCTTATTGAATTTACTTCGTATAGAGTTATAAGGTATAAGAAAAATTGTTTCCTTTTCTAATGTTTTGCAAACTCGATGAAAAGCATGAAGTAAGAAATTATTTGGCTTGGAAAAAGTATGTTTCAATGGATTTAATTACTCCTGTGGTTCAGAAACACAATAAATGAACAGGGTTTGTTCCAACGTTTTATTTCTACTTTAAAAGTCAGGTAATTTTAATTTGGAATTTTGCTCGGATCTGTAATCGTTTGATATTAATTACGTAAGATTTTTTTTTCTTATTACTATTAAAGTGGTAAGTAATATTTAATTCGCATTCTGTCGGTCTGTAGCTTGTTGATTTAATTGTATTGTACAATAATAAAAATATGAAAAAAGTATTTATAGTGTTAGATGGACATAACTGTTTGTCTTGCCTAATCTGACTAATATTATAAATGCGAATGTTTAGATGGATGGATGGATGTTTGTTAGAATTTGTAGCCTAAACGGCTGAACAGATTTCGATGAAATTTGATATAGATGTAGAGGATAGTCTGGAAGAACACATAGGCTGCTCGATTTTGTTTTTTTTAATTCCACGCGGACGGAGGCGCGGGCGAAAGCTAGTTACTAATAATTCTGGGAATCGAAGGAGTGTCCACGACATAATAAGATAACCACTTAACTACTATGTTCAAAGTCAATGTAAACAACATTTGATACAAGACAACAGCAATTATGCAACAAAGAATCGCATAGTTCTAATGTATTTCTGAAAATCGCTTTCGATGCGGCACGAGGTACGATACAATGGAATATATCCCTTATTCCCTTTGTGTTAAGGTGGTAATGGGTGTTAATGAACGGCATAAAACGTACGTCGTATGGTCTGAAGTTTTTCAACAAATCGTAGACAATACGTCCCAGTGACCGAGTGCAGACAATGCTCCTCGGATTACCACTTGGTATGTGAGCTGCTTATCTTGGCTATCGAACTTGTATTTTTTGTATTTAGATTAACGAATTATTTGATACTAGCTGTTGCTCGCGACTTCGCCCGCGTGAAATTAAAAAATAATAAAAACCATAGCCTATGTTACTCAGTGATAACGTAGCTATTTAATGGTGAAATAATTTTTGAAATCGGCTCAGTAGTTTTTGAGTTATTTGAATATATACAAAAATACAAATCATTCCTTTTTATAATATTAGTATTTGATACAATTAAGCTCAAGCTTCGATACATCGTGATATTGTACGAATGGTAGTCGAATACACAAACTCAGGGTTCGTTTCGTTTTACGTTTTACGTCTCAAATCTGTATAGGGTTATGCATTTATCGCTTGATTGTTAATTTCACTGCAGTGAGTCATGCAATAATTAGGTATTAATAAATGTAACAATTATTTGGCACATTAAAATACGTTGACTTTGAGATTCTTTCATTATGATTTGGTCAAATAAGTACTTGACCTTGTTGACGGATTTTATTTATTTTTATTTTTATTTATTTATTTATTTACACAAGAAAATATAACATGTTTACAAATAATGTCGCCAAACTGTACAACAGTTTGTTGGCGACAGACACCCATTTCTTATATCTATTCTTATATATTTACTTATTCTTATATATTTACTTATTCTTATATATTATAATACATCTGTTTTAATTTTGTAAGAAATGCTTTCTTAATTTATTTTTTGCAATATTTTTGGATTTACTGTTAATGATTTCATCTCTAAGGAATTTAATGCTGTTATATAATTTAGGTATTATGTATTTCGTTGTCCTTTCCCCGTAATAGTTGTTGGCCCGTAGTGTAACATACTGTCCCTCCCTAACTCTTTTAGTATTATATACATTGGTTGCTTTAATTCTGTACTCTTCCCTACAATAATTATCTAATATTACCTTTAACTTAAATTTATTTTGTATTGGCAAGATATTACAAATTTTAAAAAGTTGGTTGTAATCTTTTTTACATGAATCTAAAATATTTCTATTAACTAATTTTTTCAACATTCTGATTTGCAAATTTTCTATATCTAATAAATATGTCTTAAATGTCCTACCATAAACAGCAACACCATAGTTTATAAGAGAATCTACTAGTGCATAATATATCATATATAAAGTTTTCCTATCAACAATGTAATATAAGTAATAAAATTTTCCTAAGAGTATTGATAGCTTTCTCCCAACCTCATCTATGTGATATTTCCAATTAAAGTGTTCATCTATAATTAAACCAAGATATCTATAACTTTTTACATATTCCAGTTGCGGACAATTACAAGCTGATTTTGATGTATGGAGGCACTCATAGGAGTGACCTGTAATGCCTGGATGGTTATAGTCATTACAGTTATATTCAATTCTAGAACTTAATAATTACCATTTTCGTCCAAATTGATTTCTTGTTAAATTTTTATTAGAGTTCCATAAAAGAAAGACAAAAAGCTTACAGTCTTAAAATTGGTTAAAACCGTTTAATCAAATGAATTACATTAATATTTACTAATAAGATTAAAGATGGCTGAAGGAATATTAGTATTTCTAAACCTCGAGGGTGAGAGGGAACGTGTTTAATTCGTCTATTTATAACAAACACCCCAATAGTGAGGATTTCTAAAGACATTAAATCATGTTATTCCACCACATAGCAAATACCTTTGCTATTCAAAGCATATGAAAAGATCCCTCTTGTATGTGGTATAATTTACAAGCGAAATATTAAATTTAGCAATATCGCTTGTAGAAACAACAAAATTATAAGAATTAATAAATGATAAGCACGTAACTTAACTAATGTTTTTGTCAGTTAGATTATTGACATTTTAATGATCGATATTTATAATCAAATGTTATTTGGTCTAGGGCTCATCATCATCATCATCATCTCCTATACCTTATCCTACTCCCGTAGGGTCAGCACCGGGTTTTCCTCCTCCAAATAACTCTGTCATCCGTCATCTCAGTCATCACTCTCTTCTTGATCATGTCACCTTTCATGCAATCCCTCCATCTCTTTCTACGTCTACTACCGGCGTACCCCACATTCATAACTAGCGTCCTTCTTGTTAGATGCGATTCATCCTCATAACATGCCCATATCATGCTAACTTTTTACTTCTTAATTTCTCAACCACTGGGGCTACTCTCAATTTTTAGCCCACTCTATAGCACAAGTTTTCATCATTCGTTGCCTCTGAAGGTCACAATATTAATGATAAATCACTATTAAAATCCTATTCTAGTCTTCAGCCCCGTGTTCACTACTCTATCTGAAATTGGTTTTTGTAGCTGCATGCGGGCATTTGATAACATTGACAGCTGAAGCTCTATAAATTATTCAAAATAGACAAAAGAATAATGTTAATTAAGTTCTTAACTTAATCATAGTTATTGTAACTTAAGGAATTTAATCAGTCCTAATATTAAAAACGTTTCATGCTGTAATAGTTTTTTAGTATAGATATCACTGCGTTCTAGCTAACGCTTGTCACTTAACCCTTTGCCCTAAAAAAATGCTTCAACACAAAAATGGCCGTTTTGTTCCCATTTAGTTTAAAACCTATTTGTCATTGAATACGCTTTTGTCTAATTCGCACCTTTACTCGTATTATAAATCAGAATTAACTTTATATATTTATAATATCTTTCGATCTCTATGTACTAGTGTTTGTGTATTGAACGAAATTGGACTTTAATAGTTTGAATTCAAGTGAGAAATTCGAGTGCAGCTTGATACTGCAATAGAAATGATAACATGTACCACATGCATTATCATTTGCATTATAGATCCGATAGCGAATCTTTTAGGGTTCGGTAAGGCGTTAAATAAGCCCATATAAGGAAGTGAACTTTATAAAATCTTACTAAACTTACTATTATTATAAATGCGAAAGTTTAGATGGATGAAATTTGGTATAGATGTAGAGGATAGTCTGGAAGAACACATAGGCTGCTCACTTTTGTTTTTTTTTAATTCTTCGCGGACGGAGTCGCGGGCGAAATCTAGTGTTCCATAAAACGATGAATGACAAAAAGATATCTGATAAAAAAGAAGATTAATTAAGTCTAGCTGTTGCGCGCGATATCGCACGCGTGAAATTAAAAAAAATATTAAAAATATAACCTATGTTACTCACTGATGACGAAGGTTTATAATGGTGAAAGAATTTTTGAAATCGCCACAGTAGTTTTTGAGTTATTTCAATACAAAAAATCTTTCCTCTTTATAATATTAGTATAGATATAGATATAACCTATTGAGTTGAGAGTAATAATAGAGAAGAAAGTGTTTTAAGACGATTTGTTAGATGATTCTGTTACTTCTTACTTATTGTATTGACAACAATTTTTTTTTATATTTGTGTGTGTCAGAACATGTATGTTATTATAACTTGTACCATATTTGACTTATGCTAAATGCTAATATTATTTTTTTCGACCCAATTCAGAATGGAGGAGATTCTTAGTACTCATGTTTATTTTATTTTACGGAACCAATCCGTCAATCAATGTATCCGTTCCTCAAATTCTTTTTTCGCGTATTTTATCAGCTTCGTTGCGATAACAATTTAGAAACTATGATAAATAGAATTAGTTCTATACTCACACACGGCACTAAGGTATAAGTCAATAATATAATGTGACAATTCGCTAATAATTTAACCTTGACAAATGATAACTTAAAGACGTTTACCAAATCGTATACTCTTAAAAACTTCTACGATTTTATTAATATCGGTAAAGTATGATTTAAAGAAGGCTCTAACTTATTTAAACTTAACTATCACTTAAGTTATTATTACTCACTTGAGTATTTTACAACACATACGTTAATGGTTTTAGTGCGATTGTCGCCCTGGGCTAGATTTCTTTGGTGCCTATTTTTTTAGTATTTCGGGGGATGTGAACAGGGCTATGTTAGTAAATCGCAGACTTAGGTCGCCCTTATCGGTCTACCGCCCTGGGCGGTTACTTAACCGCGCCCTACCCTAACGCTGTCCACCAGACAAAGTAACGTGTGTTCTTGTCAAGGGCATTATTTTATCACACACGATTTCCGAGAAAGTGACGTAGACGCTGGATCTCTACTTAGAATGACAGCTCTTGCATTCATTCCAGTTAAGGTTACTGTCAACAAATTTTGCCTGAATACAAAAATGACAACCTATATTACTACTTTATTTTAAGTTTCTAACATCGCTGGCAAATCACCAAAATAGCGGAAATTAAACACAAAACAAATAACGACATACAACCTGACAATTAGAATATAGAAGTTATTGCGTTAAGAACTCGGTTTTAATTTATTATTGCGTTATAAATGGACATTCTTTTTATTAAATTTATTAGCAATCTATTATTAAAATATTATCAAGTACGTCATTCGAATCGTTATCATAATAGATTCGTGAAAATTATTTTGGGATAATACTAAAGTAAAATATATTTTACCCTGCGTTATTTCCAGAATACATACGAAATGGTTTATTTTAAAACTGTGAAACCAAGAACAACGTGTCAGGGTCTCATTGTGGGAGAAAATAAGCAAAAAGGATTTATTTGAAACTTTTGAAGATTTGTTTTAATTTTACGACAGCGCCATCTACCGCTGGTAAGTGTAAAACTCAATGCGAAGCCAGGACTGTTAGCAGTTACATTTTATATTCAAAATTTACCGTGGAACTCTACCGAGCTCATTCTCTTTGAGAGACTATAACAGACTTTAAGAGAGACTGTATCAATATACGACAGTGGAATTCTACATTTATAAATGAACGTATTATATAAATGAGAGCTCCCGACTCCCGCGCGGCCGCTGATAGCCCCGACTTATCGCACTTTTTGTAAATTTAGCTTTTTATCAAAGACCTAGGCTACCTGATACCTTATCGCCTACATAGTTGAGTTTATTAGATGTAACTATTCAAACGATGTTATTTTATAATAATTCATTTTCGGATGTTATTTAATAAACATTTTATTATTTATTTTTCTAAATAGTTTGCGGTTGGATTTTACCATTACATGATAATGTTAATTATAATTTATTTTAATAGTAGATTTACTACAACAATATGGGGTTATTTTATGTATTTCCTTAATTACAAGTAAATTCCTGGACGTAATGCATACTAACAATATAAAGAGGTATGATTCCATTGTTTGTATTGATTAGGATTTGCGACCACTGAACCGATTAAAAAAATTCACTATTGGGAAGCTACGAGTAACATTATCAGCGAGTAACACAGGCTATATTTAATATTAAAAAAAGTTCTTTTAGTTCCACGAGGACGAAGTCGCGGTCAAATGCTAGCAGCGTGCTAATGTCAAATAAAACTAAATTTTAATTTAACTTTATGATATGCATGTTTACATTATTAAAAAAATATGAACTGATAAATTCTCCAGTCGGTGCTGTGGAACGTTGCCACGTCAATCAATAGATATAGCCATAGTAAATACCTATTATAAATTTGAATGTGATTTTTGATAAGCAGTAGGTAGGTCACATGCCGACCGATAGCTCTGACACTAAGCTAGATAATGCCTAAGTTTTTAGTTCTTTTCTTGATAACGAATTCGACTCGCGGCGTTGTAAAGAATTTTAGTAATCATTTACAAAAATATTAAACGCATCCAACGATAATTTACAATTTGTGACATTTTCAATCAATTGTAATGTATTTCTAATTGACAATTCATAAAAAAATATTAGAGGAAATGTTACAATGGTGTAAAGATTGCAAAATGTGGTCGTGTGTTCGATTCCATCATTTGATTATTTTCGTCAATCATATCTTTTCAATAAACAACATTAATTTGCTAACTCAGAGAGTCATAAGGGGTGCATTTGTTTGGGAAATCTTTACTAAGGTACTGCTAGGTAACCATTTAAGATTTATGCGTGTGGTTAGATTGGCATAGAGGTACTCACCGTAACGCGTATCAAGACCTTCTTAGCCAACTTCTTTTTCAATTAAATCTGTAACAGAAAGAAACCTTAATTAGCAATGAATTTGTCAGCAAATTTTTCTTCACATCGTGATATTGAAAAATCCTTTTATAATTTTATGACACTGAGATTTCCCAGTCAAGTCTTGTTTAAGAATAGACGAATTAATGAAGTACAAACGAACATTACCTTTCTTCATTCATTAGTCTTGTATCCGAACGTATCAGAATATAGAATTAAGAATGACTTAGTTGATAGACTTAATTAAATACAAATCAGCTCTGAAGTGTGAAACTGACCGCTTTTCAGTCATGAAAGGCGTTAAATCGCCCACGTAGAAACAACGTGAATACCTAAAGCAAATAGACCCGAAAGCCGTTACGATCCGTCCGGAAACATACGAATCAGTACATTATATCCGTAAACACCGGATACATAGAGGCGAACGATCCAATCGCGGCAAAGGTCAATCTTTTAGTGTCCAATCGCTGACGGTCCCTCGGCACGCAAACTATGTAGGCTTTCGTCGAAAGTGAAAGTGGGCAAATGGCGGTTGGAGTTTCCACGTAGTTGTGACGTGTGTGGACGTATGTAAATAGAACGTGAGTATGTGTGCGTGCGTTGTGAATGAAGCCTTCGAAGCTTTTGTCGGGTTATGTAAGTTCGGAATCAACGAGCAACTCTACATTTAGCGACGTGCTAGTTTTACCTTTATGTGCTTATGCATTGAGACTATTGTCTCCCACGTCACACTTCGGTTACGGTATGTGTTTTGTCAACTTGACACTTCTGAATAATAATGACCAGTATAAGTCTATGAAATCGAGTATTTTGAGTATGTTTTAACTACATTTAATAGCTCTAAGCAAGTAAGTCACAAACGTCTAATAATTCAAGTCGCCAATCGAAGAGTTAAGGCTAGACAGAAGTGTCTTCTATCTACATACATGATGAACACACCAACCGTGCGTGTTATTTAGTAAAAATCTCTGATTCACAATTGGTATATGAATAACCATGATATTTGGTAAATTTTAATATAGCTTACCAGTCGATCAATATTTTGCTTTTTTGAATGCAAACCATACTTAATTTTATATGTTTTGTCCCAAATTAATAACACGAGTGAAAATATTTACAACCAAATTAATACTCTATTCTCTATAAAAAATATAAATATATTTTTTACACTTCAGTTTTAATAATAGCCTGGCAGTTTTTAAAGCTACGCGGGCCCTTTGAACTCAGTAAGTTAATCACGGCTGGCCACACCGTGGCAACTAAACTGTTGGCTAATAGGGTTGCCCGCTACGCGAAAATTAACGGACCCCATTAATTAAGCTAGCGAACGGTGTCGCTAACTATTTGTAGTTTAACAAAACCGGCGTGCTTACCTAGTAGTAAAAATTTTAAAAAAAAAAGAATACTTGCTTGTATTCGCTTATCGAGCATAGAGTAAAAACTCTTTGATAGACTCCTCTTAGCTCTAATGAGCAAGAAGTTCATTTGTTGTCGATATGTAGGTCAAAATTTCGCGCGAAAATCGTTAAAAATGTAGAGATGAAAAGGAAGCGTAAGTGTTTTGTTTTAGTGAATTATTTTGTTAATTAACAAATACTTTTGAATTTAGAACTAGTCTCTTTGCTAAGTTTACTTATAACATACGTATAGTGAAGAATTTCTGGAAGAAAATCGCACGACAAAAGCGTATCGTCTTTGGAAAATTATTTTGCTACGAGTTCTTTAGGATTTATAAGCGTGAGAAGTATTTTTACATACAATTTATCGCGTAGGGCCGTTGATTCTTTGCACAAAGCGCGTTGACCTGCGCTACGTTACTCTGTGATCTAGCAAATACTATGACTTATCAGTCATGTGAAAAATGTATTCTCCACCTTTTATTAATTGTAAATGTTCTGGCGTGTTATAATCTAAATAGCTTAATAAATCATACCAATAATATAAATGCGAAAGTGTAGATGGATGGATGGATGTTAGAGTTTGTAGGGTAAACGGCTGAACGGATTTCGATGAATGATGATAGACGTAGAGGATAGTCTGGAAGAACACATGGGCTACTCACTTTTGTTTTTTTTAATTCCACGCGGACGGAATCGCGGGCGAAAGCTAGTAGTAATATAATTATTTGCATTGAATTCCGACATTAGCAAGGTACTTTATCAGTAATGATATATAATAAACGGGACACCAAAGGGAAGGGTTTGGATATGACAGAAAATATATAAGACGTATATTCTTTGTCATCCAGGAGAAGCTAGGGTGGAATGCTAGTCACTAATAGTAAGTCAAATCAGTGTAGTAGCGAAGAAGCAGTTAAACCAATAAATAATTATATTTATTATGCAATTTAATAGCTATTAATTGCATATATCATAAATAAAAAACTGTACTCTTCCTTGTACTAAGGCTTTTGACCCGTGCATTGATATCGTATATGACTAGTCACTAACCGCGACTTTACTTGAGACACGTCTATAATGAACTGTTTACTAACATGTAGTTTTACATCATTAAAGGAAAATATTTATATGCATTATTGAAATTCCTATTGGGGTTTTTACGTTTAATATGTATTTATGCCTAAAAATATCCATAACTGAATTCTATTTATACTAGCTGACGTCTGCGATTCCGTCCGCCTGGAATTAAAAGATACTTAATTAGTTGTCTTTGTTTTTGACCGACTTCCCAAAAGAAGGAGGTACTCAATTCGTCTGTATGTTTTTTTTTTTTTATGTGTGTTATTCTAGACTATGCTCTATATACGTGACTTTAAGCGAGATTCGTTAAGCCGTTCAGGATATACGTAGCGATTAATATGAATTAAAAAGTAAGATTTGTAATGTATGGATTTCATTAAAAACTAGCTGTTGCTCGTGACTTCATCCACGTGGAATTAAAAAAATAGTATAAAACAAAGCCTAAGTTACTTAGTGATAGCGTAGGTTTTTAATGGTGTAAGATTGTTTGATTGGTCCAGTAGTTTTTGAGTTAATTCAATACATACAAAAATCAAAAAATACAAATCTTTCCTCTTTATAATATTATATTAGTATAGATTATAAAACTACTTTTGGAACAATTTTAATTAAGAAATCATAATTTATTGTGCAAAATACGAACAAGGTAGCCAGTACACACATATGTGTAAATTTGTTTGTCGAGTACAGTGATAAACGACAGACATACAGAAAGAGTGCGAAAGTAGACAGGGCCGTTAGTCTATGTTTGCTAAATAAATGTTTATACGAACTAATAAAAACGCGATAACGTATGTGCAACGGAGATAGTGATGGCCGCTGTTTTAATCGATATATCTATTAGATAGGGTATTTATAATACCTAACTAATATATGAAAGTTTTTCAACTCCTTATATGAAGAAAGTTATCAAAAAAAGTATAGATATAGGAGGTTTACATAATGCGATTATTTATTCAGATATAATGTCAAGGTTGTGTTCGTTATCGACAATCGATATGTGAGTCGTCACATCACTAACCTAGGGCAGGGCTAGTTATCAGGTGCAGGAGATTGCGAATGTGAAAATATCAACGCTGATAAGATGTGCCGAATTAGACTAGATTACAATTTACAGGATAAACTAGTTTCAGTATTTGCTTTTTGATCTAGGATTACATCGCGACGATGAACTCTTTACCGTATCTAAATGTTGTTTACATTTGAAATATTAAATAAATTACATTTATGGCTTTTTAGTTGTACAATGTACAATTACGTGGTAATTGTTTTTTCTTTAGGTGATTTTAATGCTAATTTTAAAAAGATTCTAGATTACGTACTCTGTCATATAGATTTATATAAAACTAGTTGTTGCTCGCGACTTCGTCCGCGTGAAATTAAAAAATGTAGCCTTTGTTACATAGTGTAGTTTTTTAATAATGACAGAATTTTCGAAATCGGTTGTATTTCAATACATATAAAAATCCAAATACAAATCTTTCCTCTTTCTAAAGTAACATAGAGACGATTTAAGAAACTTACTTATTGAAGACGGAGAAAACTCCAATTCGACTTGCGTACCAACCACTTGAAAGACACGATGGATGAAATAGGTAACAAAATAATATTTTTCTATACATATAATACTAGTAGCACAATACTATACATATTCACGAACCTTTGTTTTGTTTAAAAAAAAAACATACAGACGAATTGAGTACCTTCTTCTTTTGGGAAGTCGGTCAAAAAGAGGTTTGAATAGGTTATCATAGCATGCAATTAATTCTGAACGAATTCTTGCGTGCAAAGGGTAAACAAGCGGGTCGCAATCTCGTCCGGTGCGCAGCGCATTCCCTTACGTTAGTTTCACACGAAGGAAGATCAATGAGGTAGTACAGTAGAACAGTGGAGTACTACTATATTCTACTACACTACGTTAAAGTTTAGCTCTCGTGTGAAAGTGTCATTACGTCTTACTGCGCAGTAAGTCGCTGTACTGCACACACACTTTTGTTTACTAAGACCACCGGACGACTCTCTACTATTTAGTTAAACATTCAATTTGTATATAACAGTTGTCATTTTTAAAATATTTGTTGTTTACGTCGTAGTGTCGCATTGACATTGTTGTTTGCAACACGAACTTGATGTTCAAATTCGACGGATAACATAACCTATAAACAGAACTTTAGAATAGAATGCTAGTTGTTAACACGTGTCATGCTTTTATATTTCGTAAGAACTTGTTAGAGTCGTTGGCATTAAACGTGTTAAGGGCTTTAACATCTCAAGGTTTTTTTACAAGCTTTCCTTACAAACAAAAGTAAGTAGCCTATGTGTCCTTCCAGACTATGCTCTTTAAAAGCCTTTTAGGCTATAAACTCTATCATCCATCTAAACATTCGCATTTATTAGTAAGATTTTATTAAAATAGAACAACCAAAATCTTTGTGTGCAATAAAAGTAAACAATGAAACTATTGCAGTTATTTTCATTGATTAGATAGAGGCTTTCGATCGAGGAGACACGTCCGCGACTCATTGTGAAGAACAAACTCTTTAGCAAGCAAATTCATTGTTACACTTCCAAAAAACATTGCATATAATAATAATTGATACGAAAGCAACATAAGTTGTCACGTTTTATAAATGCACATAATTGTGGCATCATTGTCTTTAGTAATAAAGGTGATAATCGATTGTATGATTGACATATTGTTTGTACCTTTGTGTGGTACCGTACTCTGAATATAATGGTTTTCGCTAACGCAACGTTCTGATTATTTTATTGGTTAACTTTGAACGTACGAGGAAATTGTGTCCCCGATCACCTTGATTATATTTTAACAATGTTCAAATAGTTATGAAATCATTGACTTGTTAATAAGCGCAACAAATATTGTGCCATCAAATAGGGCGAGGTTGTGCGTCCGCCCAGGGCGTCGATCATGAAGGGGCGTTACGACTCATAAAGCGTCACTCGCTTTTCCGTATTCGTTTGTTTTACAGTTAGAGGTTGTAGTAGAAATGTCGCCCAGGGCCATTAATGCTTACACAGCCCTGAACGCTCTCGTCTGACCGTATTCATACATGTATGCGAGTATGCTCATTTTTTGTGCTCTAAGGGCCTGTCCCACCACTGGCTGATAGAGGCTTAAAAATGACGTCATTATTAGATAAGGGAACAAAATCTGATATTTCCATCACATATTTTACACGTTGGATTGTTATCGGACAATTTACAATTTGGTGAGACAAGCCCTTAATTGCTTAGCTACTTACAAATTAATATTTATATATAAATCGTTATAAAAATTACAGACTAAGTGATAAAAACAGCATTTGACATTTTACTGGAAGTATGTGTCACATGGCAACGATGGTAACTTAAATAAGCCTTGGGTGGTCCGAACTTAATAAGTAAATACTACTAACACAATTACAAACGGATTCTTGATAAAAATATTTCATTATTTCGAAACGAGAGAATACTTGACTTCCTTCCTTTGTCATATCCAATCTTTTAAGTGCATAGCATTATTAATAAGAACTGCATTTTAGTTTACTTCTAATAATACGTAAGTTCATCAAAATATAAACTGACTAGCTTATTCCCGCGACTCCGTCCGCGTGCAATTAAAAAATAAAAACTAAAGTAAGCAGCCTATGTGTTCTTCCAGACTACGTTCTACATCTATGCCAAATTTAATTCTGATCCGTTCAGCAGTTTAGGCTACAAGCTCTAACAAATATCCATCTATCCATCTAAACATTCGCATTTATAATATACTAGCTTTCGCCCGCGACTCCGTCCGCGTGGAATTAAAAAAAACAAAACTGAGTATCCCATGTGTTCTTCCAGACTATCCTCTACATCTATACCAAATATCATTGAAATCCGTTCAGCCGTTTAGGCTACAAACTCTAATCCTTCCATCTAAACTTTCGCATTTATAATATTAGTATGAAGTATGAAGTATGAAGTATGTTAATACTATCATGAGTGTCAAAGTGTTTTAGGCCATGAATTTTATAACCAATAGATAAATTTTTTTCCCTAATCAAGTTACAGTTTATTTAGTTTTTTTTTTCACTATAAAATCCCCGAACATTATCGGAAGCAACCGAATGCTAATTCCGCAGCGATAATAAGTACAATCGTTAATAGAATTAAGAAAAAAGCTGAATAAAATCATACGATTTTGTAAATAAAAGATCATTCTTACCATTTAATTTATATTAAGTTTTTTTTTAGTCGAGACAGAAGGATAATCTATACATATAATAAAATTAGAGTGTCTGTTTTTAATATTAAAGGAAAATTTCCAGATTTCGGGAAGATGATGTATTTGCGTTGCTGATAACTGTCTTTTTGTCTGTCTGTCTGTACGCCAGCCACGTATGTTCCAGGCAATTTCCGATACAGCTGAGTCGATTTTGACCGGACTTTCGTTGAAGGGTAGCTGACATAGACGGGCATATTATAGGCTACTTTTTTATCTTATTGCGTGGACAAAGTCGCGGGCAACAGCTAGTTAATAGCTAGCTAGCTAATAGTTAATAACAGCTAGCTAGCTAAATAACAATTTAGCACTCATAACTGGCATTTTGTTAATTATTTACAAAATTAAATAATAACGAAACGGATTAACTGTTGTTTTGAACCTAAAATTAATTAAATTAACGTGTTAGTCTAATTTTCCTTAAATAATAAAAACACAAACAGTTCTAATATGATAACTATACATGTTATTAAACTCATCGGTACAGTCGCAAATAACGCTTTTTTTCCTAGTAAGTTTAGTTTACAACTAGCTGTTGCTCACGACTTGGACCATGAAATGTACAAATCTATACTATTATAATAAAGCGTAAACACACATTTCTTTGTTGCCTAAGATGTCAGCAATTACAGCATATTTTTGAATAATACTTTTTTTTAATAAAAAACCCTACACTTACGTCACGCTTTAGACTAACTATATGTTTCACGCCATTAAACTTAGGGGGTAAATATTTTGGATAAAAACCCTAATGTGGGAAAGAGACCATAAATAGCTGCCAACATCAAGAAAGAAAGATTGTTAAGGTTTGTCATGTCATGACATGTCATTTTGACATTTGCTATTGATAATTTGACAAATGTGAACAATAAAATGAAATTTTTATAATTTTATGCGGATGAAGTCGCATGGGAACAGCTAGTTAACTGTACAAAAGTAATTCTGATTTTTTAGGAGGATCTGCGTGTATTAATTACAATTATTTAAACATGAAAAATTCAACCATAGGAATATGTAAAGGCTTGAAATGTAATTTAAAATGATGCATAAATAGGGAAATTCTAAGACCTAATACTAAGTATAGCATTTCATACCTATAAGTAAATTCCATAATTAAGGATAAAATATTTATTGACTCCTATGACATTTGCATTCTATTTTTATATTACTAAAGAGGTATTTGCTATTATTTTAATAAAAAAAAAACTAAGTATTGAAAAAAAAATAAAAAAAAGATATGCCTGGTTTATGATATAATTTGTAAAAAAAACAGTTTTTTTTTAAACTTTAAAATATGCTGATTATGATTTAATCAAAGATAAAATTAACATGCGGTAGTAAAAATATATTTCATTTAAAAAGATAATAAAAAAAAATATTTGTAAGTAGACGGTGTTGCGCTCGACTGTACTAGCTCTATCACTGGCAGACTAGACGAAACGTCACCCAACAGGATAGTCTGCAAAAAACTCGAATCGCCAAACACATACAAAATTACTGTACACATTTTATGCAATGTACTATAATGTAATTTAAATAAAAATTGGCACAAAATACAAAATATCTATATCCACTTGTATTACAAAAAAAAAAACTGTATAATTCTGTTTATAATTTTTTTTTTTAGTTCTTGATTTAGTTTCTGTAGTTACTCAAACTTCTGTCTCTTACCATGAGAGACACATTGCCTGGTCTATAACACCTTTTAAAGGCGCATTTTTGGTGCATTTGCAAACAAGTGAGGTATGTATATTTTTTTTATAATATAAGGTGGCAAACGAGCAAGCGGCCAACTTACAGTGGTAGAGCCCGCTTTAACATCTTCGCACGAATGGGTCGGCTTGTCCGGTGCAATACCACGACCACACAGAAGGCAGGCGTAAAGTGGGAGCAATTCCGCGTTTCGTCTGATGAGTGTGGTGCCGGTGGCCCAACTTTAGTCCATTTTTCTTCCCATCATTTTTCTAATAAGAATAGGATGCAAAGGGAACGTGGATTTGACGGTGGAGGAGACGCATAGGAAGAGGAAATATCTGCCCATAGACATCCGCAATCGCAGATGCGTCGCCTACCCTTAATTGACGGAGGAGGAGACGCACAAAAAGAGGACGTTTCCCCTTTCTATGCGTTTCCCCCACCGTCAAATCCACTTTTCCGTCCCATCCTTTCCTCTTAAGAAGAGGGTGGAAAGGGAAAGGGACTAAAATTCAAATTAGGGACTAGGTATAGAAATTAACTTTCTTATAAAATAGAACACCTCGTACTACGCACATGGGTCCCTGTGGGCTCCTATTGCTTCGGTTATTAGAGCACGCTTGAGTGTGACAGACTGATTTCCCTTAGCTAAATTTAACAGTTAACCGAATTTAACAATGTCTGATTGTTATTAAGTAGATTTTAGCTTGAAATATATATACTTTTCAAGCTGAGTTCAATCTGTTTATGATATTTTTGCAATCTGTAGAATGACTTTAAATCGTCTGGAACACAAGGACTTAACTTATCGTCCTTTATTGTTTTTCCTTTATAATAATATTAATGTACTAGCTGTTGCCCGCTACTTCGTCCATGCAATATTAAGATAAAAAATATGCCCGTCTATGTCAGCTACCCTTCAGTGAAAGTCACGTCGAAATCAGCCGACCGTTTCGTTGATTTCCTAGAACAAGCGCGGCTTGCGGACAGACAGACAGACAGACAAAAAAAAATTGTGATTTTCGTTATCAGCAACGCAAATACATCATCTTCCCGAAATCTGGAATTTTTCTTTTGATATTACAAACACACATTCCAATTTTATTATATGTATAGATAGATAAAGTAAAAAGCTCATAAATAAGATAACAATTTACTCGACTTCAACTTTAAAAGGATAAGTATCATGTCAATAAGGCGTGAATATAATAAAATAAATCATGGAGATAATAGATAATATTTAGAAGCAAAACAATTGCGGGAAGAGTAGTTGTCTCTCAGTGATGATTTCTTGACATTGCGTGCTGTAAGTACTCGTAACCGAGAGCAACGTATCTGGATGTAGAGTGAAAGAAAGTGGGTTTCAATCCAAATGTTAACACATAATTAATCCATTTATAACATAATAGTAGTAGAGAAGGTAAGGAGTAAAAGGTTAGCATGGTATGGGCATGTTATAAGGAGAACGTTAGTTATGAGTGTGGAAGGGTACATCGGTAGAGGTAGACCTAGAAAGAGATGGATGGATTGTGTAAAAGGTGACATGATCAAAAAGGGAGTGATGACTGAGATGACGTATGATAGAGTTATGTGGAGGACATAAATCTGTTGCGCCGACCCTACGGGAGTAGGATAAGGAGATGACGATGATGATGAATTAATCCATTTATGGATTGGTTTGATGCTTATTTAATTTATATCAAGGGGTTAGTTTTTAAACTCTAATAGACTTAATAGACACATGACATTGATGAAAATAATTTGTACTAGCATAATTTTTTGCAACATAAACATAAACTATAGGCTTTAGTTTTAAATACTAGCAGTGAAATTCTCCCCTGAAAGTATTGACAGATGTTTTTTTTTAAGTGTGAGTGTTGACAATTTCAAAACACAGTGAGGAATATTCTATACAAATGAGGGTAGTGGGAACCCACCCTTACACTGGAGTACAACAATCGTAATCAACTAGGTAATAAATAATTAATTGTTTTCAATACACGCTTTCTTCATTTTAATAATAATATTTACTTTCGTCTTGTACGCAGTGATATGGGCCTTGACTCATGTCTTAACATATATGTACTTTTGTGCAAGCTGAATATAAATAGGACATTTCGATAGCTGAGAAACCGAACATTATTTTTAAAAGTCCAAGTATAGAAATCATGCAAAGTATTTTTTTTTCTATTTTTTATTTATGATTTCTCGGTTACCAAATTCCACAACACTAAAATCGAAATTAAAATATTTCAAATTATTATATTATAAAATCTAATTAAATCAGAATATAGAGGATAGTCTGGAAGAACAAATAGGCTACTTACTTTTGTTTTTTAATTCCATGCAGACGGAGTCGCGGACGAAAGCTAGTAACTTAATTAAATTAACGCGTAGTCCGTTATCACGAGAAGCGCCGAGAAGCATGCCTATGTAAGACCCCTAGGTATTGAACTTTGCAAGGACAAGGACAAATCTAGACGTTTGCGTTGTCATTTCTATTTGTGGCGGGAAAAATATTGTTTACGTACGCACGTATAATGTAGTGATCCATCGGCTTTCACTTCTATTAGGATTATAGTCATTTTATGCTTTTGTGGCAAGAATTTCAACTAATATCAACCAATCATATATGACATCTGTGATTGGTTAACTAATTTGTCGCCTTGGAGATAAAAACTCGAAGTGTACGAGTATAAGGTTTAAAGTGTTCTAAGTAAATAAAGCTCAACGTATATTTAGAACTGTTGCTCGACACTTCGTCTGCGTGGAATTAAAAAAATAATAAAAAACAGCCTATGTTACTCAGAGATAAATTACCTTTGGAACGGTGAAAGAATTTTTTAAATCGGACCAGTTATTTTTGTGTTATTTCAAAAAATACAAAAATACAAATCTTTCTTTTATATAATATTAGTATAGATGAAGTAATAAAGAACCAAGTTAAGTGCAATCTAATTTGTGATACATACAGGAATCTTTATACAGTAAAATTGTATTTGTAAATTGAAAAACTACAACATCGATTGTAATTAATTTTACGTATGATTTATTTAAGATAAATAGTTAATTAATACTTAGATTTTACGCAGTTACGTAAGCTGTACGGTTTAAACTAGACGTATTACTCTTAATTCAATAATATTTTAGAAATCTGATCGAGTTAGTTTAAGTTTTGTCAGTAACTGGACACGGGCGCGTTAGTCCATGAGTTAGTGAATCATTTCTATGCGCTGTCCTTTCAGAAGTTATTTCAAAATGATGCTGTAGATAATAGATAATAATTACAACTTAGATTTAATTAAATATTAAACACTAATTAAGTTAAAAATGTAATATAAGTAAGCCTTTTATTCTAGTGTTATTTTATTATACTCTTATTCTAGTTTAACTGAATGTATCTTGGGATAGCTGTTTATATTTTCATTATTAATTACTAGCTGTTGCTCGCGACGTCGCCCGTGTGAAAATAAAAATTATAAAATATGTAGCCTATGTAACAAATAAATTACCTTTCTAATGGTGAAAGAACTTTTGACATCGGCCCAGTAGTTTTTACGTGAATCGAATACATACAAAAATCCAAAAGTACGAATCATTCCTCTTTATATAATAATATAAGTATACCTAGGTGTAGTAGCGTAATAAGATCGTTTGAAAACAGATTTTTTTAGCGCTTATATAATTGACAAACGATTGGTGCCTTCGTAGCAATTGAATTAACCGATTTATTGTCATTCAAATCTATTTTCCGTGTAAAAGTGACAAAAACAAATGAAAATCATGTCTACCATTATCTTGTATTTATCAGTTTTAAATATAACTCAGTTCTTGTGGATATCGATGTATGTTCGTTTTTCCAAAGGTTTTATTAAATTGTTACTATTTCAAAATGGTTTAGATACATCTTGTTTACTTATTAAAATTTCGATGTAAGGTTGTAGTCATTTTAAATACGAGAGGATAATGAAATTAAATATGTGTCAAGGTTTGAATTTATATTATCCTGAATTACATAATATAAGCTATTTTTCATGTTTAACATTTTTATAATCGTGCATGTGTATTTCTCAAAATAAACAGATTTTCGCGCCATTTTTTTAAATTATAAAGACGTCTCGTGTTGCCGACGTCGCGTCGCGTCAACCGTACAGCGAGGTATCTCTGCATTGCTCTATAAAAATATGTTATCTTTTCTAAGAACAAGTAATGTAGCAATACAACACTTGTCATTCATCGACAACTAATAAGAGTGGCCGTAGAAAAATGCAAAATGAACGGCGTCCGTTGTCCTAAAACGAGGTTATCCGGCGCGGTCTAACACAATTTTTGTGCAAATAATATTATCATTTGGCACGACCTTGCTCCCAGCTATCACCGAATTTTGCTACTTCTAACGTCATAATTGATAACCGAGAGAAATAAAAAATAGTACTTACCCGAAACCGCACAATCCTGTCGGCGGCACTGCACTTCACTTTAAAAAAAATAAACTCGTCGCAGATTAAAAAACTAAAATGTCAATTTGTTAGTTCACCGTTGTCGGGTCATGTCAGGCGCGTAAGTGCAACGTGTGTCGGCGTAGTGCTGCGAGCGTGGTGCTGCACATCGCGCGGTCGCCGGCAGTCGCCGACTGGCGGCGCGCACGCACGCACGCCCCTCGCGCGCCCCGCCCGCGCGTGCCGCACACCCCGCGCACACCCGCCGCGCACCCCGCGCACCCCGCAACACGCCGAAAATGCGCCGCGTAAAAATATGGCGGGGGGCAACGCGTAAAAACTGAAGGGGTGCTTCGCGTTTCTCGCGCGAGGCTGTATGCTAATTAGGGTTGTAACGGATACATTTTCGCGTTCTCGACGGACTGAATTTTCCCTATTGAACTTTTACGTTATCTTGTTTACCACGTAACTTTCTTTTCAGGACTATTCAATGCAAAAAATGAAAATTTATAGCGAATTTCAATAATAACATAACACGGTCTTTAAAAATATTTCACAGTAAAGCAATAGATACTTTCAAATTACTTGGTAGCTTCTATTTGATTTCTTAGAACCGGGAGACTTGAAATTTTGAGAAAAAAAACATCACGCACTTCGAAAGAAATAATAAATTTCCGCGTGGAGTTGGCGGTACGTTTCGCGACAACGTTTTCCTTTCGGCTCCTAAACAAGTACTCACGTACAGCCCTATGCTAATCCATCGTATACTCGCCCTTTTTTCCGGGGTGGGGGCTGGGGATGCAATTAAAAAGCCGCGCGTGCGTGGGGGACGCGATTAGGATGGAGACGGAGAACGGAATGAGTCTGTCACCGTTTTTTACTTTTTCCTAGTCTGGTGTTCTATGTGCGATTGCTCCCCTCGTAGATAGACGCGGAATCGATGATCGTCTGGACGGCCGATGTCGTTACCGCCTTTCTCTTTATTTTTTATTTTGTTTTCACTCTTTTCCTTGTGTTTGAATAAATTAAAAAGGAATGATTCAATAGACTACGAAGGTCTTATAACAGGAGCAAACAATAATTTAATCTTTATCCAACCAAGCGAAGACAAAATTCCAAAACTGAATACTAAACAGATTCTTTTTTCAAAAATGACGACAGCCGTTAATCTTTGGTTTAATCTAGAAGTTTCAATGTCATCACTATTACCAGTTACACTTAGCGACATACAAAAGATTCTTTTAACAGATTGAGAGACAAGTACACAAAGCGGGCGAGCAGAGCTGCGCGTAGCCAGGGGTCGTGCAAAGCTCAGCGCGTGAGTTTTGCAAGCTACGAGCTGCAGCGCGAGCTTTTACCGCGCTTTCGGTGCGCACACATAACGACTATGCTACTATCGTTGTCGTTACTTTTTGTACTTCTCATTCTATACAGTGGTCTTAGATTTAATAATTTAAATCATGCGTAATATTTTGTCTTATAATGTCGTAGTACATATCTACTACGTCATATTTAAGCTGTTAAGGTTATGTAGGATTGGTTATTGTCCAATTAGCTTTATTAAAAAACAAAACTTGTTTGTTTTACGAAAGTTTAAAATATTATTTAGCACTTATATTTTTGTTGATAATTTTAAGAACAATTTCGTTAAATAGTCATATTTTTATATTAATCAATTTATTTACATACAAACATGGTTCGCAAATAAAATATGTATTGAATAGTGATGAAAGAACTTGTGGTAACCGCGTTTTATTGTGTAATTAAGTTACTCTAAATATTAGTAGCAGTATTACTCATTTAATGTACAACTGGTATGAATATGTAGATAAATAAGTTTTTACTCACTGCTGAAGTTCAATTTTGTTATTTTCCGTTATGTACTTATACCTCTTTATGTAATAAACATGTAGCAAGGACTTGTATATAATTATCATTTGTGTATTTACTTCAATAAGAGCATATGATTTACATTATTTTAAAATTTAGATGTAGTTATTATTATTTTTTTTATATCATTAAGAGGCAAACGAGCAAGCGGCCACCCAAATCCGCCAAAATGGCGAAGCGACCGCTGCCCATAGACATTTGCAATAGCGGATGCGTTGCCTACCCTTGATCGACGGAGGAGGAGACGCACATAAAGAGGATATTTCCCCTTCCTATGCGTCTCCTGCACCATCAAATTCACGTTCCCTTCCCATCCCTTTCTAATAAGAAAATGGGTGGGAAGGAAAAGGGACTATAGTTGTGCCTCCGGCACCACACTCATCAGACGAAACGCGGAATTGCTCCCACTTCAAGCAGCATTGCCCCATTATAGCAGCTGTTTAAATAATTCACCAGATATTGTCGGATATGCGATAGTTTTAAGTGTCTGTGTCTAATTCAGAGTGGGGAGGGAAAGATAAATATGAAATTGATGAGCTTTTATCGATTGAATGTATAAAAGAATGAAATACAGACAATAGGTTTTGCGAATCTTCATTAATTAAGGCAAGGTTGTAAAAATGTGTTATTTTATACTAGCGGTATATTCCAGATTTTGCAAGAGTGAATTTTTAAATATTTTATGTAGTGGCTTAAATAAATTTAGTGCATACTTGAAGATAATGTAGCATTTTAAAGGTAAATTAATATTTTTAATCAGTCTATTAGTTTTTGACTGAGAGAAATATAAAAATACAATGTCTTACTTTTTATAATTTTTATATACATGTAAATTAACTAAATACTCTTTTTCGTATTGGAAAAATAGGCACATAAACTTGTTTATAACTTTAAGAGAAAGCTATGTCAAATAAAAAACAATCTTAATTCTTACTTAGATTATAAATGAAGTTTAGATAGATGGATGGATGTTTGTTAGAGTTTGTAGCTTAAACTGCTGAACGGATCTCTATGAAATTTAGCTTAGATGTAGAGTAGTTTGAATAATCACATAGGCTAATTGCTTTTTTTAAAATTCCACACAGATGGAGTTGCAGTTGAAAGCTAGCATCAATAGTCAGTAATTTAAAATATAGCGTGTTTTTTTAGATAGCATTTCTTCGATGTATTTACAAAAAAACTATTTTTAGTTCTTCTGTTCTGAGGAACAGGCTTATGATGACAAAATATTTAAAATTTGCTATTGCAGACATTATTATGTCTTGTGACGAATTTAATCTGTTGATTAATTAATTAAATTCCTTTCATTAACAAAATAGTACAATATTTTCTGGTATCACAATGTCGCAATAAATGTAATGTTTTTATGTGTACATAATTGCCATACATTTTCTCTAGAATTAACTTAAGATATACGGAATTTTAAAACAAGATACTTTTAAAAGTTTTGCTAAAGTGAAAAATTTAATTTAATATTTCAAAGTTTGCAAATTACAACAAATTACAGTAAAATTGCATAGTTTTGATATAAACAATTAAATAGAAATAATCCCTAAAGATATCTAAATAAAAAAAATTGTAATCATTTGAACATTGAATGCGGTTTAACGGCCACGGATGGTGCAAAATCCTTAGCTATTCTTGTGAACTAATTATTTATGCAGGTCGATCTAATGTCGAGGCCTGGGTCCGCGTGCAGCGCGGCTGGACCCTCCGACACTGTGCGATCACCACTTCGCTATTAACATCATAATAGTTTACTCTACAAAGGGTTGCAATAATTCGTAGGACAAATTAAAATCGTAATATTACGTACATCATCTTTTATAACAATAGTTCAAACTTTAAATATTTTTGCATATCTATGTTATTATATTTACAATTAAAAATAAAGAAAACGTTAATGTGTAGGTAATTATAATAGTTTTTTTTTCCTAGCGTAATGTTATGTGATAGCACTTACCTTGTTTCTCGACCAGCTCGCTCGGCGTCAAAACGTAACAAAAACAATAAACAAAACATCAACAAATACACTACAAGTCAATGTCCGGTAAGGCAACACCGCGCCGGATAAACAAACTGAGGCCGCGTCGACGACGGCGTCCGAGGTGCACTAGTAAACGTAAAGAAAAACAACAAAAAAAAAATATGTGCCGCGTGAAAAGTTCGTAGGCGAGACCGGACGGCGGGCAATCCGTCACGCGAGCGCGCCGGCCACACACGCACCTCACTAACTTTCGACAAACTTCCACCGAAAACTTTCGCAGACACGCGCTCGAATAGTTCCGCCGCGTACGAAGAAATTTAAAAAAAGTACCGAGACCCCGGAGTTTAAATTTAATTTTGTTTATTATTTTTTAGTTGTTTTATTTTATTTTTGTAGTGCGAGGACTATGTTCTTTTTTTTGTCGGTGCGGCGTATCGGAAGCGTCCTCCCGTCCGGCCGGGTCCGGCGAGTCTGCAATATTAACGCGGGCAGCGTCCACCTTTTGTAATGAAACGTTCACACATGCTTCCGCATTACCGTACCGATGCCATCAATAATGAAGCCGGGCGGGTAAAAAACAAAACTGGGCTCCACTCCCGCCGAGGCGCCCGCCGACACTACAGCCTCCTCGTCAAAGATCAGAATTGCATATCTGGGTTGCGTTAATGAGAGGGGTGGGGAGACGGTGGGGGGTCGAAAAAGTGGCACCGCTCGCGCGCGAATATAAATTCATCGCCAAAAAATCATTACGCGGGGGGTGGTATTACGGGGTTCTCTGCGCGGAGGTTCGTTCGTATAGTTTTTAAATCGGGCGCTCACTCGGCGGCGCGCCGCGGCGGGCGAGGGCCGCGCCTTAACTGATGCCGCGTCTCAGACGCTTGCACTTGCACTATGCCTTGATATCACGCATGCGGACGCACGCGGGAAACTTCCCGACTGCCCAGTACATTACATTACTCTACACTACTCGCTGCCTACACCACTTCTCGCAGTACCTTCAGCACGTCTATGCAAATTCCTCTTTCGACGATCGTAATCAATTTGTGCGTAGGCAGCGGCACACTTCCGCGCACACACACACGCACACCGCCACGTGTGTGCGACTCAAATTAAATCTAATACAAAATTGCGTTTTATGATCACGCTAGTGCGTGTAGGTGTGTGTAGGGGAGTACAATGCGAATTCGCGCCCAGTACACTCAGGATAAGCTTTTCACATTAGAGAAAAAATAATTATATTAATTAATTTCGTACAAAAAAAACTAATTACTAAAAACTCTAATGTTTACTGAAGCATTTCTATCTGTAACTTTTTGTATCCAAACTTTTTAACGGTTCGATGTAATATGTCGGCCATTATAGAGTTAATACGCAAATTACATAAGTAAGAAAAAAATCAACAAGTCTTCCGAGCTTCCAGCATTTCATCGGACATAATTCACAGAGTGCCTTAACTGATCGTATACATTAGGTATAAATTAAAAAAAAAACCTCTCAAATTTCGTCCAAACTACACATTAAGGTAATGCGATCGACTGTACTTTAAACACTCACACAAGTATAATGTTAAAAATGAATTACCAACACAGGCTCCGTTGCCTCCCTGCTACACTCATTTTCATTTCGATGTTTTTGGGTTTTTGCGCAGATGGGGGGAGAGCACCCCCACGCGGGGGGGCGCCACCCTCGCCCTATGAAAATAGGATATATTTTTATGTTTTATTTGCCGGAAGCCCGTAGCTTAGTTGCATGTTTATTAGAACTTTTTATTAGTAGAAACAATACGGCGCGGGTTTTTTTCGCATTCTGCCGCTGTACCGCTGTACGCTTTCGGTTGATTTGTGACGACAGTTCCATCGGTTACAGTCACGGAAGCATTTCTTTTGATTGGCCAATAGTTTACATTTACATTAGTATTCGAAGATTGCATGGGCTCGCATCCTTTCCCTAAATATGAAATTCCAACGGCCGCGGCTCGCGACCGCGCCGGGGTCATTACGTAAATTACGTTACAGCTACGACATTGTTTCTAAAATAATGGAATCGATTGTTTCACAAACAAATATGAGATTAAAATTAAATTTGAAAAAAGTACTTTTAACATAAATTGTACCTTTGACAGAAATTTAAAGAATAAACTAAAAAACGAAATATTTTTATAGCATAAATCGCTAAAAATCGATAAAGTATTTGATATTTTTATTGAAAATGATAGATTACATCCAAATAATTTAGCTTCTTATGTCCTGAGTGTCTTACGAAAACCGGGCTAAACTTCAAATGTGGAATCTTTAAATCAGCAATCGTTAATAACTCAAAACAAAGATAATAATTATGTTTAACCATTTATATGTTTTCTCCATTAAATCCACTTCTACAACAAACATTTATCTACATAAAAACAATCTTTGTGTTAAGTCTGTTCCAAAAAAACGTAAGAAATGTAATCCGAAAGAGAATCGTAATTAGTAGCAAGTATGACGGAAAATTAAAAGACGTTCAGTGTTTCCGCGCGACGTGCTACGCCGGGACAGAAGACGGGACACGACGGGATACGACGGGACAAGACGGGACACGACGTGAAAATAGAACTCTGCAACCGGAGAAGGGTCCTAGTTTTTTTCTCAATGGTATAAATACGAACGAAGTCGCTGTTTCAAAGGCATCTTAAAGAATCATATCCTGTCTAAAGTTAAAGCTAACGAAGTACTTTGATTATTTCTATTGTAAGGATTACAATAGTTTTAGTTAATAACTTTTAATCAATTAAAAACTAAAAGAAATTATTACAATTTTCCTCTATAGAAAGTTAACCTCTATAGAAAGGTAAGCCAATAAGTTAACAATAAAAAGTTTGGTTACTTAAATTGAAAAACTTTAACTGACAAAGGAATAGTAAACTAGTTTAGCAATCATTTAAAGAAATTACAATTCTTTGTAGTAAAATGTAAAGAAAGATAACATACAAAATCTAAACTCTTGACTGTTCTGTCGTCTAAAAATTTAGTTACGTATTAATTTTATATAAAACCAAAGCCTTACTAAACGAGTACAAAACACATTGACTACAACTGTTCTAGTAATCGACAAAGACGCGGAATCAAAATCATTTTACTCAATCTATTGCATAATTTTCAAATCACTAGACAGAATATTCGTAGACGCGTAGCGTAGCGCTACGTGTAGACGGCGTAGTAATACGGCGCAATATCTTGCAGGAAACCCTTAACAAAAGTAGATAATTTTTACGTAAAAAGGTACAATGAATTATGTAAGTTAAAACGTATTAAACACAGTTTTTAAATTAAAAAAGTTATTTAATTATTTAGAGAAATTGGAGAAATAGCAAATCAAAAAGAGCACAGGAGTTGAATAATAAAATATAATTTCCTATTTGACCGATAATGAAAAAATCTTAAATACTAAAATTTTGAAACGATATGAATTAGCTGAATCATTGGAAGCGAGCATTCAAACAGTTAGATATATTTACATGCTAATTGTCAATGATACACAATTTTATTTCATTCTCAAGCGTGTATTTAACACCTGTATCGAGGTAAATCCGTGTGCGATGTCTAGTCTGCGATAAAAAGAGATAAACGCATCGGATATGAGGAGCAGTCATTTTTCCACCAATCGGAAAATTATTGGAAAAACTAGCAAATGAATTTATTATAGCGACCGCGGGGTGCCTCCCTATCCCCCCCACAAAAGGGGTATTATTTTATACTTATTATGCCGATATCACATGACGGTTTAAGCCGCTGCACACAATGGCAAAAATCCACTTTCATTATAACGGAATCCGGCTCTAACCTTTACCCTTTAACTGCATGTGATCGTATACCAGCTTTAATTGATCTCTTTTCATTTGATTGGATATAGTAATAATGTAATGTGCTCTCTGGATTGTCAGCTCTATAGTTCTTACTAATATCATAAATGCGAAAGTTAAGATGGATGATTGTTTGTTAGAATTTGTCGCCTAAACTAGGATTTGGAACGAATTTAGCTCAACGAAGATAGTCTGAAAGACATAGGCGACATGCTATTGTTTATTTTTTAATTTCATGCCGACGGGGTCGGGGTGAAAGCTAGTGTTCTATAAAATATTAAAAACAAAGATCAGATAATTTTACGTAATGAAATGGTACAAAAAAAGATTTTATTGAACGATCTTACCACCTAGATTTTAATAGAAATGTACAGTTATTTAAAGATAAAAATATCTTACCTTGAGGGAATCTGCCAAAGAAGTCACCTGTAAAAAACATAGTATAATTAACTTTAAGTTATCAAATTATTTAATATCTTTTATAAACTTGTTTAAGTCAATATAAGCATTATAATTTGTAGACTGGACATTCATTATTAATTTTATAACCTAAGAAAATGTATCTCAATGTAACAATTTGTCCTCGCAAATTTATGTGCTAGATATGCATTACATCTGTTACATGTAACAACATGTAATGTAATGTCGCCGGCTGTGCAAACGTAGTAATGTCAAGTCTATTAGACCGAGCACCTGTGTCAATTTAGACACGATAAGTGTTTGGTGCTGACGTTTTCGTTCAGTATTAGGTATCTATTTGAGAATACCGCGAATCGCTTCTAAGTATTTTGAGTCAATATATTCTTTGCGAATGTTGAATATTTATCTTTTTGGAATGTTCTGGATATTTTATGTGTTAAACTTAGGTTTATGAATGTCTTGTTTCTATTTTCATTTGTTTTCTGAGTTATAGAATTCATTTTTTACAAGTGAAGTGGATTTTGCGAAGCAGGGATATGCAGAAGAAAGGAAAGATCCTCTTTCTGTATCCCTTCTCTCTGTCAATTGAAGGTATTGGCGTTGGTTCTTATTAGAGGAGGCTTCTTTCTGCTAATTACTTCTACAACAATCTTCAATATAGTACAAAAGGCTCGGTCTTTATATATTTGACTAGTTAAAGGTGAGTTAAAGAGTTTTTCTCTTGCGATTTAAAATTTAAATGCAGCGTTGTGTGGGGAAGCTAAGTTAGCGCTCCGTCGACTGTTTGCAGTCACTTTTTAAAATATTACCATGACACAGGAATTTGTAACGAGAAGAAAATTCAAAATTCGATGAAGAACGTTGATAAATATTGTAGTGTTAAAGGAAAAGGTTTAATTTATTTTTGTGTAATATTTTAAGCTTTACATGAGTTTTAGACCAGACTTTTTTTACAATTTTCATGGTCAGATTAACACGTTAGATTTTGTTGATGTTTTTAACTATTTAAAAAATATGCTTTTTATTATCTTTGAAATAATGTTATCCAAATATCGTAAATTTTCTCAATGTTATTCGTTACTGTTGGTGAAAAAAACTAGTGAATACCATTTTAATAATGTCAGGTAAAAGAAAGTTCATGTTTATTAGGTTATTTCCACTCTTGCGTCAGTTATCGCCAAAGTACTCACATAAATCTTTTTGCATAAAAAAATAAACATAAGATTAATTAATTTAAAAAAGTTTTGAAATAGAAAACCACCCGGAAACCCATATGGAGACAATATAATGACTCCAACGAACGTTGAAAGTGGAATTTAAATATGTAAGGAATTAGGAGAGGGGTGTAGGTGGGGAGGGCGTGAGGTGGGGCGAGGGGGGCTGGGGAAGGTTTTTCAAAACTAGAAAGAGATGAACACGCTTTAGTATCGCGATCTGAGCCGCGGCACGGCTTCTGACAACGCACATGAGAGCAAATTAGAAGAGGTCAATCTTAAGATATCCCTGTTGATTAGATCATTTTAACAAGGTTATATGCTAGACTTAAAGATAATATGCACTATTTATTGCTTCCTAAATAATAATATTTGAAAATACAAACCGAAGAATTCTTCATTAAAATAATTTCTAATCACTGAAAAATCAGTGAATCTTCTCAAGTTTGGGTAGTTTTATTAAATAAGTTGCATTGTAATGGCACTAATATCTAATTAAATAAGTTAAATATTTCAAAACATTAGTAATATATAGGAAGTGCACTTGTTTAACTTCTTAAAATTTGTATGAAATATGTGTTCTTTTATTGTAAGAATAACTGTAATTAATCCGTATTCTGTGATCTCTTGTATGGGGCACGCACGCGCTGTAATGAGTGCGAGAGGCGCGGGCGCGGGCGCGGGCGCGGGCGCGGGCGCGGGCGCGGGCGCGGGCGCGGCGGGGCGGCGGGAGGGTAGTTAGACAATTTTACAACTGCGCCGTTTTTTGGGAGACTCGCATCGCTAGGTGTGTTCACATAGAACTTCTAACACGTAGACTTGACTTCTAATTATACCTACATGCAAACATTATTTGCATTTCTAAAGACATATTTGTTATGTCTACAAGTCTTTACCTATTATACACATAATTCACATCTAATTTCAATTTACTCCATGAAATAACAACGTCACCACTCAAAATTCAGATAATTGCATAGCAATACATCATATATTTTAAGAAACATGACATTTCACACTTATAATTGATTTGCACAATAATAAGGATTAATTTGTTATTGTATATTTTATAGTTAGGCAATAAACTTAGATATTGCAAAGTCTCATCTGGTGTACATAATCTATGGCAACATCTGTAGGAGAGTACAAATTTGCATACGTGGAAATAACTTAGGGGGTTACTCCACACGAGCGCGCGCTAATGTGTGCACGTATTGGTAACTTAGAATAAGAAAATTTCGTAGACGTCACAGGAAGTCATTAAGTTAAGGTAACACTGTGAGATATTGACAGCCTCTCAGAGGGTGGAACTCTTTATTACGAAAGCCTTAATGTAACACACTTTATTAGATTCAATCTCAAGACTTACCTTGAAAATGAATTATCTAAAACGAAACTGATATATTACAACATAAAATAAAAAACCTTCATATTAATAAGCGAAACGAAAACTTCCTTAAAAAGGGTCTAAATATTCTTATTTGACCTTGATTAAATTCATCATCATCATCTCCTTATCCTACTCCCGTAGGGTCGGCGCAACAGGTTTTTGTCCTCCACATAACTCTATCATACGTCATCTCAGTCATCACTCCCTTTTTGATCATGTCACCTTTTACACAATCCATCCATCTCTTTCTAGGTCTACCTCTACCGATGTACCCTTCCACACTCATAACTAACGTTCTCCTTGTAACATGCGATTCATCCCTCCTCATAACATGCCCATACCATGCTAACCTTTTACTCCTTACCTTCTCTACTACGGGGGCTACTCTCAAACTTCCTCTAATATACTCATTTCGTATCTTATCCATTCGTGTTACCCCACACATCCATCTTAACATTCGCATTTCCAGAATTTGACTTTGATTAAATTGTTATCGGATAATTGGATGCCACTAGTTTAATTAATGACAATGTTATTTATCAATAATTTATTCAAGACAAGTTCCTGTTATTATTAAACTGTCAAAATATGTTTGAACTAATAAAGGGACATAATTATTTGGATGGTAGTTAATTTGACTGGAGGATTTCGTGGAAGCGGATTTCTATGGGCGCTTGCCCGGCTTCTTGACATAGCCACGTGTATTTCATTTAGTATAATTAGTTGTGTTTTCAATATTTTACGCAATATTCTAGCTCTATCTTTGTGTAGTCAGAGTTATTTCTTTTCCCTGCTTCTGTGAATGCAATTAATTTGCAAATACTATCTTTCTACGTGATTTATCCAGTCTCTAATATGCCAAAAATCTGGTTAAAGTCTTGTAGTGGCAAAGATCTATCTCAGTTCTAGTAGCTCTTTTGTTTTTAAGTTAGCATTTTCCTAAATACTATAATACATGAATCATTACATTCCAATGTTATCACTGGGGAAACCTTTCTTATCTTTGACATCGTTTTCGTAACTTAATTTCTTGTTATGAAAGTTACAAACAAAAAGATGAAATAAACAATTTAAAAAATAAAACGATTTATTATCTTGCTTCAAAAATATGTCAGTTTGATAGGAGTGTGGCGTGATATTGACCCGCCGACGGAGCCGGCAAGCTGCAGTGTCGATGTAGTTTTATTTTTTTAAAAAAGCGAACGACCTTGAAAACCTATTCCACATGCCCTATGTCGGAGCGGATTTAAAAAATGGACGTATTTTTATTCGAACGACACGAAAAGTGAGAGTGTGAGGAATTTTTAGTGTGCCTTTTTTAACGTACGAACAAATGAATGAAAAATATTTTTTAGGCCGCAACCGGTTCGCTCGCAAATTTTAGAGATCGCCGTCTGTGTGTAAAATAAAAGAAAAAAGGTACACAAAAAATGGCTATGGCCATCGGCATTCGGGTTTTTCATCCGGTCTCTCTATTTCGCACTGAAAGTGAAATAGATTTCGGTTTCGTGCTCATGTGTCTAGTTTATTGGCAGTATAAAACTGGATTTTCTGTTTTTTTTTAAGCGATGCTTCCGATTTGTTTAACAGTCAGTTTCATAGTTCCTTTTGACTGAATGTATACAAATTCACTTGTCATTTATAAATAACAGATTATGATATTGTTATCTATATCTATACTTCTATACTAATATTATAAAGAGGAAAGATTTGTATTTTTGTATGTATTGAAATAACTCAAAAACTACTGGGCCGATTTTAAAAATTCTTTCACCGTTAGAAAGGTAATTTATCTGTGAGTAACATAGGCTATATTTTGTAATTTCACGCGGGCTAAGTCGCAAGCAACATCTAGTATAATTATAAATTGATTTAGCTTGCTCGGATTGAGCAATATTTTACTAGCTAAATTCTAGATGCTTCTTTAAAAATTCAATTGATAATCGGACACAAAAAAGGGTCTTGTTAATTAACCTTATTACAGTCATTTGAAACTTGTAAATCATATCGTAAATATCTACAAAGGGTACTTGATAGTTTTAGGTAGCGCGCGTTACCTTTAAGGTTTCACAATAATTTTCTTCGAATTTCATTTGAATGAAACTCTAGCCGAGGGTTGCTGCGAAAGGCTAGGTTTCCGTGTATTTATGAATATATTTCAGTTAGTACCGTCGTAAGAATTGTATGAAATTATATCGCTTTCTCTATTTTTAGTAAAATATTAAGAAAGATGACATGACTTGAAAACATGTTTCTGTAAAAACTTAAGGGTTGGAAATCAAACATAATGATTATGACAAATTAATTAAAAAGCGTGGTTTATTCGTATTTTTTTTATTGAATAATTATCTAAAAGGTAAAGGTAAGACGGCATAGGAAGGAACTTATAATTTTAAGTCATGTATTTTAATATATCCGCGAAAAAATTTAACTAACCAAATGATTAGCGGTGAACAGAATGAAGTCGAGATAGATTCCACTAACAGAGCGGCACATTTTGACAACTCTAACGCAAGGGAGCTCACACGACAGGTCCGTAATAAAAATTATATGCTCCAATTTACGATGGTGGGGGGAAGGGGGAGATGAGGCCAAAAATTCCCCCCTCGAAACAAACCCCCCCTGATTGCGGGATCGAATCTCGCTAAACGAACGCCGCGGCCGAAGGGTGAGCGAAAAATTTCGCGAGAGCGGCGCGGGGAGGGGGCCGCCCCCGCGAAAGCGCGATACAGTTTTTTCGCCATTATCCCGACTCGCGCCAACTATGTGCCGGGTGGATTTGCGAGTAATTATTAAATTTTATTCGTTGCCGGCGACTGTCGGCGGCCGTGCATTACAGTAATGCCCGGAGCTGCCCCGCTGCCACCACCGCTCTACACCAGGGATAGAACTTGCCGCGATAGCCGGCAAATTTTTTGTCCCTAACTAGAGTCGGATATAAAATGTGTTTTGAATTAACGTACGGCCCCTGCTGGCGTCCTTTGTGTTGCCGTTTCATTTGAAAATTTTCACCATTTTTCCTACTTTAATTGGAAAGTAGTTTGGATTTGCATGTTGAAAATAATTATGATCTCTTGAGGCTTGCTTATTCTTTTTAACGAATAGAAATTGGTGAATTCGTTAAATAGTTCTGTCAATAAAAATGTTTAAAGTGTCTTAGGTTATTTGATAAAGTTATTTGGCAATAAAAACTACGACGGACGAAAACTATGCTTAAGAAAAAAGTATTTGTAAACAGACATTTTCGAAGAAAACCTTAATAATTTGAATAAATTAATATCGTTACTTATTCAGTTTCACAAATCGAGCTGCTTCTTTTCTTTGATACGCCTAAGAGGTCAACAAAACCTGACGTAGAGACGCCTACGACGTAGCGTAGTACTACGCCGTAGCGTTCCTACGTTTTCTTTACTTCAGAATTTATTTTTGTTTATCCCGTTTGAGGCCACGGTTTATTATTAAAATAAATTATAGACTGTTGATATTGTTTTCTTGTGTAAGTTCAAAGATCAAACATATTTTTTTTTATTTTAGTTCAATATTTTATCGCTTCATTGCATGAACAAAAAGTGTCTAGCATACAAAAATGTCTTACAAGTACTATTTCTAACAACATTTCAACATTTCTAACCCTTTGAATTTTTTCAGAAAATGTATATTTCCTGAATATACTCATATCTTAAATGAACAAGTCTGTAATTTTTTTTAACCATCAAGATAAATCACCTCCTATCCCTGATATCTGAGAATAACGATTTTTCGTAATGATCTGACGGAATATTAATTATTCCTCGTAACGTAGTAACAATAACGTATAACGTAATAAGGAAATGAGTCTTGTTTTCCTTGACCGAGTTATTTTTGACCCAGTTCCGTTCTCTTAAAATTATAACGATTACTTCAGAATAAGAAACTGGGCTCGTGACCTGTTACATTGATCAATTTTAAGTAAAACCTTCTTCAAATAACTCTACATTGTATACATTGAAATGCTAAATTTATCTCTAATCTTTTATCAAAGATTTTTTTTTGTGTTAATTTTGTTTGAGAAATATTTTCAAAGTTTCATCCAATTATATCTAACTAGCTTTCGCCCGCGATTCTATCCGCGTGAATTAAAAAAATCAAAAGTAAGTAGCCTAAGTGTTCTTCCAGACCATCTACGTCTATGCCAAATTTCATCGAGATCCGTTCAGCCGTTTAGGCTACAAACTCTGACAAACATCCATCCATCCATCTAAACTTTCGTTTTTATAATATTAGTATGATTAAAGTATGTTAAATACTTTATAAACATATAGTGGTTGTATATGAACTCTCGTATTGTAAAGAGCAACATTACCAGTGCGTTCCATCTCAAAGCGCAAAAACAGCGAGCAATTCGCGGAGGCGCGTCGCAAAAAGCCCCGATATCCGATCGCACCGACATATGTAAAGACAATTCTATATTGTACTCATTTCAACATAATGCATAAACATATATGTCGGAATGTAGGCGTCACATCAACCCCCCCTGATTAAAAATCATGACATGCGCAGAGTAATTTAAAAACTAGCGGAGGCTGGGTTAATTTTTAAGTATTGATCAAAAATTGCGTATATGCACACACCGAGGTTGTGTCGGCGGGGTGGTGGGCTAGCGGGCCCGACGGGGAGGGGGAGCCCTTCTCTGTGCGTGAATTAGAATTTTTTTGTTGGAAATTTGTCATTAGAAAGTTCTTTTGTTGATACGGGTTGGGTTTTATTTTCTGTTTTTCATTATTTTTTGCGTTTTTTGTAGTCGATCGCTTTTGCTTTTTGCGCTCGCCGCCATTTCGTTTTACTGAGTATATTGCATCGTTTGTTGAGCTTTACTTTGTTAATGTTATATTTAGTTTTTTTTAATTTTACAGGGATTTGTCGTACACAAAGACATTCCTTCTTCGTATTATTTAATAAGTAACTAAAATGATCTTATACGAAAAATGCTTGTATGTGTTAGATTACGATTACCCAAACTAATCTATAATTGTTTATTTAAAACAAAATATTATAAATAAACACAACACCGGAAATAAAAAGAAATAAAGTAAATGGAAAGTTGTATTTTAAATAGTAATGTATAATTTGTAGTTAGAATAACAAGGAAATAAGGTAGAGGGCGACGCAAACCGTAGTGTAACTGAGGATCTATCAGGAATATTTGCATGACAGTTGCGAAAACTTATTCGTAACGTTATCGACAAAATTAGTATGACATGTTTTGGTGTACTTAACGCCGGGTAGGAGTGCTTCACAATTTTAATACAAATGTCGATGACGTTACGTAAACGTTCTCACAAATGTTCGTGATAAGCACTCAGGAACCTGTCTAATCTATCCTTTTAATTACAAATAATTTACGGAAAACAACCAAAAGATTATTTTAGTGTTCTACGATTCATTTTTCTCGCATTACAGGTCATATAAAGCTTAAGAGCGTACACACACCTAAGACCCAACTATGCCAAAACTGTTTAGTCTCGCTTTGATTCCTATGAGCTTATATGGAAGTACACACTACTCGATTTTTAGTTGTACAACTAAACAGTGGAAATGGCTGGAACAATCGACAATCGCACACAGTTGTGCGACAGTTTAGTTTCAGGTGTGCGCACGCTCTTAGTTAAAGAGTAAGATGTCTAAGATGAAATTCTTATATAATTTCAAATATTTATAATTAGCAAATATGGTTATAGATTAAATTTACTTATGGAGGTCTTCAGTGAGAACGTTGTACTAAGTAGGTCGTATGTTAAAAAATCAACCCTCCGAAGGGGTATAGTGGGGGCAGAGGAAACGGTGACGTTCCCCTTATTTTCTCATGACATTTGCAGTGCGTGTTTCTTAACGATCTTCCCAGGATGATGGAGAAGAGAGTTCTGTAAGTGTTGTTATTTAATTATTGTAATAAATGACATTCCTCGCATTAGAATATTTTATAATAGAAGTTTGCTAAATCCCAACTTTCGCGTTCTATAACTTACAAAACTCTAGCTTGACCAATAAAACCTTTATGTCTAAGTTTATTCTACAAATTGTATGAACTAAGTATGTGTTTGTTTGGATATATAATTCTTAACAGATAGTCAAGTTTATTTAAAGAAATATTCGTTAACTTAACTAGATCTTTGTGGAGAAAATATTAGTTCATTCGGACATTAATGTTCCTTTTGTAATTTATTTGATGGTTATGTTTGAAAAAAGCGTAGAGTCGACAAAATTACATTGGCTTCTAAACTGCACATATATTTGGTAAATGCGGCTGTTGTGAGGCCTGACCTGATTTAAAATCCTGTAACAAGATTGCTTCTAATTTGGCAACGCTTTGGCACATGTATAAAATATATGTGACTGCTGCCAGAGAAGTTAAGGCGGGAATATGAGAGGCCGCAGAGGTAGACGATATTTCATCTTAATATCAATTAAGATGTGTGATTTGTCAAGTTTATCTTTTCGTTTTTAGAAAAACATTAATCATTAGAACAAAAGACAGATTTTTTTTTAGTGTTTACATTTTTAAATAAAATTGTTCGTTTATATACGATTGGAATTAGATTTTTTCAATTGTTTTAAAAGAAAACATTAAAAATCATCTCTCTATTTATTCGTTACTGTAATTAATGAATAGTCATTTTATATAACAGTAAAATAATCTTTTTACCTTAATTGAGTTACCTTTTAAATAAGAATAATGACATTCAATATATAAATTACCAAAATTTGATGATTCCTAAAAGAAAATCGAATTAATAGTATTCGTAATAGATAAAACAATAGTCGAGGCGTTAGAGGCGTTGTGAGGACAGGAAGCAAACAGTCGCACTAAGCACCGCACAGCCGGCATGTGAGGAATAATTTAAAAATACGCAAAATACAGGCACTTCTAACCGTGGGGGTGCGCCGACCTCACCCCCGCGCTTTACGTATTTTTCGGTATGCGTGGCAGGTGGCGCCCCCTCGGGTGGTTCGTTAAAAAGCTCCCGAGTACGTAGTATTATAAAAGTTGCGCCTACCGCGTGTAAGTAGTGATGGTGTGGGCCGGGGGGCTCGGTGGGGGCGCCACCTAGTTAGACAGTTAAAAGTATGCGGTATTAACGGAACGGAAATGAATATACGAATAGGTAGGTACGAGTTTTCGGGAGGCTGTGATGTGACGCCGCGGGTTAGGTTATGAGACGGCTCCTGCCCGCTTTTATTTTGTTGTTTTATTTTTTTTATTTTGTGTGTCGCAGCCGTTTTTGTTGTTCGTCCACTGAAGGGTCTGCTGTTTCTAACTTCGTGTTTACGGTGTGATTATTCAATAGCCCTATCGGTACACTTCTCTTCTATTTGTGCAGCTTTCATTGATTTCAATGAACCGTTGCTTTTATGGAATTATGTACAGTTATGATGGTTTTATTATTGCCATTACCCTATAAAATATTGATATAGACTATACAACGCAGAAATGGCAAATGAATTATTCTAATACTAATATGATAATATTTGACATCGATAACGGTTGCAAAATTAAACAACAAAAGTGTTTTTATTCATATAAATTCATAGTTTTCATTATAAACCATACATTTTTAATGTTATGCCAAAATACTTAACTATTCGTTATAAAATTTATTAAATTCAAACAATGCTTTGAACAAAATCTGCGCAACAATACGCTATATGAAAGCGGGCGGTTGAGTCGTATCCACTAAATTTAATGTTCTCTACAGCTATTAATCCTCTAACTGCGGACCGAACATAAAGCAAAGCGCCTGATATTTTACAATAGCAAAATTAATTGTTGTGTTGTATTAAGTGCTAACAATTTTTTGATAGGCGCTGGAAAATTAATTTAAACTCCAATTTAATTTTCTTCTTGTAATTTAGCTATCTAGTATTGTACGTCGTTAAAATTGTTTTGATCATGTTTTAAAATTTTTGTGCCTACTTAATTATTTAATTAGACGTACTGCATTAAAGTGAATTTACAAACAGTTACTTTGTTTTATTTATAATTTCGTATCATTACTGCTTTATAAGTTTTCTATAGCTAAGCCGCAATTATTTCATGACAAGAAAAAGGTGTAACATTCATATGAAAAACTGTTCTTTTTACCCCTTTGCTAGTGCAGTACAATAGGCAGCGGGAACGCAGCGGCATGTAGGAAGACATAATGAGTGTAAGGGACGCGCCGCGCCGCCGCCCGCCACCGGGCCACTGTGTCAGTGAAGACAACGAGCGAACATTCCTTACTTGCAAGGACACGTTTGCCTTTATTACCTTTTGATAATTTACTATACTTTTTTACTTTATTAGTGCAAAAATTATATAGTCATCGTTTTAGCTTTCACAGATTTGATAGTTTGGGAGATCTGATTAATGTTGTTAGTCTCCGCTAGAGGGCGCCATCTTTATATTAAAAAAGGTCAGTTGACTTAAATATGGAGAGATAAACTAAATATGTTAAACTGTTTGAAGGTAATAAGAGTATTGGAGCGTTATTTTAGAATTATTGACAGAATCCTGGTGTTCTCACTATACTTGGTAATAACAATAAGCTAAGTGAAAAGGATTTACAAATGACGAACCGCAGTGAATGCTTCAGGAATTGTAAAGCCTTTTGTAGATAGAACTGAGCGTGCAATTGTAATGTACTCCTATTTAAGTTTGGAAACAAGAGACGAAGACGTAAAAACGTCTCCTCCACTCGTCCCCGGGATACGAATAATAAATTCGACATCTCCGACGCACAAACATCGGAGTAAAACAATTTATTACAAAATGTAAACAGGAAGAGCCCGTATTTTCATTAAGAATACGAATTCTCGATACCCTCTTGCCACCCCGGCCCCTCAGCGGGACATGGACCGAAAATACCCGGTTATGATTAATTCCAAATGCGGCGCGCATTGATCAAGGAACCGAGGCTTTTTACTTCAAACTACCCATCTCTTACCACCCCCTCCTTGGTGGGAGCGAGACTAAGCATGCAACGTCGTCCGTCTCTCTCTAAAACAAAGATGCTAAAACTTCTTTCGCTAGTATGAAGATTTTAATTTCATATTTTTGACGAAACGGTTCTAATTTTCTCTTCCTGGAGTTGTAATTACAGACTCTATCGCCGTTGCACAGAGTAGAAATTTGAACGGAACTAGAGGAGCACTTGCTTCCGTTTTCTAATATTGAATTAGTTTTCGAAGTGAAAAGATACAGTCCCAAGACAGTGGCTCTGTTCGTATCAAATTAGACTCTTGTGCGATGACTTTCAGTTGCATTTTCATTGGTAGCGCGATCGCAAGAAATAATTCTCCAGTTGTACCCCGAAATTAGTCGAATGAGGGGAAAGGGGTTCATACGATGGGTGGTTTTAAAAGAAGAAGGCAAAAAGGTGGGGATAGAAAGATGCGCAAAGACTTAGTTTGCGCGGGAAGAGGGTGGGGAGGCGTTATAAAATATATAATTCTATACTTACAATACTTGTAAATACGCCACGCGGAAGTACTGCGTCTAACATGATTTGATACTTTATTTTCTATGATTAGGGACCTTTTTTCCAAAAGAAGTAGTTCCATCAGAAAACTCATAGGATTACAAAAGGTAGGCATTTGATTTGCGATTTCTAAGAAATTCATTAGATCAGGTCCAGACCCACTTAGCTTTAATAAGCCTTCAGATGCTAAAATTAGTTCATTCTGCAAAGATTGTATCATAGTAAACCAACATTTTTAAAGCAGTGAAATTGTAACTGATTCATATTCTTGAGTAGATTCATTTTCTTCGTGACAGGTGAAAATCGTACAAACACTGTTTTTAGATTTATAATTTTAAATAAAACATAGTTAGTTCCAATGTTAAAGTTTTTATTAACGAATAGTTTTCTTAATACACATCAAATATACTTAATAATATTAAAATGTTGAGGTAGTAACACAGTTTATTTTCTTAAAGTATCAAGAAGTCCGGGTTGCAGTACACCGCTACATTCGCTGATATTTAGTCGCGAAACGGGATGTATTATAAGACGGTAGTTGTTTAAAATAAGAACGGGCGCGGCGCCGCCGGCACAGTTGTTGGAGTCGCGGCTGATAGCGGTTCGATTACTGACATCTTCTACACACTTTAAAAATGTTATTTTGCATCATGCGTCTCTATAAATTTTTAATTAAAAGTACTTAAATGCTTTATAATTAAAATTTTTAATTTTTTCATACGTAGATATTACTATTTCCATTAAAAGGAATGAGATTTAAAAAATAATATCTTACTTTAAAGGTATTATAATTTATAAATAGTTTTAATTCGCTTAAAATGATTATAAAACGCAATTTAAAATAATATTCATGTAAATATTATACATTTCATAAAATGAATTACACAAAGTGAAGCTACCTATGTTTTATCCACTCATTTCGCGTGGTTCTTAGTAAAAAGTTGTAGAGGGGGGGTGCACTAGCGCCTACGCCGTAGCCGCTACGAGCGTAGGCCTCGAACCAGGGTTGTTGCTGTTTCGATAGCCATCGTAATATTTAATTGCAGGCGGACATTTTGTTGTTGCTGAAGCAGTTCTTAACATATTTAGTATGAGTTATTTCTTTATAATGCGAGATAAAGTACGGTAATTATCATTTACATTACAAAATATACTCTAGTACTATTTCATTACGGAGTGAATGAAAGAAGTTTATTTAGTAACATGCATATTATTTAAAAAAAAAATTAAAACATTGATTCTGTGTTAAGTTATATATTATCTAATAAAAATTCAGCTTGACCTACAAGTAACGTTATAAGAATGTGTAATAAGCAAAATATTATATTTTCTTAGATCTTAGCTCTAATGGGTTCGACAGTAAAATTTTAAAAGAAAATATTTAACCGCGCAAATAAAACGTCGTCTCGAGATTGAGTATGCAAAGAATTCATCCGGGGCTTTACGTCGCGAACTACACTTAAGACCCTTACAAGAAACACCCTAAAAAGCGAAAAGTTCATTAGCCTCAGCCCTGCCGCTTACTATCTTGCACGTTCCTAAGACGCCCCCCCGCGGGAGGCTTTAAACACCCCTCGGGGGGAACGCGGAAATATGAAGGGAGCACTCATTTATCAATACACCGAGACTGTTTCTTTCTCTCTAAGAATTGATTATATTCTACTAAGAATATTGACGGGGAAAACTTGTTGTGGGGAGGGGGGAAGGTGGCAGGGGGTCGTTATGTTTTGATTAGAGTTTTTGATGTTCCTACGTTGCCCCATATATGCCTCGTATATGTTAATTTTAAATATAACGTAGGGAGGGAATAAGTTAGTTTTTACGGGTTGCTCGTGTAAGAGCAATCATTTATAGGCTCTTCAATATTTGATTGTATCTTAAACTTTACTTACGAATACACTAAATGTAATTTAATTAGAAATTACTTAAGTTTTTTTTAAATTTATCAGTCAACGTTTTACAATTTAAACATAATATTTAGTGAGACATTATAACATGTTTATCTAGATTAGAACTATATTAATTTATTGTAGAAAAAATTTCAATAAATACCAATAATAAGAAGAAGTATGTGACTCATTTTGTAATTTAAACATTAGTCAATATAATGTTATCATATTTTATATTTTCTATCACATATTTTACATAAGTATCTCTGCATTTACACAACTAATTTATTGAAGTCCTCGTAATGTGTTTCGACCATTGAGAACGGTATACTAAATTATACAAAGTTGGCTATCGCAAGGATATATTATCCTGCATATTCTAGAAAACATTTATTTGTATAATTTAAATGACAGTTAAAGAATGCCTTGTTCAACTAAAATAAACCAAAAAAAAATTCGCGTCTAATTCCTTTAATTTTCATCATAAATATTGACGAGTTAACGGACGCACTGGTTTACTTGAAACCAATAAATAAAAACGTATCTCACAACGTTTGTGTCACGTCATAAAATGTAAGTTGAGTAGAGTGGACAGTTTACTGCCGAACACTCAAGACTGCGGCACACTTTGACGGGCGACGTAACAACCGGCAGAAATCACTGACGCTAGATCCTAACCCTCGAATAACGACAGCAGTTAAAACAGATCTATAAAGGGAGCGGGCCCTAGATCTTCATAACATCTGCATAGGCGGAACTCCCGGAGTCACGTAGCAAAACACATGCAAAGAATTTACACACAGACACAAATAAGCAATAAAGCACACCAGTAATATAAAACTAAGAAACATCAACATCTTACCGCCCCCCTCGAGCCCCCCCACCCACGCCCCCGGGGGTAATTTCCCCCTGAACTTACTAAAATACTAAAAACGGAGATACGAAGGGGCCACCCACCCCTCGTCGTTTTCTTATGCAAGATGGTTATATTTTAACCTAAATGTTAGAGCTACAGAATCTGCGCCGCGATCTTTTGAACTTTTGATTTTTACTTTCTGAAGACGTTATTTTGATGTTGACGACGATGTGCGCCGCGTTCTGTGTATGTGCTACTTACGGACATATTGTTTGTTGTTTTATGAAGAAATTAATAATTTTAATACGATTTCGGTATTCACATGAGAAAATTACATAGCTTAAGCTAGTTTTGGTGATTTTATTGGCATCATATCCCTTGTGTAATGGTAATTTTCTAGGGATATACTAAATAATTTGACCATCGATTGATTACAGTTTTGCATTACACCATCCTATTGCATAACATCTTTTCTAACTTCAAGTTAGCCGGACATCAATCACTAAAACCGCCATTGTTACTTAATTGATATTTAAACACTCTATCAAATGATTGTAAGGAAATAAAGAAATGTTTAATAGATGAAATTGGTTTTGACGTTGATAGATAAGTAGTGCCCTCTAGCGGCCAAAAGAAAAATATAGCTCCAAGATTTTATTACAAACACATCAACAAACTGTCTAAAGTTTTATGATTGATAAGTTTATAGTTTCCTTAAATGGCGTTGAAAAATCATATTTACTTAAGTAGAAAATATAACAGATTTTTACAAAATGTTTTTTGACTTTTAGTTAAGAACAGATTTTAGTATTAATTTTTAGCATTAGCATATCAAAATATGACATTATCAACTTTATTAAGACACCCAAAACATTATTATTATTAATAAACTTAAACTTTTTATTATGGGTGAGTTTTGAACCCAGTACCACCAAGTTTCAAATCACTAGTACTGAAAATCACGCTACGCAGTCGTTGTGCTGGTATAGACAAATATTGGAAACTAATCTCTAATATTAGTATTTAGATAATAGTCAAATTAAAGGAAATATAAGTAGAGCATACAAATATTGTACGAAAGGTTAGTTTTATATTTCCCAACTAAAACTTTTCAACTGTACATTAAACCAAACATTTATCATGAGAGCAAACGAAAAATGTTTGAATAAAAACTTCAAAACAGAAGCGTAATTGGCAAAATAAAATGTTCCACTTGACGCTGGAATCGGTGCGAATTTACAATAAAAAAATATAAAACTAAAAAGAGAACAAATCAATAACTGTGAAAACGTTTTACGGGGAAAACTTTTTTGCCAATCTTTATTTGCTTTTGCGAGTAAACTAGTGAAAGCGAGTGAATGAAAAAAATACGTCACTGTTTCTATCGTACGGGTTGTGGATAAAAATAGAAAAAAACACCAGGGGTCGGCCGTTGAAAGTGAGAGTCTCTATTTTCAAATTGCCCGCGCGCCGCAATCGCTCGTTTTGATTTTTTATTTTTTTGATAGCATTTTTTTCGGATATTCACATCGCACTAATATTTATCTGCCTCGTTGATAGAGTGCGTGAGGTTGGAAGCGTTATTTCGCTGATGATTTTTAAAAGTTATTTTTGCAATGCAATAAAACCAGCAACAAGTTGAACAAACTAAAAATAGCTTCTTTGATAGAATGTCGACTCGTATCTCCCATTATGAAACAATAATGTAAATCATCATCTCCCCTGCCTTATCCTACTCCCGTAGGGTCGGCGCACCAGGTTTTCGTCCTCCAAAGCACTCTATCATCCGTCATCTCAGTCATCACTCCCTTCTTGATCATGTCACCTTTCACGCAATCCATCCATCTCTTTCTAGGTCTACCTCTACCGGTGTACCCCTCCACATTCATAACTAACGTCCGTCTTGTTACATGCGATTCATCCCTTCTCATAACGTGCCCATACCACTCTAACTTTTTACTCCTTATTTTCTCAACCACTGGGGCTACTCTCAAACTTCCTCTAATATACTCATTTCGTATCTTATCCAATCGTGTTACCCCACACATCCATCTTAACATTCGAATTTCCGCCACATGTATTCTCCTTTCATCCATCCCTTTTACTGTCCAATATTCAGATCCATACATGATGACAGGTGTTACGACGGTTTTGTAAATTTTCCCCTTTATTTTAAGGGGAATATGCGGGTCGCATATTACACCTGTAACCTGTCGCCATTTCATCCATCCCGCTTTTATTCTATTTCTCACGTCACGATCAATATCGCCGTCGCTTTGGATTAATGAGCCGAGGTACCGGAAGTCGGAGCAAACTGGAAGATGGGCGCCATCTAAGGCAATCAGGATAAAACTAGATAAGCCCCCGAAGTCGCAGAATAGCTGCTCCGGTTTCGCTCTGCTTATCTTCAGGCCGGCTGTCTCCAGTTTATCCCGCCATCTCTCCAGTATACTCTGGACCTCAAGCGCATCTTCCCCGACAAGAACAATATCGTCGGCGAACAGCATACACCAGGGTGCTTCCTCTTGGATCTCCACGGTTAACGCGTCGATAACCAGGAGGAAGAGATAAGGGCTTAAAGCCGATCCCTCGTGCAGGCCCACAGCCACACTGAACTTGTCGGTTACTCCGGCTTCAGACCTGACGTGAGTGTTCGCTCTTTCGTACATAGCACTCACGAGTCGCATGTACTTCCCAGGCACTTGTCTTTCTTTCATCGCCCACCACAGAACCTTCCGGGGGACTCGGTTGTATGCCTTTTCAAGGTCAACGAACACCATATGCAAGTTCTTATGGACACGTCTGTATTTTTTTTTTCACCAACAATAATGTAAATGACATATGATAAACAAAAAAAGAAAAAAAATATTTAATCAGCTATTGGAAAGTAAAATTAGGCGCTTACTTAAAGGTCCGTAATTTTTACTTTCATTAAAAACATCTTTAAATAAGAAATTAGAAAGTGATAACATTAAGATGGATATCCTTTCATTTAAAATTTATAAAATTTTTGTCCGCGCATTATTTACGGTAAGATGAAAATTCTATTAGAAAAATAATAGCAAAGTAACTCTAATTTCCTTCTCATTCCAATAAACAAACATCTTTTAATATTTGTGTTGATCATCAGCTCACTCTACATCCCCACTGAGGGGCTCTGTGTGTACTCTAAGTGTGGTTCACTAGGCCATAATGCCATAGGCCCTACACTGGCCCACTACAGGTTGACTTTACACATATTTTTGAATTATATCATTGACTAGCTGTTCCCATGCGGCTTCATCCGCATGAAATTATAAAAACTTCATTTTATTGTTTACATTCGTCAAATTCTCAATTGAAAATGTCAAAATTACCATTACAATAATAGCCTTGCTTCGTTAATGTTGACAGCTTGTAGTTTATGGTCCCATTCCCACATAAAGGTTTTTTTCTAATTTATTTATCTCCTAAGTTTAATAGCGTGAAAATATATAGCCTAAAGCGTGTCATAAGTGTAGGGCTTTTTATTTATAAAGAAATATTTATTTCAAAATGTGCTGTGATTACTGCCATCGTACGCCACAAAGTAGTGTGTGTTCACGCTTTATTAGTATAGAAGTATAGATAATTTCAAAAGCCTCAATATAGGCTTTTACCCGACTACTACATTAAATATTTATCAAAAATCACAGCACAGAATGTCATTTACTATCGTATTTTTAGATAAAACTGTTTAATTTATTATCAAGCAGCATTGTCAGTTGATTTAACTGGCAGTAACTGTGCCCCTAAAATGAATTTAGTCGCATCAATTAAGCGTTTTAATCAATCAGAATGGTAAAAATAAAAGAGAGGGCAGCGCATCAGCGATGCAAATTAGCGCTGGGTATAGAACAAATATATGTCGGAACAAAGTGCGGTCCGGCACATATAAATATATAATGGTGACTGCATTTAAAATGGCCGAACAAAAAACACCGAGCTCAATGATTGAGCGGTTTACTAGCTATTTTGGACGCGCAGTTTTACTCGTTATATTTTTTTTAATCAATTCTTTATTTTTTTTTAATAAAGTGTTTTTAAAGTCCTTTGATTATAGATCTACAAATGACGAAAGCTAAAATATATTTGGTATTAAACTAAAAATACTTTAATCATGAAATAAATGTGATTTAAAAAGAAACTGTGACTATTTACAACACTTATCTCTTAATATGTATTTGAAATCTTAAAATTAATGTAGTGTCTAGTTTTAAAGGCTTCATGACACGAAATTTTTAGACCAAAAGCGATGTAAGAATCACTTTGAATCATGTAATTCAGCGTTTAAAGATTCTTTGTATAGAAGGAAGGAGCGATGTACAGACAAACGGAAGTGATGATTGTTTGTATCGCGGCAATACGAGGCGCGCCATGTACAAAGTATGTACAGATTAAAGCAGTACATAGAAAAAAGTAAATAGTGATAAAAAAGCCACATTTTATTATGAGCAGATCAGATGAGAGAGGAAATTTCGTGATTGTGTGTACGAAGCCCGCCCATTATACAGGATGATGCAAAAATTATTATTTAAATTAAGTTATTTATTTTTAATTTGCTTATTAGCATACTAAACTTTTCTCTAACAAACATAATTGAAGTTAAAGCTTAGATTAATATTTAAATGTATGTTTTGGCCTCTTAATACTTTAATTCAGTTGAAATAGTTCTTTTAAACTATGATTTATTGAGCTTTACTCTCGTTATTAAATTAATTTACTAATACAATGTTATTTTAACATCATATTCAAAACCAAATCCATCGATCTTTCGAAAGATAATAATAAATGATGAATGTTTTCGCCTTCAACTTTTTAAAATTTAATACATTTAATCATTTCTGAAAATCGAACAGCCTTTTGTTGGGTGCATATGTGTTGGTGAATCTGTACGCATCTGTACGCACACATGGGGCGTACGAACGCGTGCGTGTGTGTATCGAGGTCACATTGCAGCCGCACCAAGTGATGCAACGAGCGCACAGAAAAAAAAACCCAGCAAATTGCCCACCGCAACTTTGGAAAGTGTAGTTTTATTATTTCTTCATTCTTCGGTCAGCGTCGGCTAAGTTTCGGCAGATAGCGTGACCTTTCAATAAATACCTCCAAGTAATTAACTTTAAGGTTAACCATTTCTTTACAATATAAATTATTGTATATGGGCACACGTCTACTAAGGAAACGGAGAAATTTTAAGTTTTAAAAAGGTAAAGCTACAAAGTACTTGCTAGAAATACAGAAAAATATCCATTCATTTGGTCAAAGCTAAATGTGTACCGAGAATCGAACTGATACTTGAAAAAGGTATTTTACTTAAATAACCATCACACGAATTTTTGTACAACCGACAATCGAATGCCGGACCTCGATGTGACATATTTGTCGTTCCTTGCACTTCACAGTTAAGTCAATACACCTGTTCACTTAACTTATAAATTTTAATATATTTCCACATCACTTTCTCAAGACCATAACTTATTTAACTTAGGAGTAATAATTGCAGTCCTTTATTAGGGTTAAATAATAGACCTTAAGTAAGTAAATTTTCAAAAGCGTCGGTGGCTCAGTGGTTTAAGCACTTGACTTGTAATCTACAGGTCTTGGGTTCGAATCCCGCCATGTACAAATGTGATTTTCGATTATTTCGAATTTTCATATGTACATAATTTACCCGACGTTCTTACGGCGAAGGAAAACATCGTGATGCAACCTGCACATATCAGTGAAGAAATTCAAAGATATGTGTGAAGTCAACCAACCCGCACTTGGCCAGCGTGGTTGACTATGGCCTAGTCACCCTAACTTTAGGGTAGGCTCCGAGCCCCTCGGTGGAGACATATAGTGAGCTGGTGACGTCGAAGTAAATTTTAATTTTCTTGACAACATACCTCTACATTTTACCTATGTGAAATGCGGAAGTTTAGATGGATGTTTGTTAGGGTTTACCGCCTAGACCGCTGAACGGATTTTGATGAAAGTTATAGATGTAGAGCATAGTCTGGAAATACACATAGGCTTACTTTTGTTTTTTCCCGCGGATTGAGTCGCAAGAAAAAGCTAGTATTTGATAAGTTCTGCAATAAATCTTGATTAAAAATGTTTTTAATTAAGATTTTAAAGCAATAATTTAGATAATATCATGTCTGTCTTGATATGATAAATTCTTTGTCTAGAACTAATTACAAAATAGCATGTGGTAGCAAGATTAAAACTCTGTTTAATATTTACCAATATTAGAAAAGTTTATAATGAAATATTTGTTAATAAGTTACAAACGGATATTGACTTCTCATATGATAGAAAATAATTATGTGTCTTAATTCAAAAGTTTTTAATTGCGTTTAAATTGCCACTGGTAGTCAAAGTATTCTTTATTTAAAACTAGATAAATTGGAAATGCAATGCACAAAACCACACTGGTTTACGAACGCCTAGACAGATATGCCACTTCCATTTGTATTTCTGTTGATGGACCCATAGAGATCTGCATATGAGCGTCGCCAGATAGGGGTAGAGGGCGCAACCCCTACGAAAAATGTAAAACAGATATAAAACTATTTCCAATAAGAGCATGTAACTTAGACCTAGCTAAGGTCATCGATTGGCAACAGATTAGTTGCAACATCATTCCGATAGATGGCGTTGTGTTTTGTTCTGCAACCAATTCAACAAAAACTAACCGCACTCGATGCATAATGTCTATATGTTCTCAATTCATCTTGTTTAAAAGTAATGTTTGCGTGCCCCACTTCGGTTGTATACGAAATTTGGGTCACAGACTTTTAAAGTGTTTATTGTTTGAGAGTTTGTTAGGTATTTATTTCGCCTGCATGTGCATATGTCGCCGTTATGAGAACGCATTGATTTAAAAATGGGTCGATGTAAATATATCTCGACCGACTACACTAAACGGAAGTGCCTCCATCTTGTTACAAGATTTACGTTATATTTATGTTTTTTTCTACTTAGTTGATTTATTTAGGATAGATTTATCCAATTAGGTTGTTATGTATCCTAATTTGGTTACGTAATTTCATTGCTGATACTCAATTTCCGAAATTGCAGACTTGACGATACATATATTAAAAATCAACAGTCGAATGTATGTTAATCCGGCAGTACTCGTATTAAAAAATTGAAATTATGTTGACCGAAATTTAAAAAACATAAATAATAATTTAAATAAAGAAATGACTACTAACATTGTAAATAATTAAAGTACTAAGTCATAAAATAATAAAAAATTAAGACAAAACATACTAATGCAAGACATACATAATTCCTATATAGTATGAAAGTAAAGATCAACAAAGAAACTTAAAGGAACTTAAAAAACAACATAGTCGCTTAATGATGCCATTCACACGAAAATTTCACCAATAAGCAGGGTAATATATTGATACAACTTGCATAAAATCGATTGCGAATGACTCAAAGAACCTGTCTCGCCGACCTTTGTCTTTTATGCGCCGCTCCGAGTGTGGCTACATGCATAAACAAACTTTAAAACAACTCGACGGTATGTGAGAGGTCGTATCTTAGAGCGTACACTACTGGTGCTTATTTCCTGTGGCAAAAATATTGGTAATTTATGAGCAATATTTGAATGTAATCAGATCTCTTTCTTTACAAGGAACGCGATATTTTTGTTTCATAAATATAATGTATTATTATGAAACCTGAGAAAAATTATCAAGCGTTTAAATTCATAAGTAAATATCAATAATAATGGTTTTTAGATCACTTAAAGCACATAAATTACACATTATATTGTACTTATTTGACATAAAATTACTGCGTTTCCCAATCTTTTTTTCATAGCTGCATATTTTATGTATTATTGTAACTAATTGCTACAAAATAATACTAAAAGTAACGGACAATTACATCCGGGCATAATACAGGTTTCTGTAATAGATGGCTGGGCTAAGTTTCGATGTGATTTTTACGAGCTACTTCAAACTGTACTCAATGATATTTCGTAAAATCACTGAAATATGACAGGCCTCATTTCTTTAAGTTGAGACCGACCCATAAGCGCTTAATGCGACGGCCATTAACTTAATTAGCCCGATATGATTGTACATTTCATAATTTTGATTTTATACTTTTGTATGTCATAAAGATGGGGTCACCAGTTTAAAAACACGACAGTAATTTAGATTTTGTGTGATATTCGAGACTTTATAAGTAATCAGTTTAAGTTATCTTGATTTTGAATGCATCGACGAACCAAATACGGCTTCGTTTATTTATCAACGTAATCACTATACGTATACGTAGATCGGGACGGTATGAATGAGAATTAAGTTTTTATTTTTTTCTGCAATAATTAAGGACACGAATATTTTGTAGATAAAATTTATTGCAGTTTCTTTTCGTTATCTTTTGGAACGTTTCACATTAGTATCTTAAATGATTTACCAAATATGTATATTAAAAAATATTCCATAATAAATGAATAATTAAATTACCTGAATCATAGGTATTATAATTTTTTTAACTAGTTTCTCCCCAAAATTAAATTAAATGAGCCGGTAATGCCATGTTAACGGACATAGTATTGAATTCGTGTACAACTTGCGAAGACACGATGGTGTGCGTGTCATTTTACTGGTGTGCATGATACAGGTTGGATTGTCAAGTAAGGTCAGACGAAAATGGATAATTAAAAAAAGAATTATTTTTCTTGATAAAGCAGTTGCTTATAGGTAATTTCAGACGTGGCCTAAAATTTTCCACGTTTGAATATCTCAAAACACATAACATCATAATTTATTGAGTGCAAGATTTTATTGACAGTTTTATTATGTTTTTTCTTTTCAATAAATGTATCTTAACTACTTATGTAAAATGTTATTTATTCCTGTTTAAAAAACAACAAGCTTTCAATGGCTTTATAATGCAGTTATATTTTTATGCTGACGCTACAACCAATGACAAGCAATATTGAATTGTGGCGACACGTCGTTGTGTGTGTGTCATTCTTTCACACATTTTTGATCACAACATTTTTATTCGCCGCTGCGTGTGTGCGTGCGTCTCGGTATGCGTGTGTGCGCACTAATTGCGATAGCTACTTCATTTAAATTTCGAATGTCAGCCGCTCCACCGTCGAAAGTGTATAAGTACAAGTTAATTATTTATTATGTCTGCGAACTGAAAAACACTTCGGTCGTAAACAAGTAAAAAATGCTTCTATCATATCCTTAGGTGCATCTGTGACTTTCCGAAAATGAGTTGGTGTTTTTTCATTTTCATTACCTGTTAAAATAACTTAAGAATCTAAATAAATTTATAATCAACTTTGCATAAAGGCTGTATTTAATTTGGGGTCTGAGTCACTTGTTTTGGTTTAAAAGCAAATTAGTATCGTTTGATATTTGAATGTACTTTCTAAATTAAGATATTCAATGTAATGTTTACTTTTCACATTTCCTTACGTCATTATATTCTAAAAGAAATACGGTGTAATGTGACCAATTTCTTACTTTCACTCGGACATGGAGAGAATGAACGTGCGTGGAATATTAATTTGTACATATATAAATATATTTTTTGTTGTCTTCATAAGAGATGTTGTTTATTCCTAATTTTATTTATTAATGCTAATTAATTGACTATTTAACGGAATGATCGAAGACTTCGCACCACACTTATTTATTGAGGGCAATCAACAAGAATAATTGCCGTCGCGCATGTCCCTTTATGTCGAAAACTGTATTGGAACACACTTCGATTGTTGTCCAAATATCATCTGTTCTTTTAGTTTTATAGATTGTTTTATAGAAGTAAGCCAAAACAACGAGGTAAGGGTTTTACAAGACGGACGTTAGTTATGAATGTGGAGGGGTACACCGGTAGAGGTAGACCTAGAAAGAGATGGACGGATTGCGTGAAAGGTGACACGATCAAGAAGGGAGTGATGACTGAGATGACGGATGACAGAGTGCTTTGGAGGACGAAAACCTGGTGCGCCAACCCTACGGTAGTAGGATAAGGCAGGGGAGATGATGATGATGATGAGATGTTTCTTAAATTCAAGAGGTGAGAAACGCTTCCGTTCAATTTCCAAATTCAAATGTATGAATGTATCAAGATCGTGTTTGCAGCAGACCGTGAAAATGTTGCTTAGTAAAGTTCACTAAGCTGAATCTTTCTGGTGAACGGTCTTTGTTTAAACAATCTTAATTAGATGCCTTTACGTTGTTTCTCATCAAACCTATACATTTGTAAGCAAAAAATTCACAGACAATCTGTTAATAATGTCTCAAATTGTTTTCTCCTCCTGCGTAGTACAAGATACACGTTTATTGTATAATTGTATGTCCATTTCAGACTGTATACTGTTATTATTAATATATCATAAGGACGTAATTGGTTATTGAAATTAAAGCTTTATAAAAATTATACCTTATCACACTTTCCCAATGGACCGACACACGATAAACGGCCGTGCAACCGGACATTACGCCCTCATTTTTATTTGGCACATAGACAAAAACACCCTTTTTATTTTATATAACACGTACGCACACGCCGCCCAAATACAAAAAGAAATTATGTACAAAATGTACATAGTCTCGCTTGTACATGAGCCGGCTGCGTTCAATAATTAGCGAATGTTTTTTAAGCAGTATTCGAAATTTGAAATGAAGTTTTATTTCGGCTGATTGCGTTTTTTCAATTCGTAATTTCGTACGAGAGCGCTTTTTTAATTTGTATTTCATGTTAAAATGACGATGCAATTTCAACTATTTAACTTGTTCAATCAAGTTAAGATTTAAAATGTAATAATATCTTAAATGTACTTTTTAAATCACAACAATTAAAGTTCATTATTTGATTCATTGAGTAAAAGAATGGTTGGTAAACTAACATACAAAAGTCTTTACTTTAAAGCATTGCGAAACCTACTCATATCTTCAAATCTTTGAATCTCATAATTATAGATGCGAAAGTTTAGATGGATGATTGTTAGAGTTTGTAGCCTAAACAGCGGAACGGATCTAAATGAAATTTGGCATAGACGTAGAGAATAGTCTGGAAGAACACATGGGCTACTAGCTTTTTTTAAATTCCACACGGACGGAGTCGCGTCCTAAAGCTAGTAATAAAAGTAACTTCTTCCAATTCACGTAAACCACGATATAGTCTAATTAAACTAATATCTTAACATGATTTATTATTTAAAGATTAAAAAACCTTTCATGTATACAATTCTTTAATCTGTAAGAAATCTAGATAGAATAGGATATTTTAAACAAGAATTATGGTAGAGTAACTTGATTTATTTATTAAAACCAGTTAATGCTTGTCATCTGCAATTGACGGCGGTATTTCGAAGTGTAAAGAATGTGGTCCTAAGTGCTTTGGTAAGATTTTGTTCGTAACCGGAATATGGAATATATTCGATTACTTGATTTAGGTTATGTTTAAACTAAAGAACGTAGTAAGTATCCTATGTGTTCTTCCATACTATGTTTTATGTCTGTGCCAAATTTCATCGAGATCCGAAAAGCCGTTCCGAAGTTACCATCTAAGAAACATACATCCATCTGAACTTTCGCATTTATAACGTTAAGTACGACTAATAGCGTGCGCCCGAAACTAAACTATCGCACAACTGTTTAGTCTCGCTTTTATTCCTATGAGCTTATATGAAGGTGCGCACACTACTCGTTTCTTAGTTGTACAACTAAACAGTTGAATTGGCTCCGAAACAATTGACAATCGCACATAGTTGTGCGATAGTTTAGTCAAAGGCGTGCACCCGCTCTAAGATGATAATGTAGCTACCTTAAACAACACGTAACCGTTCAATAGATGAAAATTGTAACACACAAAGTTTTACATATGACTAGCTGATGCTTGCGACTTCGCCCTGAAATTAAAAAATATAGCCTATGTTACTCACGGATAAATTATCTTTCTAAATGTGAAATAATTTTTAAATCGGCTCAGTAGTTTTTGAGTTATTCCAATACATACAAATCTTTCCTCTTTATAATATCAGTATAGATATTGTGTTTTTATGATATCGGTTTAATATTTATTTTTACAACAAACAAGACACAATATCGCAATAGAAACAGACAGCTTAGAGTACTTCAACAAGTAATATAATAAAAAAAATACGCAAAATAAGTCACTAACTTCCGAGTCGACTTACAAAAGTCGGGTAAGAGTACGTCTCTCGGTCCTTACAAAGTATACTTCTTCAAGACCAGTGTACGTTGACCTACCCTCTTTTCTTCCACACACCATGTGAAGAGGAAATAGGGCGCAAATTAACGCATTTGAAGGTCTTCTCGGCCGGTTGGTTTCATAAAAAGAACTAAGGGCTCTTAGCGCTGTAGAGCTAGCTGGGAAGGACGTAAGGTCGAACAAACTGGATTCCGGCGCACACCGCTGTCTATGGTTAAATTTAAGTGTACAAAAAAATCAAGGTGAACTTCGTGTAATAAAATTAACAATCATTGCTGGCAACACTGCCTTTGTCTTATGTCTAGTTCATTGTTTTATATTCTATCTTTTTTATTTAAATATTGGGAGAAAACTATTAAAAATCTTAGAATTTTAAGAATTAACTAGAGCTCTTTAACGGGGTTTTTACCCTTTTTTCCTTTTCATCTATCTTCCCGTCATAATCTGTATATCAATACTGCTATACCAAAAATTGTAGACTACAGTTAGATTTATTCTAACTTCTAATAGTAAATATAAAATTTCCATCATAAATGCTTATTTTAAAACGTATTCTAAAAGGGAATTGTAGCAAACATTTAGTAAATACGAGAACGTAACAGAGCGATAAAATTATTTTCCATAAACAACAAGATGCGCGTCATTTCCACAGATAACAAAAGCACTAACAAATAATCCTAACCGTCGCCAACATAAATCGAACTCTATCGAGCGAGCGCACAACACAATGACGGGGCGTGTGTGCGTGCGAGTTGCAATAGCACATGTGTGTGTGTCTATCCTTCCTTGACCTAGAACGGCGACTATCGTCTCTAGGTCAGGACCACTATACACTACGTCCAGCATTAGAAGACCCGCCCTGTCCCCTCCCACGCACTCCCACTCGACGATTGCGGGGCATTGCAATCGGATAACACAGACCTACGTACTATGGACGTGTGTTACGACTAGACGAGTTGTAGACGGTTCACGCAATCTCGGTAATGGCGGTTGGAATTTGAAATGCTTCGGGTCAGAGGTTTAAATTTGTAATTTGTTTATGGGTTTAGTTGTAATTAGTTAAATCTCTTCGTTAAAGTTTACTCTACGTTCATAGTGACGTACACGCATTGTATCGATAGTTTTTACTCGAATATATCGAATATTAAAAGTTCAGAAACTTTCTTGTTATTTTCGCTGAATTCGTCATTGTTGATGTCCATGTACAGAAGACGTATTTTCTCCTGTTATTTACGTGTTGAAAACCTTGACTTTTCGCCGAGGCTAGCATTTAAAACGCGAGGCCAGCTGCGCATTGATTCAAGAAGATTTCCTTATATGTCATCTGTAATTGATGATAGGCTTTGGAAGTCCGGACCTTGTCTCGAGTAATATTTTCTTCAACATACAATATACTGATATATTACACCAGCCATGATGCTAAAAAAATATAAACTTCTAAAAGAATGTACTGCAATTCTAGATTTTTATCAATCATTTAGGAAATATTAATATTGTCTCCTCTAATAATTATACATACGTATATAAAATAATCTATATCTATTTATGTCAAATAATAGGGCAGTAAACCATAAACTATTATCCGAAAATGAGACATTTATGTCTTTCTCATTATTAAGCAATTAAAAGCAAACGTTAATGTATTCATTATTATTAAAACAAAACGGCAAATTATCCGCAATAATTTATTTTATCAATCGACTATTTCCATGTAACATTATAATTAAAACTCGAAAAACAATTACTAATTACATATAAATTGTATGTATCGCGTGCGTTGAGACACATTAGCATAATGTTATAGATAAGTGTGTTGGTGTGGTTGTTAGGTATAGATGTACCCACGCTGCCAAAGTCAGGGATGGGAATGCATCGGGTTGAACGACCGCCGAAACGCATCGCGCGGCAAGGTCACGCACACAGCGAGCCCGCACGCACACACACGCCGCGACCGTGAAATTAGAAATAATAGTGATGCTCATCGACCCTTCCTCGCCAGTTATCGATAATCTAGTTTATGATTTTAAATGTATAACTGTTCTGTTGTAGTTCATTATATGGATTTCATTTACTTGATAGTTCAACATGAGTTAAAAATATGTTTATGAATTAAATGTCATAAATATTAATTTAAAAGGAAAATATTAAATTTTTTCTTTCTAAATGTACCGGACACGCAGTTTAAGTCGTTAATATAAAAGAAATAATAAAACAATAATTGTTAAGAGGTTAATAAAGAAATGCAAGGTGTATGTTAATTGTCAGAATGTTCAAGTGAAATAATATTGCTTTTTATAATCCGAACAATGCCATTATTAAATAGAAACACAAAAACCGAATTGTGTTACCCACTTATTGCAGGATGTCACCATTCACAAACAATGTGTTTTAATTCATATTGTACCCTGCCTAAGTCATAAGGTTATTACCAATTTAAATTGATGTACTACTTTTGAATAACACATTTCGGTGGATCGTTGAACCTTTAAAATATACGAGACGAGTGCTACGTAAAATACAGAATTTCGTTAACTTCAAATAGCGCTCAGCCAGTTGAATCCGGGCCTCTTGAATTAGCAGCCGGCGACGGCCGCATGCAAATGATGCAGTAGCAAGAATTCACAAAGATGGCCGACTACAAAAAACGATCGTTTCCTGACCGAATGCACTATCTTACACATGCTAATTTCGGTAAAGCCAAATATATGATGCTTATAAAAGATAAGTGCTATACGATGTGGCGTATGATCCTTTAAATTCAAAGTTTGGCCTCTGCATTCGAGACATTGTTATGCGATTTTAGATTATATGTGATTGCTTTACGAGCGACCATTCAATGTTATTAATGCGCATGTAGGTGTAACTACCATTTTTATGACGATGAATATAATGACTTATAAGAAGCAGACATTTTAATTTCAATTTCGTCGTTTATTGAATCATTGTCTGCTTATAAAATGCAATGGAAAAAAAGACTTATACCATTCGTTGAATGCATAAAAATATTAAACAATGCTTATATCGTAAATCATATTTTAGCTGTTTGGAAATGATACTATGTTGAAACAGAATTTTGTTATATATTATCTTCAAGTTAGAAAAACTAATAATTCGTTTAGTCATTTGTTTAAAATAAATAAATATTAGAAAAATTGTCGATAGAACAAAGCTCCTCCCTATCCGAGTCGTTGCACTAAAGCCCGAGTGACTAATTTCGGTTTCACTACTGGCTTGTTTGCTTTGAAAGCTACTCTTGGTTTATTTTCGTAATGTTAGGCTCCAACGCTTGCAACATTAAGACTGTTATACACTATAGCGAACACGTCACGTTCGGACCATGGGTTTAAAAATAAATAATATGAATTTAATGAACAACTAATATCTTTAAATACAAAATAGTAGTTTTTTATTATTTTAGACACTTCATTACCATAATACATCCATAGTTTTGATATGAAGTAATACTGTCCTAATATGTTCTTTACTAAAAATAAAATAATATATAAATTAACCTATCTTTATGTTCTATTATGTATATTATTAATTACTTTAATTGTCGTAGTTGCTTTCTTTGTTTATTTTATTACGTATTTCCGTCACACAGTCTAATGTGTGCGCACCCTTATGTTTGACGTTGTTCCTGTTTTGAACTGGCGAGTTATTTCGCGTTTGTTTTTCTAGAACACCTAACACTATGCTGGTTGCCTAGGTCATGGCGATATTCTAAATATTAATGAGAAATACATTGACGTAGGCTCAATGCCAACTAGTTTTTTTACTTGATATTTTTATGGTTCGCTGAACGTTAGTCGTATTTCCGTAGCTAATAAATTGCGTATTTTTAAATGTTATTTGACTGCGTACGTGTGTGTTTTTAAAATGTTATCGGATTATTTAAATTCTATGTAGCCTTGGGGTGTTGTTTTCGTATCTACTTGTGTATTTATTCCATGCTAAGTTAAATATATTGACGTAGGTCACATAATATTAATCGAATTAAATATTGTTTATATGGTTTTCAAATATTTTGTGGCCTGGAACATGATTTAGTTATATTCAATGCATATAGCGATCAGGATAATAATATACTCAACGTAACACTTATAATGCTAATTACGGTTACTGGCAAAACTTAAGTTTAATATCGTTATTTGGCAATAAATGTATTTTTATTTAAGGATTTTATTTGGAAAAAGTTATCTTTAAGTTTACACGGTTATAAAACTATTTACTTATATGTTAAATTGGAAGATTCTTATTATATATCGTCGCTCAAAAACGAGTATAGAAATTTGATGCAACTGCTTAAATACTTTCATGCCTCCGTTAATAATAAAGGCTTTGCCCCAAAAAAATTCACAAAACGTCCGTTCTGTCTAGCTCACCTTCACTGGATATAATAAGTCTTCACTATTCGCGACACGCCGCAAACCATTCTTATCTTTAATTCTCAGGGTACAAGATCCAAAATAAAACAATGTAAAAAATTCATGAACTCAATACAACTTTCCAAAATGAAACCTAACACCTCTTAATAAAGTTTATATTCGTTTAACTTTAAAAGAGTTTCGGCTAAACGCAACGTTAAGTCCAGCTTTATAGAAATCTACCTTGTAAACTAAGGAAAAGGATCTAAAAGCGATTTGCAATACGTCTTGGCGCTTAAGACTGTTCGATGTTGAGACCAAACTGCCGAAATGCATCGGAAGGTCAACGAACCTTGCTCGCCAAGGACAGTGCATTCCGTTTTTAAATTTAAAGCTAGCGCGCCAATAGAAGGCAGGATCTAAATAGGGCGGCCATCTTGCGTCGTCATTTTTCGCAGGAAGACTTTTTTTAATTGCGCCATTTGCATTTTTCGAGTTCGGTTGAAAATTTTTTTCGGACAAACAATGGTCGACGTTTCGTGTATTATTTCGGCGTAATTAGGGAGCGGTAACGAGATCGCAATTTTCGACTGTTCGTTTGGTTTGCCTTTATTAAACTACTTTACTAACGTTGGCGTTCGAAATTCGAAATTGCAACCGCCCCGGTACAGTCGCGTCGAGAAATACATTCTAAACTAAATATTTATAAGTCAACTCATATTTAGTTTACTAATACTAAAACATACAACATACAATGCAGTAAAAAAATGCGTTGAAGATTTTTTCTGCCTTTTAAAAGTTTGGTAAACGATGCACAGCCACGTCATAGATCTAGAAGATTCTATCACATTGTACAAGAATCAGTAAATTATAATTAAGATACGTGAATAGCACAGACATAGTTTAGTCGTTTCAATATAGATGTCGCAAGCGATGCGATGATGAAGGACACAGCACTGCGCCCCAGCACGCGGCTTTATTGCCACAAATTGTCTCTTCCATGAACTTATTAGCGTTAAGTCACGTCATAATCGTATCACTTACTTACCTAATGGGTTACAAATATTAAAGTAAACATATACAACTATGTCTAGTGATGTATAGACTGAGATGTTTATAGATCTGTTTTATCAGTATTTTGATAATCTGCCTAATTATTAGAACTGTTCCCTTGCGGCTTCATCCGCATAAAATTATGAAAATTTTATTTTATTGTTTACATTTGTCAAATTCTCAATTGCAAATGTCAAAATACCAAATATGTTACTATGGTAATCTTGCTTCCTTGAAGTTGGCAGCAAGTTATGGTCTCTTTCCCACATTAGGGTTTTTATCCAAAATATTTACCCTCTAAGTTTAATGGCGTGAAAATATGTAACCTAAAGCGTGACGTAAGTGTACGGCTTTTTATTAAAAAAAGAATTGTTCAAAAATTTGTTGAAATTGCTGAAATCTTAGGCAACAAAGAAGTGTGTGTTTACGCTTTATTATAATAGTATAGGTATAGATACCAGGAAAAAAAATATCACTATAATGGCCCCCAGCGGCAGTCCTAGGCTAGGTCCGGGGGGCGGGGGGGGGGCGTCAACTACCAATATTATTGTCTATGTTCGAAGTATCTTTTAGATCCATTTTATATTTTTCGATTCTCGACGACGCCTATGAGCACTATATTTATAGAAAATATTCTGATAAATGGGCGTAAAATTTAATTGTAAACCATAGACAAAATTCATAATTTTTTTTATAGCATCGTGACATAATTAAATGTCTACGTGAGATTTGTTGTAATTCCAGCATTAAATGTATATGACTTTCAAATAATCGTTTCAAGTAAAACGTGTCGAATAAAGATAACATTAATTAGTTTGCAATTTAACTGAAACTAGATATATGTTTAAAGTAATAAAACGAAACTCGATTTGAAAACGCTTTTTAATTCACATTTGTCTCAAGGCGAGCCTGCTTTGTCTTGACATATCAAATAAAACGTTTATACTAAATTATAGTATTCTAAAAGTAATTCGCCATTTGTTTTTTTTTTTTTTGACTGAGTTGTCACTGTTTGCCTTGGAGAGGCATTTACAGATTCACCGGGCTTGAGGTGGCCGAGCGCAGATGGCGCTTAGCCTAAATCGCCATTTGGTTTTAATGTTAACAATTATAGTTTTTTTTATAAGAGGAGGGGACAAACGAGCAGCGGGAACACCGAGGTGGTCAACGACGCCCATGGACATCCGCAACACCAGAGGAACTACAGATGCGTTGCCGACCTTTGAGGAAATTGTAAGCTCGCTTCTTGAAGAACCCTGTCGTACTGGTTTGGACATACCGCCGAGGACAGACCGTTCCACAAACCTTTATAGTATGACCAGAAATATGAAAATTCTTACAACGGAAAAATAAAGAACTAATTTCTTCGCTAACTTATAGAAGGTGATGCAATGAAAAAGGGGAGAAAGTCGACCCCATAACAGTTTTTCTACTTTCCTAGATAAACTGTTTATAAAGTAAGTTAGTTTAAAAGCAATTAGCTATAATAACAAAAAACTATAAAAGTCGAGAGATAATAAAGCAATCAGATTAAGTTATTATTAAAATATCTTTATGGCACAATTTGAGGTTATGTTACAATTTATTTGACATAAGAACTGTCATAAAATTCAAGATGGCGATGTCTCACTACGTTCACAGACTAAATTAGCATACGAATAATGAGAAAGTGTGCGTCCTATACGTAACTTAGGATAGCCTAAGCACGTATAGATGTCACCAAAGATACGTTGCAATGGAAATTTTGCCGACATTTTCCCAACACAACATGACACGAAAACAATGTAGCAATGATTTTTTTAGTTTTTTAATGTCTTAAGTTTACAATGTGTCTTGTGATATATTTACATGTACACACACATAATATACAAGTTAGAAAATTCTAGAACTTTTTAGAATGAAAAGTAAAGGGTTTAATAATTCAAATGCTGTAAACATCGTATTTTTGAAAATTAATTTCTTACCTATACTAGAAGGCGCTAATTTAACTAAATAACATTTTTTATAGATGTATCAATCATTAAGTTTTGCCGCTTTAACCTTTCTTTGTATTGAATTGCGCAAATGAATTGTGTATGATAAATGCATTGAGTTGACACTATGTGTCATGCTTGTAATATTCGTTTTTAATTTCCAAGAAATGTTAATTAACAATTTTTCATCTGTGATTCCCCAAAGCGAATATTATGAGACGTCAGATAAGCCGATTTTACTCCCAGAATGCGATAAAAAACTTTTAACCACTCTTGCGTCAAATCTTACATATTTATAAAGGTTGTCTTGCGTACAGTTATAACCACAGAACAACGATCGTGTCACTTCGCACTACGCATAAACTTCAATGCTCTATGACTGTCTATGACTATGGTTTTAGTGTTTTTTTTACTTTAGTAAATATTCTTTAGAAAACCTTATTAAAAAGAATACGTCATTCATAACGCGTATTTTAAAATCAATAAAACAATTCAACATGAATCGATTTAATCTATTTCCAGACATGTGTTGTTTCCCGCCAATTCACTTTGACAACGCGACGGATTACCGCGAACGTTTTCAACAAACGCTTTCGCCCTAGGGCGGGCAAATAGGCGGCTTTTATTTTCACAATACAACCTACACGTGGTGTGTTTTTTTTTTTTTACTTTCCTAGATAAACTGTTTATAAAGCAAGTTAGTTTAAAAGCAATTAGCTATAATAACAAAAAACTATAAAAGTTGAGAGATAATAAAGCAATCAGATTAAGTTGTTATTAAAATATCTTTATGGCACAATTTGAGGTTATGTTACAATTTATTTGACATAAGAACTGTCATAAAATTCAAGATGGCGATGTCTCACTACGTTCACAGACTAAATTAGCATACGAATAATGAGAAAGTGTGCGTCCTATACGTAACTTAGGATAGCCTAAGCACGTATAGATGTCACCAAAGATACGTTGCAATGGAAATTTTGCGGACATTTTCCCAACAAAACATGACACGAAAACAATATAGCAATGATTTTGTTAGTTTTTTATAAGAGGAGGGGACAAACGAGCAGCGGGAACACCGAGGTGGTCAATGACGCCCATGGACATCCGCAACACCAGAGGAACTACAGATGCGTTGCCGACCTTTGAGGAAATTGTAAGCTCGCTTCTTGAAGAACCCTGTCGTACTGGTTTGGACATACCGCCGAGGACAGACCGTTCCACAAACCTTTATAGTATGACCAGAAATATGAAAATTCTTACAACGGAAAAATAAAGAACTAATTTCTTCGCTAACTTATAGAAGGTGATGCAATGAAGAAGGGGAGAAAGTCGACCCCATAACAGTTTTTCTACTTTCCTAGATAAACTGTTTATAAAGTAAGTTAGTTTAAAAGCAATTAGCTATAATAACAAAAAACTATAAAAGTTGAGAGATAATAAAGCAATCAGATTAAGTTGTTATTAAAATATCTTTATGGCACAATTTGAGGTTATGTTACAATTTAATTGACATTGAGAGCTTACTTACAGTTTAATAGATGTCGCCCTCGACACAATCAGCGTGAAATTTAAAAAAAGGGGATTATGCTATATTAGAAATTGTTAACTCTATTCTAGATTTCATCCCTATCCGTTCAGTCCTTTTGAACTTACGTGATAAACGTCCATCTATCTAAACTTTCGCATTTATATTATTAAGATTCCATATCCTTAAATCGTACCCGCCACACATATTGTCGTATTTCAACAATCGTTGCAATAGTTTATTAAAATTCTTGGATATCAGGATTAGAAAGCAACATCTCACTACATGTCTCATGTCAAAAAAGGCAAGACGAGCACTTTAATAATTCACTTATTCTTAAGTTAAAGTGTTATTAAATGATATACAGATATATAGCTTTAGACATCCTTCCCAAATGACCATCGGATCTCAGAGAGAGAAGAGAAAAAAGGCAATAATAATAGTGCATGCGGACCGACGCAGACGCGGATCGGGGTCAAGGCGACGCATTTGGTGCAACTTTCGAAATGCACCTCCCCTCCATGTGTGTTTGTGTCCCTCCCCCCACCGCACTCCCCTACCCTGACCCCTCCCGCCGACGCCGGCCGTACACTAGGGTCACCAGATATCCGCATTTCTACGGATCGTCTCACATTTGAATATATTAGTTTTTCTTTTAATTCTTAAAATGATTGACTACAGTCACATTATCTAGATGACTGATTATTTATAAAATGAAAATTTCACACTCATTTCCGAAAACTCGTAAAATTCGGCAAATGAATAAATAGAAACTTTAGCCAAAAAGGATTCTTAAAATAAATGCAAATGCTAAATATTTGTAAGAGAAGATTAAAATAATAGTTTAGAAAATGAACAGGAGTCGAGAGAAGTAGAAGATGAGATTAGTAGGACTTTGATCGTAATATCATAATGAATAAATAAATAAATGAACACGGAAGATAAATCCTTAAACTCCACCCCTGGCTATGTTCCTCCATCCTTATTACATTACGTAATCGAAAATGAACGCATTGAGTAAGAGAAACAAAAAATAGTAAGAGACAGAAACGTTGTCGCTTAATTGACGTTGGCCAAACAATTAATTTAGGTATCGTCCTCAACCATGTCTCATGGTCACCCTACACAAACGCAGTATCCTTGTAACGCTCAGGCTTTGTTATTTATAGCGAGTAGGTATTACAAACATACTTGTAGGCTTTTTAATGATTGCGGAAGGCTAGCCGCTCTGAAATATGTTTATACTTTGCATCGCAAACTGTTACACGAATGTGCATCTTATAACTAATGCATCAAAACATAAAATGGCTTCCAATTGTAATAAAGCTAATTTAAAATTGCACAAATCGTGTGAATATAATTTTTTTTAGATTATTTTTTTGTGTCCACAATTCAAATGTACATGTGATTAATATTTTATCCACTCAAGGTCTGTTTTATATTTTAATAATTATTATTTTTAATTATTATATTGCATTAACGCAAAATTGCAATAATAACTTAATTCTCACTGTGAATTTAAAACTAGCTGTTCCCGTGCGGCTTCATCCGCATGAAATTACATTTTTCAAATTCTCAATTGCAAATGTCAAAATTACCGTTACCATAAAGACCTTGCTTCTTAGATGTTGGCAGCTTGTAGTTTCAAATGGAGGATTTTTCCAATTTATTTACCCCCTAAATTTAATAGCGTGAAAATGTATATCCTAAAGCGTGTCGTGATTATGTTGCTATTTATTAAAGAAAGAATTATTCAAAAATAGTGTGTAATTCTAATAACTATAGTGTTTTTCTAAAAGCGTTAGTAGTTAACTTAATAAAATCATAAGTATTGGTCGTTGTGTTTTTATGTTTTCACTTAGATGCAAGGAAGTTCCTGTATGAAGGCAGCATGTTCCGCGACCCTAAATTAGCAAGGAATAATCAGATAAGATCTCAAGGTTCAGGTTGACAAACTCAAACAATATGACAGACTGGTAGCTACAGCCGAAGATATTTATCACAAATGTTCAAGGAGAGTCAAGTCGAAGGTAAAGATGTATAGATTTTACAATTAGATCAACAGAACCGAGATCAAGAGAATGTGGAAATTATTTTTTTTCTTCTATACTAATATTATAAAGAGGCAAGATTTGTATTTTTGTAATCACGCAAATATTACTGGACCAATTTTAAAATTGTTTCACCATTAAAAAGGTAGTTTTTCTATGAGTAACATAGGCTACATTTTGTATTATTTTTTAATTTCACGCGGGCGAAGTCGCGAGCAACAGCTAGTATGAAATAAGGTAAATAAAGACTAGAATTAATTTAATCGATAATATACAAAACGGATTTATATTATAAGAGTACAGCATTTTAACATATCGCCAATTATCAAAGAATATTAATAAACATGTTTCTCTCTCTTGTTTTCTGTAAACTTGTTACCGCGGCCGTCTCAGCATGTTTCCGTTAAAATAACTTCCTAACGGGAATATAAATTCGGGTTTTAATGTCAATTCATTATTAGCTTTGTGCCTAAAGCAGGTGCAATGCTGTCGTTGTTATTGAAACCTTTTTTACACTGGCAACTTTCGCATGAAATATTTTCTCTTTATCGGTTTCTTTGTTGAATTAAATAACACTAACTGTCAGCTTGTTATTCTTCTACTTATAATATTAAATTGTAAACGATGAATTAAATAATAAAGGGAAAAAATGATACAAAAATATTCCCAACACTATCCGTACAATATGTCATCCCGCTTCGGAACGACGCGCGAAAATGGGTTTGACAGATTTCTTTTTTTTATCGTCGGACAATGGCCACTAAAAATGGTCGGTCGGTAGGTAAATTGAATTCTATCGGAGTGCACGCCTGCATAGCGAGCGGTGCAACAAGTCGCTAGAGGAGTGCAAGGCTACCGGGACACCGGGCGTCCTCGGACGACTGATCAGGAAGTAATTGAGTACTTAGATTTGAGAGGCGGAGACCTACGTGTTTATTCGTTTTTTATGAAATAGTAGAACATTATTTATTTTCTTAAATACCAGGCTGTACCACCATCGGAGACGTTTATAAATGTAAAATTATTTACACAATGACGAGACGATTAACCTTTAAAGGGAAGTTATTTTAAAAAAGTTTCAAAAACGACAGATTAATAATTTATGATCAGTTTTTGCGGCCTTTTCTCTATGTGATGTTTGTCTGAAAAATGTAAAACATTCACAGTGTGATCCTTCATTAATAAGTAACTTTTGTAACAAAATTGTCTCTTAACAATGTAAGCTTGTGAGACGCGTGCGCAAACGATTATCCAAAACGTCAATTATATGGGAATAAATTAATCAACAAGTGGTAGAGCCCGTTTTAACATCGCACGAATGGGACGGCTCGCCCGGTGTAATACCACGACTACACAGAAGACAAGCGTGAAGTGGCAGCAATTCCGCGTTTCGTCTGATGAGTGTGGTGCCTGAGGTCTAATTTTAGTGTGTTTCTCTTCCAACCATTTTGGATGGGAAGGAAAAGGGGATTTGACGGTGGAAGAGACGCATAGAAAGGGGAAACATCCTATTTATGTGCGTCTCCTTTTCCGTTGATTAAGGGTAGGCAACGCATCTGCAATTGCGGATGTATATGGGCAACGATAGCTACGCTTTCTCAGCGAATTCAGGTGGCCGCTCGCTCGTTTGCCACCTTATGATATTAAAAAAATATTAATGGCAGTCGTAGATGTTATCAAGAATCAATTAAAACTGAGTATTATCAGTTACACTGTTTCATGTTAATGTAAGCTCACGTCTCATAGTAACGTAGTCAACGTACACTTAGCATTAGTTGAAAGCTCTGTTACTTTTTTTTTAATCAACATCTACAGACTCTTGGTTCGTACTCTCTTTTACACAGTTTATATCTTTTTTTTTAAGCTGTGTTACTTAGACGGTATGGACATTGTCCACCCCGGAAGGGTGTCGGCGTGATGCGTGTAGCTTGGTTAGATGCGGTGATGCTAGGTCAGCAGGTGCGCGGCGCGTGCTCAAGGCTGTCTCGATGAGTAAGCGATGCGCCGGCTGCACTTTTCCTTGTACACGCTGGGCCCAGTACTATTCTTATAAATACGTTGACGCAAATAGATGAATACGTAGGGAAATATGCTATATTTTTTATGTTATATGACAAAATATTTTTAGCTTCCACATCGAGATAGGCAAAGGTTCATATTTCTGTCAGGAAAATTTGTTGTTTAATTTGTTTAAGCAACGCAAAAAGTAGTATAAATGCGAACTAACAGAAACTAACTACTAGTATTTTGTGACTTTATGGTGTATTCAGTTTAGAATATAGAGTTGTTTGTTTTATTTATAATCATACTCATATGTATGTGTGAGTGTTTTTTATACCCTAATGACCTGGTTATTGAATCACCGGTTCCATCGAGTGGATACCATCGGTCTTACTAACGTTAATAGATTTAAACAAAGATGCACCTTTGAGTAACGAGTTAAAGTTGAAAGTTGAGTAGCTAATAGAAATAATCTTGTGCGCTTAAGTCTATGCGATTCCCTACAAATAGAGGCTTCGCACGTGGTACCTCGCCTGCGAACCTGTTTGAGTGCACGATGGCTTTATTAAGCTTCAATAGGATATGTTGAAGATTCCATTCCGAGAGTACTAAATTTTGCAGAAATTTTAGCTTAATTGGCAGTTTTTCTAGTAATTTTTAGAAATCATGGATATTGAAATATTATAATATGTGTAAGCTTGCGAAATGTGATCGTGATCAATCATACTAATATTATAAATGCGAAAGTTTAGATGGATGGATGGATAGATGGATGGTTTGTTAGAGTTTGTAGCCTAAACGGCTGAACGGATTTCGATGAAATTTGGTATAGATGTAGAGGATAATCTAAATAAGGTAAAAATAAAGGATGGAAGAACACATAGGCTACTCACTTTTGTTTTTTTTAATTCCGCGCGGACGGCGTCGCGGGCGAAAGTTAGTAGATAATAAAGTACTTATACTAAAAGCACCGTAGTGATATATATTATGGAAAAACATACAACCATGTTTGCGTCTATATCAATCAACGGCGGTCACAAATTTAAACACACGTTTAACTAACGCTTAGACACTTAAATAGCTATGTTTTTGTAATACATTAATATATACGTAAATTCATCAACAAATAGCTATCCTATCGCTATATAATAAACATAGTAATTGATGCATATAAGTTACTTACGCATCGGTAAACAATTTATGTGCTAATTCCGTCAAGATATACTAACGCGCAAAAGGCGCGTCGCCGACCTTGGTAATGTTATTGAATCTGCGGCAGTACTCTTGAATACGATAGTGCTAAAACTGCAGCGTTGATACCACGAATATAACGCAATAAGCATTCATTTGTTAATTAAATTAAAAAAAAACCTGTCATATGAGGGGGATAAAGTTACTGATCGTGTAATCTTTAAGATTAAGGGCCTGTCCCACCAAATTTTAAATTGTCTGTTAACAATTCAATGTGTAAAATATGTAATTTTGTTCCCTTATCTGACAGTGACGTTATTTTTAAGCTGTCTGAGCCTCTATCACCCAGTGGTGGAACAGGCCCTAATGTGGACAAGGCCATAAGTAATCTATGCGTTATTATTGAATTTACTTGATTGTTTTGTTGTTTAAACATAAAAAAATCCTTCATACTTTATGTGAGAAATAACACAATAAAAACAAATGGACGCATAGTTGAGTGAAATAAACTAAAAAACGACCAACCATTTCCAAGCACGTGGTACAAAATAAAACGATCCATAATCAGGCATGTTGTGTACGACAACGCGTGCCAACATTGACTGGTCGATTGTTATGACTATCACTCTTCATACGCGCAGTTTTCCAACTAAACAACTGTGCAATGTCTTTGTACGTATTTCAAATTGCGAAACGACACGGTGTCTCTCGCTGCGACACACTGAGAAGTGCGAGAAGGATGGCAGTATATTCATGTGTAAAACTGTGTAAGGACTGATTGCTTGTAGGTTAAGATCTTTGTAAATTTTATGCGCACGAAAGACAAACTGAATTTGACAGCATTATTTTACTAGTGTATAATTAAGAGCAAATAATTTGTTCTTGATTTAATTACTAGCTTTCGCTCGCGACTCCGTCCGCGTGGAATTAAAAAAACAAAAGTGAATAGCTTATGTGTTCTTCCAGACGATCCTCTACGTCTTTGCCAAATTTCATCGAGATCCGTTCAGCCCTTTAGGCTACATGCAAGCATCCATCCATCCATCTAAACTTTCGCATTTATAATATTAGTAAGAACTAACATTATTTATTCTTTATTTAATTATATAGGTCTTTTTGGTGTAAAACTTTCAAAATATTTCTTCTAGTACTTAGATTATAATGTAAGGAATATCAAAGGTTTAACATAATATCTAAAAAGTTTTAGCTATAGTCAAATTGCGCTTGCATTTGAGTAGTAGATATGGTTCTCACTGTACGCAAAATCTATACCAGAAACTATAGTCATCTCACTCACTCTCTATTAGAAAAATAGAGACAACAATATGTTTTATAGGCGTGTCAAGGCAGTGGAAACACATGTGTTTACTTCGATACAAGAAAGCGACACAGTAAACAAACGAAACAATTTATTTTTACATGCGATCGTCTTGTACCTACGTTCAGCTTTATTACAAAACTAGCTGTTCCCATGCGACTTCATCCGCATAAAATTAGAAAAATTTCATTTTATTGTTTACATTTGTCAAATTATCAATTGCAAATGTCAAAATTACATGACATGATAAACCTTAGCATTCTTTCTTTCTTGATGTTGGCAGCAACTTATGGTCTCTTTCCCACATTAGGGTTTTTATCCAAAATATTTACCCCTAAGTTTAATGCCGTGAAAATATATAGCCTAAAGCGTGACGTAAGTGTAGGGCTTTTTATTAAAAAAAGAATTATTTAAAAATATGCTGTAATTGCTGACATCTTAGGCAACAAAGAAGTGTGTGTTTACGCTTTATTATGATAGTATAGATAATTTTCCAGTGAAGTGAGAACGCTGACTGAATTTCTTAGGAACAGCATATTCTGAATAGAGGTGTAATGGCGTAGCGCCTTTTAATTCTTATTTGTACCAATATGTCTGATGTTAATCTATCAATTGTTAACTAGGCTTAGAATTAACATAGACGTAGTCGCTTCTATTATTTAGTACTAGCTGTTGTTCGCAACTTCGCCCGCGTAAAGAAAATGATGAAATATAGCCTATGTAATTGGCCCAGTAGTTTATGAGTTATGTCAATACATACAAAAATACAAAGCTTTCCTCTTTATAATATTAGTATAGATATAGATGTAAGCGTTATCAATGAATTCAATTCGATGCAGGTCGAGTCTTCAACACTAAAAGTGGGATAGTTCCAGCAAGCTTATAGAAAAGATAAGATGAGGTAGTTTGTCGCTTTTTTTAATAATTAAGGATACTTTACTCTTATATTTTTTTTCTTTCGGTATAAACTCACCAGTTTATCGGTTTGCACATATTTTTAACTAGCTGTTCCCATGCGACTTCATCCGCATAAAATTAGAAAAAAAACATTTTATTGTTTACATTTGTCAAATTATCAATTGCAAATGTCAAAATTACATGACATGATGTCAATCCATGGCAATCTTGATTCCTTGATGTTGGCAGCAACTTATGGTCTCTGTCCCACATTAGGGTTTTTATCCAAAATATTTACCCCTAAGTTTAATGCCGTGAAAATATATAGCCTAAAGCGTGACGTAAGTGTAGGGCTTTTTATTAAAAAAGGAGTTATTCGAAAATATGCTGTGATTGCTGACATCTTAGGCAACAATGAAGTGTGTGTTTACGCTTTATTATAATAGTATAGATAGATGATTTATAGTATTTAGTCAAATACTATTCGATGCTCCCATAGTTACGGTAAACCGATTTGAATCTGTTAAATACAATTTTAAACGGTAATTTACCATGTGGTTTTTCCTAAACGGTGAATAAAAGCGTTCGGAATAAACTCCCATAGCTGAAAACATATTCAGGAAACATTGTGACATTATTTACTAATTGTTGCTCGCGACTTCGCATGCGTTAAATTAAAAAATAATCAAAAAACATAGCCTATGTTACTCACTGATAAAATAGCTGTCTAATGGTGAAAGAATTTTTGAAATCGGCCCAGTAGTTTTTGAGTTATTTCAATACATACGAAAACTTAAAAATACAAATCCTTCCTCTTTATAATATTAGTATAGATTTTTAGTGATAACTATTATACTTTTTGGGCTATAAATTATAGGCCCTAAGTCTAGCCAATTATCGGTCGTAATCCATTTATTGGTTAGATTTATATCTTCTCTTCTTTGCTTTTCTTCATAGAACCGTTACTCTCTTTGTCATAAGGTCATCCTCAGCTTGCTCTTGTCCTTATGGAGGGTCGGCTTAGTATGTACTCTTCCATACATCTCTATCAGCGGTCATATCTGAATTCACTCCCATCAGCATATACTCTTTCACGCAATCCATACTTTCTTCATTAGTTGTAAGTATAGAAATAAGTGATTTTAAAATTTGAATACAAAAGTAATGTTAGTAAATAATAGTTTTTAGTATGCAATTGATAGTGTTGTAATAAATAACTAGTTTTAATACCAACGTCTGTTACATATTTCGGTCGTAGCTTAAGTTTAATATTTATTTTTCTACAAATTGCAAAGGTAACATGTTTTGGTTTGTTTTAGCTAGTTTTTGACCGACTTCCCAAAAGAAGGGATTCAATTCGTCTGTATGTTTTTTTTATGTGTGTTATTTAGTTCATTGTGTTAATAACGGTAATAGAAATATTACTGGACCTCGTGTAATCTATAATGCGTTAAGATTTGTATAGATGATGGAAAAATGGTAAGTTTTTGTATTTGTATTAGACATTTTAATACATATTATGTTTAATTTGGTTTAATGCTATTTTTGCTGCTTTTAATGTTTGTTGGCGTATTGAAGAATACTGAGAGCTTTATTTTCGATTTTCATCGATGGAAATGATCTCTATTCGTTAATTGGGTAATAAAATCTTAAAAATAGACAAGATGTTAATCAAATAAATAAAATTGACATTATTTTATGTAAGAAAATTATAATACCTTAATTTTAAATTGTATTTAATTTTTTGCAACTTTTTAATTGACAATGATATGAAAATGCGATTAAACATTTGTACGAACACTAAAATGTATGTCTAAATACATATATATTTAAGAACCTAATTAATATATGCAAATCAGAACAATAATGGAATAGTTCGTTGGTTTAGTTAATTTATTAAAATGCATTTTTTAGTTGCAATGTTAGTTTAAAAGTGTAAAAAAACATTTGCAGTATTTTTAATGTAAAATTACCACTAATTTAAGGTATCCATAATTTCTAAATCCATATAATGTACAGCAATATGGCGCTTGCGCCCGCGCACTTTGTAGGCTTTAAAAAAAGAGTGCAGAATCAAGATGGCCGACTTTCTCGGCAGTGCCTAGCGACGCTGACGTCACAGGACGACGTGTCCTTGTGTCTAGTCTATCCCATTTCTTATTAGAAATACATTTTATTTGTCAAATGTCTGTGTTTCTTTTAATAATTATCCATTTTTATCTGGTCCTTAAAGCAACGCTACTGTCGTGTGTGCTCCGTGACGATTCAATGTGCTTTTTAGTTAATATTAAAATGTTATTTTAATTGTTTACGACGAATGTGAATAAAGTTTTAGGTTATAAACAAAATATAAAATTTAAAACATAAAGTTAAATTATAAAAAAAATTAAATAAAAACAAAAATAAAATACTTACCAAATAAAATCGTTAAAACACCAGAGTGTCCAAACAAAAAAAATATCTAAGTAACGAATAATATAAATCACAACACGTCACAAATCACTAAAGTCTTTTGTTGTAGAAAAAGAAAAAAATCTTGAATTCATTAGATTTAATAAAAATAATTTATGCCATCGTATGGTTCTGAAAAAGATAGCGCGAATGAGTACTGCGCTCGCCCCCAGCTTGGCACAAAACGCCCGAAAACAATTAAATATAGATAAAAGCTTTTATAGAATCGAATACTAAATTCCCGAATTCAAATTGGAATCCGACTAGAGTCGGCGGACACGTGCTCCGATTCAAAAATTGCGACGAACTGTCGCTAATAAAGCTGTAGGAAGACCGCCTTCTCCTAGCAATGAACATATAAAATACTTTTCAAAAATCCCCAACGAGCGTTTTGAGCCAAAAAATCTAACCTAACCTAACCCTGTCGGGCGGGCGACTGGCGGGCGCGTAGGGGCCGCATTGCCAAATATTTTTTTTTGCATCTCGGCCGAATTATGCACTCGTATGCGACTTACGTCGTCCCTTCATTGTAGTGGTGAGACATGTACCGATTGGGCATTTTTATGTCTTCTCCGTGTGTGCGTCACTCGCACATACGAAATTTTCGTATGTGTGCGTCGGTAGCCCTTCGGCGCGAAGTTTCTTTAAAAATTCTCCGTGTTATGTAAACATGTGAATTTTTTCGATACTAAAATATTTAGGTGTTGCCCTGAGGGGTCGACGGCCGTAGTTTTCGGGAACTCTGACTAATTTCGCTAAAAGGATCCGTTTCTACTTGCCCAGTGCTCCAAGCGCCAACAGAAGCCCGTGTTTGCTTTATGAACGTTGTTTGCAGTTTTCGGCGCGAACGCATTCAAAAATGTCCGGACAGTGTTTGCGGATTTGGAAAATTTTATACGACTTAAAACTTCCCGTTCGTATCGATTTATGTGGAAATAAGTACAGATTATCTCGTCTTTTTATAAAATTTTATATTATATTTATTTATATTTTATAAATTATTTTACTAGGTTTTTATTATCTGTTTGCATATTTTTATTATTCCATATACACCCACTGGGAAGCAGAAATTTGCAGAAATAAAGAGAAGATTCAACACTATCAAGGCCATGTCATCGCTGCACAAACGTACAACATTATTTAAGTATCTTGTACACTAGTTTTCGCCCGCGACTGTGTCTTCGAGAAATTAAAAAATAATCTTAGGTAGCCTATGTTCTTCTAGACTATGTTGTATATCTGTGTCAAATTTACTAGAGATCCGTTGAGCCATAAACATTCGCATTTTCGTTTACAAGAAAAAGATATAGTAAGAATTAAGATATACTTGTCTTATATTTGAATTAAAGACGTTTATTTCTTTTCCTTTTCAATTGCGAAAAGTCTTTCTAGTTATATTTAATACCGATAAAAGTGTTCTTTATTACAGAAACGCATTCTTTGTCTCAAGAAATTGGAAGGATTTTGTACTACCAAAAATAAAATACGGAAATGTTCAAAAGAAAACTGGCAACGAGGTAGAGATTAATTGTGTTTATAATTTCACATCTATATTGAGACGCATAAAAGAAAGCCATTATCAGAAATACATGCATTTTAAATTCCTAATGGCCACATGAAGAAATCTTACTTCTAACTAATATCATAAATGCGAAAGTTTAGATGGATGGATGTTAGAGTTTTTAGCCTAAACTGCTGACCGAATCTCGATGAAATTTGGCATAGATGTAGAAACACATAGGCTACTTACTTCCACTTTAATTCCACAAGGAGTCGGGGGCGAAAGCTAGTTAAATATGATTTGAAAACATTATTGAGAAAATACTACATCAATATCAATCTAATAAATCAATAAACAGCATTATTATATAGAGTATAATAAATAGAAGAAAAATTAATTTCTATGCTACAATATTTTTACAGCTTACCCAATAGCGTTATAAAAACCTTCTAAAGCCTTTTTAATTGCGTCAAAGAGCTAAAAGAATATGAAAAATAAAACCGATCCGTAGAGCTTCGACAAAGGTCGTCTGGACTGAACAGGTGCCCTAAAAATAGTGTAAAATAATCCTTTAGAATCTATTGAATGCCTGACCGGGGCCCGAAGTCAGTTAGTGGGTAAGGACTTAGGACCGTACAGTATGGAGAAAACTACATTACTTGTACACTTTAAAACACGACAATTTAAAACGTAAAAGTACGTAGCTTAATTTTCTCTTTAAATACGAAATTTGCATCTTTAGAAAGAAAAAAGAAATTTTAGAAAACTGACATTTTAGTATATAAAGAAACATCTACATTACTCTATAAAACATTTTATTAATATTTTTTGTATTGAAATTTTATTGTAACTTTTAATGTAACATTAATGTACGTGTTGATTTCATTATTTTCAAGGAAAATGTATTAAAAATATATCAGTTTATTATTTATATAATTTAAATGATGACTTTCCCCATATTTACCGTACAGAATGTCTATTTTTGTACAGCCTTATTATCCTATTAAAACAATTATTAATTGAAAAAGGTAGAACGAAAACTTTAGAAATCCAAATAAAGATTATTTATTGAATTAAATCGGAAAAAAAGCATAATAAAAATACTATTATAAATAAAACAAAATTAAAATCATTTTGAAAAAGTTTTACCAAAGAATTAATTAAAGAGAATCGATCTGTGAATAGTTTGGTATAAAATCGTAGCTTCAATTACAATTAACGTTAGCTAGATTCCGTTGAAACTAAAAGTCACCCTGTGCAATCAGCGAGCCCCGCACACACACGTCGACAGCCATCGGCGTCTGCGCATTAGATCGATAGCGCAGGGTTGTCGGCCGCACGCCCTTGTTAGAAAAAGGACGAATCGACGTATAACTACACAACTGTTGTCCAAGAGTAGACGCAAATTCAGACGCGACATTACATTTTCTGCTAATTATTGCAGCCGTTTTTATATCTGCCTATAATTATGGATGGGATTTTAAAGTTAAAATTCATTAAGCACTTTAAAAAAAGAGTTGGTGTGAAATCTTTGATGGAACAAATTAACAACGATAGACGTGAAAATACTATACGAATATCGCCTATAATGCATTACAGCTTTTGCCCATTTACCAGCACATAGTTGCCCTTAAGCTTTGAAAGCTGCATCGACTTTAGTCTTAACAAATACACATACAATAATTCAACTAATTTTATCAATATATTGATAAGATATAGCGACATAAAAAATTAAAAGATAGCATGAATAAAGCATTTTAAGCTTGAAAAAGACACATTGCAAATGTCTGTCGTGTCTACATATTTCCGAGCTTATCTAAGTCAGCCGTTTCGGCAGTTTCGGTGTGTGCGTGCGCCGGCGCAGGTTTGTAGACACCTTTTGTTTTGGGACATTTCGGTTTAGGGATTAAGCCTTTTTGTTTAACGTATTAATTTAAAATGATGAGATGTTATTTACTTTATTTATGACTGCAATTAGACACATTCATTTACCTCGTTGATGCTAAAGATGTCTACTTTGCAGTTGTTAATGTGTAAAGGATATACCAACAAAAAATTACTATCGTATATGGTATTTAAAATTGAATTTAATAAATTTTTATCGTTAATAATCGTCTTACGTATTAAATAATTTACTTATTAAGATTTCATGCATGAAAAATCATCTTTTGATTTCAAAAATGTTTAACTTCACGGGATCTTCTATTTGTCTTTCCTCTATCATTCTCCGCTGACTTCAGTATGTCATTTCTCCATCTGAAAAGAGAATTAACTAATATTAACTAATGCTATCTTGTCAGATAGTTGTTTATCTTTAACCAAAACCAAAGTTAAACAGTTAACTAATTTCCTACATTAGTTATATCTTTAAAAACAAACAAATCTAGATGTAGCATGTTCATGTTTTGAATCCGTAGCGTTCGTGTATGTTTTCTTTGTTTTCATATTTCAGAAATAAAAATATTTCAATGCCATTATAGACGATATATGTTGTCTAAATATTTTAAATAAATTGATATAAATGCTGCATCGTCTAAAATCCTATCTTGTTTTCTTGATGAAAACTGCATAATAAAAATACTAAATAAAACAAAATTAAAATCATCTTGAAAAAGTTTTACCAAAGAATTAATTAAAGAGAATCGATCTGTGAATAGTTTGGTATAAAATCGTAGCTTCAATTACAATTAACGTTAGCTAGATTCCGTTGAAACTAAAAGTCACCCTGTGCAATCAGCGAGCCCCGCACACACACGTCGACAGCCATCGGCGTCTGCGCATTAGATCGATAGCGCAGGGTTGTCGGCCGCACGCCCTTGTTAGAAAAAGGACGAATCGACGTATAACTACACAACTGTTGTCCAAGAGTAGACGCAAATTCAGACGCGACATTACATTTTCTGCTAATTATTGCAGCCGTTTTTATATCTGCCAATAATTATGGATGAGATTTTAAAGTTAAAATTCATTAAGCACTTTAAAAAAAGAGTTGGTGTGAAATCTTTGATGCAACAAATTAACAAAAATAGACGTGAAAGTACTATACCAATATCACCTATAATGATTACAGCTTTTGCCCATTTACCAGCACATAGTTGCCCTTAAGCTTTGAAAGCTGCATCGACTTTAGTCTTAACAAATACACATACAATAATTCAACTAATTTTATCAATATATTGATAAGATATAGCGACAATAAAAAATAAAAGATAGCATGAATAAAGCATTTTAAGCTCGAAAAAGACACATTGCAAATGTCTGTCGCGTCTACATATTTCCGAGCTTATCTAAGTCAGCCGTTTCGGCAGTTTCGGTGTGTGCGTGCGCCGGCGCAGGTTTGTAGACACCTTTTGTTTTGGGACATTTCGGTTTAGGGATTAAGCCTTTTTGTTTAACGTATTAATTTAAAATGATGAGATGTTATTTACTTTATTTATGACTGCAATTAGACACATTCATTTACCTCGTTGATGCTAAAGATGTCTACTTTGCAGTTGTTAATGTGTAAAGGATATACCAACAAAAAATAACTATCGTATATGGTATTTAAAATTGAATTTAATAAATTTTTATCGTTAATAATCGTCTTACGTATTAAATAATTTACTTATTAAGATTTCATGCATGAAAAATCATCTTTTGATTTCAAAAATGTTTAACTTCACGGGATCTTCTATTTGTCTTTCCTCTATCATTCTCCGCTGACTTCAGTATGTCATTTCTCCATCTGAAAAGAGAATTAACTAATATTAACTAATGCTATCTTGTCAGATAGTTGTTTATCTTTAACCAAAACCAAAGTTAAACAGTTAACTAATTTCCTACATTAGTTATATCTTTAAAAACAAACAAATCTAGATGCATGTTCATGTTTTGAATCCGTAGCGTTCGTGTATGTTTTCTTTGTTTTCATATTTCAGAAATAAAAATATTTCAATGCCATTATAGACGATATATGTTGTCTAAATATTTTAAATAAATTGATATAAATGCTGCGTCGTCTAAAATCCTATCTTTTTATATTCTTATTGGGTTTTCTTGATGAAAACTGCATAATAAAATTTCAATCACGATGCATGTAGCAAGGCATTAACACCAACCTAAGAATTCGTATACACACATGTGCAATTTTTATTATCAGTATATAACTTTTGGTGTGTTTGTGCACGTGTCCGAATGCTCCGAGTTCACTCACCAGCGCCGAGGTGCTGGCTTGTACCGAGGATATTGATCCTAACACGAGCTGTTCCGCTCCACAGTTTTGCATAGATCAAGGTAAAAGGTTCAAATTGAAGGTGATGTTGAGGTGAGCAACGAAACACTTGAAAAATATATTTTATTCATGCAATAGCTGTCTGTGACTTGAGTCGATTCAATTTTCAACACAAATAATGCTATACAATATTCTAGGCATTGAATTTAGAAAAATCTTTTAGCAGGCTTAGAGCGTGAGTACATCTGAAACTAAACTATCGCACAACTGTTTAGTCTCGCTTTGATTCCTATGAGCTATGGAGGTGCGCATACTACTCGATTTTTAGTTGGGCCACTAAACAGTAATTGACTGAGAAACAATCGACAATCGCACAACAGTTATGCGATAATTTAGTCAAAGGTGTGCGACAAAGGTGTGCTCTTACAAAACACTAGAAACTTACATAGGCCTTCGTCTTCAAAAATACATATCCGTCAACAACATTTATTCATGGTCGGAATCATACAAACAGAAACATGCATGCATATTTTTGAAACCGGAAGCACATACAAGCTTCGGAATCTTTGTAAATGTTTTTTTTTGCAGCTGACTGTACTATCAAATCAAAAAGTCATGTAGGAATTTACATAAGTAGTATTTAAGGACTCTATGTATAATTTAATTATCTTATGTTATAAATCCAAAAGTTTCGATGGATGTTTGTTAGAGTTTGTAGCCTAAACTGCTGAACTGATCTCCATGAAATTTGACATAAATGTACAAGATAGTCTGGAAGAACATACATATAAGCTACTTATAATAATGATGAGAAAAGAATTATGAGTACATGTATATTTTGTATGAAATTAATAACCACGTCTCCATAAGCTATAACAATCCATACTATCATAGTATAGACGTCTGTTCTAACAATAAATGTCCTTGCAACATCCCAGCGGTTTGATTCGTAGACTGCGAACGATTCTAGCGTGTTCTGACCTCTATTGTAATGTTCTAGGAGGACAAACGGACAAAAACATTATTCAGATAATTACGCACCAATTGTACAGTCTGCCACACACAGCTACGTTTATTAAAGTCTATACATATAAATAAATATCTAAGTATGTTTAAAATAATCATAATTGATTCTAGTATTTTAAATGTGAACGTTTAGATGTATGGATGTTTGTTAGAGTTTGTAGCCTAAACGGCTGAACGGATTTCGATGAAATTTGGTATAGATGTAGAGGATAGTCTGGAAGAACACATAGAGTACTCACATTCGTTTTTTTTAATTCCACGCGGACGGAGTGGCGGGCGAAAGCTAGTGCGTTTATAAACAATTGTGACTTTTTTTCATGAAACTTTACAACACTATATGCAAAAGGTCAAAATACTTTAAAAAACAGTTTTAAACGTGTGTTCTATAGAGTTACACAAGTAAAATGGAATAAACCCAAGTAAATGTTCTAAACTGTCGTACATTAACATAAGCTCTTTCGTACACAAAGCTACGCAAATCGGCGATTTTAATCTCCAAGCGACTTACACAATACAATCTTATAGAGTGTACGCGACGTAGGCATTTGGCATTGTATTGCGTAGGCCATAGACTAAAATCCCAGCATTTGAATTGATATATGTACGTAGCGAACTGTTAACATAATTATTAGTATGTGAGTCCATGAATAATAGACGAAGTGGGTGTAGTGACCGTGGTCGCGGCGGCCAAGGTGGCCCCAAGGTCGACACACCGACGCTCCATTGTTTGTCACACTAACACATTAGTTAGTGTTACAAGTCTATCACTTTTGTAACTCTGTCAAAATCGCTGAATGTTTCATACATATAAAAAAATGCGTTTTAAGATTTCAAATATTCATAACCTTTTTTGTCTATTTTTTATTTGTTCCTCGTTCACAATTATATTTTTTTAACACAATTTTGCATTACAATGTGTAATTAAATATGTAAATTAGGGAGATAGAACGCTGATAGCTTTGAAGGATAAAAATAAATTTATTCGCATTATAATGGCAATTATTTTTTTACATAAATTCGCTCCTTACAATTGTATAATTAATTTAGTTACGTTTAAAGTTTAAGACTTGTACCATTTAATATCCGTATCTCGCATGCACACAAGTATATAACCTACCGCAACGTCCGCTCTATTCGGCACTAACATTGACCTTCTATGTCTAGCGGGCGATAACCCGCGATAGTTCGCAACTCACATTGCTTGTTTTCTATTCGCCACTTCTGTCTGATGTCATACATTTATTTAGCGTGCATTTGACATAGACCAGTCGAGCGACGATGGCTTAGTCAACGGCGGATCCCAGGGGGTCATGGGGGTCATGACCCCCCCCTAAGCTGGTTGGTCAAGAGCTTGACAAAATATATTTACATATTTTGTCAAGCTCTAGACTTGACCACGACTATGAAACACCCCTGGCGCCAAAGCTGGATCCGCCCTTGGGCTCAGTGCCACTTGATTTGTAATCGACAGCTCCTGGGTTCGAATCCCGTCATGTACTAATGTGCCTTTCAAAATTCGGATTTCATACATAATTTACCCGAATGTTGAAATCAGTTGAATGATATTAAAATATGTGAGGTTAGTATTTAGGTCGTTAGGAAAATAAACTTCATACATAAATTATAATTTTTTATTTTACTAAAATTTCTATTTGATTTATAAAAAATCAGTAATAAGACAATTTATAATATGATTGCACAATTGGTTAAAGTAGATGTTATTTGTAATTTACAATGTTATTAATATTAAAAATGCGAAAGTTTAGATGGATGGATAGATGTTTGTTAGAGTTTGTAGCCTAAACGGCTGAACGGATCTGGATGAAATTTGGTATAGATGTAGAGGATAGTCTGGAAGAACACAGAGACTACTCACTTTTGTTTTTTTTTATTCCACGCGGACGGAATCGAGGGCGAAAGCTAGTTATGTAATAAATATAATTTAATTAATTTTATATGTCTGTACAAACGTATTGTAAATAATAGTTCAAAGCCACAATGAACATTGACATGTCTAATATGATATTCAAATTAATTAAAATGCAACGACACGTTTGAAATGTAGGAACAAAAACATGACGAATAGTGAACAGTTGGTGGCGTTGACCGCTGTAGACCAAGGTTACGAGGTCGCACTACACTACACTAATGCTGCCAATTTACACATCTATGACTTGTGTAAATAAAACTGCTTTATTTTATCTATTCCAAACACAGTTGTTTTTATAAATCAATTTCATACAAAATTAACATGAAAACTTAAAAAGATTTGCAAAAAACATATGCAAGAAATGAAAATAAGAACTCAATTAATTAAATAATCAGATTTGAAACATGCTTTTTTTTATGCCTTCTCGTTATTAAACAACGAAATCATTTTCAGACATAAGGCAATCTTTCTATAAATACCGATATTCCATTTTGAAGTTAATCGGAAATTAAAAATCCAATCATTTGTCCACGGAATGCATCTCTGTGTAAAAAAAATGCAGATATTATATTTTATATTTACAATAAAATAACAATAGTAACACGTATGATTATCCCATCCCATTAATTATTCTTATTAGAATATTGTTATTAAATAAAAAGTAAAACTGTCCGTAGAACTGACCGCATGGTCACCACACACTAGCGCCGTGCGGCAGGTCGCGGATCTATGCGACAACACCGAAATAGCCAGATTCTCTGCCGAGGTCACGTCCAAATGACGTGCTTCTAACGTCATAACGCCTAACGCCATTTTCGATTTTATCAGTCATAGTTTTAGTTGGCGTTTATCTATATTAATACTAGCTTTCTCCCGCGACTCCGGCCGCGTGGAATTAAAAAAAAACGAAAGTGAGTAGCCTATATGTTCTTCCAGACCATCTATACCAAATTTCATCGAGATCCGTTCAGCCATTTAGGTTACAAAGTCTAACAAACATCCATCCATCCGTCCATCCATCCATCTAAACTTTCACATTTATAATATTAGTATGATAGTATGATTATAAAGAGGATTTTTTTTGTTTTTTTTTATTCCACGCGGACGGAATCGCGGGCGAAAGCTAGTTATGTAATAAATATAATTTAATTAATTTTATATGTGTCTGTACAAACGTATTGTAAATAATAGTTCAAAGCCACAATGAACATTGACATGTCTAATATGATATTCAAATTAATTAAATAATCAGATTTGAAACATGTTTTTTTTTATTCCACGCGGACGGAATCGCGGGCGAAAGCTAGTTATGTAATAAATATAATTTAATTAATTTTATATGTCTGTACAAACGTATTGTAAATAATAGTTCAAAGCCACAATGAACATTGACATGTCTAATATGATATTCAAATTAATTAAATAATCAGATTTGAAACATGTTTTTTTTTATTCCACGCGGACGGAATCGCGGGCGAAAGCTAGTTATGTAATAAATATAATTTAATTAATTTTATATGTCTGTACAAACGTATTGTAAATAATAGTTCAAAGCCACAATGAACATTGACATGTCTAATATGATATTCAAATTAATTAAATAATCAGATTTGAAACATGCTTTTTTTATTTATGCCTTCTCGTTATTAAACAACGAAATCATTTTCAGACATAAGGCAATCTTTCTATAAATACCGATATTCCATTTTGAAGTTAATCGGAAATTAAAAATCCAATCATTCGTCCACGGAATGCATCTCTGTGTAAAAAAAATGCAGATATTATATTTTGTATTTACAATAAAATAACAATAGTAACACGTATGATTATCCTATTAATTATTAATAAATCTTATTAGAATGTTGTTATTAAATAAAAAGTAAAACTGTCCGTAGAACTGACCGCATGGTCACCACACACTAGCGCCGTGCGGCAGGTCGCGGATCTATGCGACAACACTGAAATAGCCAGATTCTCTGCCGAGGTCACGTCCAAATGACGTGCTTCTAACGTCATAACGCCTAACGCCATTTTCGATTTTATCAGTCATAGTTTTAGTTGGCGTTTATCTATATTAATACTAGCTTTCGCCCGCGACTCCGGCCTCGTGGAATTAAAAAAAAAAAAAAAAAAAAAAAAAAAAAAAAAAAAAACGAAAGTGAGTAGCCTATATGTTCTTCCAGACCATCTATACCAAATTTCATCGAGATCCGTTCAGCCATTTAGGCTACAAAGTCTAACAAACATCCATCCATCCATCTAAACTTTCACATTTATAATATTAGTATGATAGTATGATTATAAAGAGGATTTTTTTGTATTTTTGTATGTATACTTCATTTGTAGTGTATTTTATTTTATTTACATGTAGCTTCTTGCTATGAATCTTACTAGCATACTGTTAATATTATAAATGCGAAAGTTTAGATGGATGGATGGATGGATGTTTGTTATTAATGGATGTTTGTTTTGTCTGAACCTTGTACCTAGGTTTTTTTTTCAATTCCACGCGGACGGAGTCACGGGCAAGAGTTAGTACTATATAAACAAACTTACACTAAAAGGTGACAAACAAAATTGACCCAGACTTTTTTTACCACAAATGCGTCTGAAAATTAAGAATTCCAAGAATTAATTTAATGATATTGGAAGACACGACGAAACTTTAAAGATTTTTCCCAGAATTGTTTTCCATTATTCCGTACTTAACGGAAAAGTTTTATTATATGATGAGGCTAGCCACAGAATTGCTAAAATAACATTTACATGATATATCTATATCTATACTATTATAATAAAGCGTAAACACACACTTCTTTGTTGCCTAAGATGTCAGCAATTACAGCATATTTTTGAATAATTCTTTTTTTAATAAAAAGCCGTACACTTACGTCACGCTTTAGGCTATATATTTTCACGCCATTAGACATAGGGGCTAAATATTTTGGATAAAAACTCTAATGTGGGAAAGAGACCATAAGTTGCTGCCAACATCAAGATTGCTAAGGTTTGTCATGTCATTTTGACATTTGCTATTGATAATTTGACAATGTAAACAATAAAATAAAGTTTTCATGATTTCATGCGGATGAAGTCGCACGCGAACAGCTAGTAATAATATAAAAATAATTCGAAGAAATAAAGTGTTACAATTGTAAACAATCCAACTGTTACCAATATTATAATCTATACTGATATTATAAAGAGGAAAGATTTGTATTTTTGTATGTAAATTAAAAATTACTCAAAAACTACTGGCCCGTTTTTAAAAATTCTTTCGCCGTTAGAAAGATAATTTTTCTGTGACTAACATAGGCTATGATTTTTTTTATTTCACGCGGACGCAGTCGCGAGCAACAGCTAATATTAAATACTAATTCTATGTACTGATATTATGTGTTAATCTTGGGAAAACCGTTTGTAGCCTAAACGGATGAACCGATTTCGATGAAATTTGGTATAGATGTAGATGATAGCCTGGAAGAACACATAGGTTACTCACTTTTGTTTTTTTTTTTTTTATTTCTACGCGGCCGGAGTCGCGCGTAAATGCTAGTAATAATATATTTTAAAAGTATCTGACTTTAAAATAATAAAGTTGCAATTTATTGAGGAAAATAGATTGCAGTGTTTTACATACATTAGACCTAAACAAACATGTTTACTCGCTGCGTAACAAAGGTGAAGGTTAGATAGTGTTCACTACGCCAGCGTTATCAAACTGATTTATGCTAATGAAGTAATGTACTCAGTTATATATATCCATTATTCATTTAACAGTATTAAAGACAATTATCATTATTTTAAATGCAAAAAAATAATCTATCTATACTCTTTACTATTATAATAAAGGGTAAACACACACTTCTTTGTTGCCTAAGATGTCAGCAATTACAGCACATTTTGAATAATTCTTTTTTTAATAAAAAGCCCTACACTTACGTCATGCTTTAGGCTATATATTTTCACGCCATTAAACTTAGGGTGTAAATATTTTGGATAAAAACCCTAATGTGGGAAAATGACCATAAGTTGCTGCCAACATCAAGGAAGCAATGTTGCCAAGGTTTGTCATGTCATGTCATTTTGACATTTGCTATTGATAATTTGACAAATGTAAACAATAAATTATAATAATTTTTTTTATAATTTCACGCGGATGAATCCGCACGCGAACAGCTAGTCAGTCATATTTTATTTTCTCATCAAACTAGCTTTCGCCAGCGGTTCCTGCCGCGTGGAATCAAAAAAAAGTTTGTAGCCTAAACTGCTGAACGGACCTCGATGAAATATGGCATAGATGTAGAGGATAGTCTGGAAGAACACATAGCATACTTACTTTTTTTTTAATTACGTTAAGTCGCGTGCGAAAACTAAAATAGTTATAAAACTTAGTATATTACAGTCGTATAAATCTGCCGTCGTGTTTAAAATCGCAATGTTTTTTACGTCGTCCAATAAAAAAATATCACATTTATTAAATTGTTATGTTATAAACATTAAGACGGTAAATTGTTGTCTTGAACGAGCAGGGAATGAAGGAAATAGCTACATAAATATAAAAAATAAAGCTAAAACATAAAGATTATTTTCCAAAGACTGCTAAAGGCACTTCGAAAAGTCCGTGTATAACAGCTTTATTTAGTAGAACATTTAATTCCATACTGGTTATTTACCGAAATCTGAAAAGCTAAATAAAGCACATACTATGAGTTAGTTACGCATATTGTACTAGCTGACGCCCGCGATTTTGTCCGTCTGGCTAATGAATTTAACTAGTGGCTGTCTACATCGCATTAACTGTATGTGTAGGAGTTTTAATATTGTTTATAGTATTTGGTGTTAAAAAAAAATTAAACACGTTGCTTAATTGCTATAAAAAGGGCAACAATCTAGGCTAAATTCAACGCTAAGTTTGACAATCTTAATTAAAAAGTCGAAATGTTTGTGTTTGAGCAGAACTGTAACTGAACAGTTGGACTGTCAGTTAAAATTTTGGCTATACTATAACTTATCAGTTCGACTGTTCAGTTATATTAGAACTTAGCGTCTGCAGCGGGCTTTAGTCTCTGTAATAATAGAAATGCATACATCTCCCCTACCTTATCTTACTGCCGTTCGTATAGAAAATGCAAAATTGCAAATAAATAAAGTGATTCTCGTATGACTTCTCAATACATAACTATAATGCATTTACATATGCTTGTGTTCGCAGAGCTAGTGTGTGCAAAACAAAATGCTTCCTTTGTAGCGTTCAAGGCCCACATCTGAATCCGTGGTTCACGGTCGGTCGGTCGTTACCACTTCTAAGATCGACTACCTACTCGTCTGAATAGCTCCCACATAAGTTATGTTTTAGCGATTCATTTTATTTTGCTCAGCATTTGGCAAGATTTTCCTGAATTATTTTTAAACTTGTATTTGATCGAAAAACATACGATACGGTTGGAAACTTCAAGGCGTAGCTCGAACACGTCGGGAATATACAATTTATATAGACAAAATATTTATCTATATTTGATTTTAATTACTTGTATAGTTAACTTTATTGATTAGTATAGATTTATAGACTAAGGAAAAGACTCTTTTTATTAAACAACTAGCTGTTGCTCGCGACTTCGCCCGCGTGAAATAAAAAATATATAGCCTATGTTACTCACAGAAAAATTACCTTTCTGACGGTGAAAGAATTTTTAAAATCGGCCCAGTAATTTTTGAGTTATTTCAATACATACAAAAATACAAATCTATACTCTTTATAATATTAGTATAGAAAACAGGCAATATTTCGCTACATGATTTTAATTGACAAATTCATAGACAATTATATTATAATCAAATGAACATTATTAAAATACTAGCTATCGCCCGTGACTCCGTCTGCGTAGGATTAAAAAAAAAACAAAAACAAGTAGCCAATGCGTTCTTTCAGACTTTCCTCTACATCTATGTCTTTCATCGAGATCCGTTCAGTAGTTTAGGCTACAAACTCTAACAAACATCCATCCATCTAAACTTTCGCATTTATAATATTAGTAAGATAGTAATCAAAAATACTTAGTATTTGCAGCGTAATATATAAGTTGAACGCGACATTTGACCAATACTGATTAGGTAGCAATTAAATAACAAAAATATCATACTTTTAAAATTCTAAGCGGCGAACAAAAAAAAACTACGCATCTGTAATGGCGTCTGTAAATACAATGAGTCGTGAGCTCGCTATAGAACTACAAATTTATCCGACCTAGTGGGCATGAATGACACTATATAAATAGAATTCCTAGTTGGACTGTAGATGTATGCTTGTGACTTGTCTTCTACGTCCTATGTCTAAATTACATGCTGACAAATCAAATGGTACTACTGATTCACCGGGCCGGATAAGTTAGTCGCACTTTACATGACCTAACACAACGTTAGTTAGGCATCGCACGATCCTCGGATCCTGTTCGTCTTAATCCGAAGTATTCGAAATATATCTATGTCGAATAAATCGGTTTATTAGTATTCATACCAGCTAGTGTCGCTGTCAAAGTCAAAATATCTATACAATTGTCTTTAAAACAAAAAAAATCTGTTTCAATACATACCAAGAGTTGCAACAATGGACATAATTATTGCTTTAAATCGGGCACATACCTTTGACTAAACTATCGTATAACTGTTATGCGATTGTCGATTGTTTCGCAGTCAATTCAACTATTTAGCTACACACTAAAAATCGAGTAGTGTGCGCATCTCCATATAAGCTTATAGGAATCAAAGCGCGACTAAACAGTTGTGCGATAGTTTAGTTTCAGGTGTGCACATGCTTTTAATCTCTAAAAAGGTAAAGTTAAAAGTTTGGAGTTAGAAAACTCAACAAAATTCAAACAAAATTTACGTCGTCAAAGATTACCATATTCATATTTCGAGGCAATAACGCTAGGTGGCAAGTGCTGATTTGAATGTTTTCCAACAATACCGTTATGGGCTAGGAAATTTGCAATCACCTGGATTTAATATTATGGAGGATACAGTCAATGCACCAAACGGGACACGTTAATACCGTTTATTATAATAAACCTTTTTTTTCTATTATCAGATAATTTATCTATATCTATATCTATACTAATATTATAAAGAGGAAAGATTTGTATTTTTGTATTTTCGTATGTAAATAATAACTCAACAACTACTGGGCCGATTTTAAAAATTCTTTCACCGTTAGAAAGGTAATTTATCTTTGAGTAACATAGGCTATATTTCTTAGTTTCACGCGAGCGAAGTCGCGAGCAACAGCTAGTTATTTTATATTATTATAGCTGTTGCCCGTGACTTCCACGCAATATTAAGATAAAAAAGTAGTCTATAATATGCCCGTCTATGCCAGCTACCCTTCAGGGAAAGTCCGGTCGAAATCGGCCCTGCCGTTTCGGAGATTACCCGGAACAAACACGGCTTGCGGACAGACAGACAGATAAAAAATCTTTAAATGCGATTTTGGTTATCACCAACACAAATACATCATCTTCCCGAAATCTAGAATTTTTCTTTTGATATTACAAACAGACAATGCAATCTCATTATATGTATAGACTATATTTGAACACATAGCTACAAGTACAGTGTGCATAAAAGTGTTACAAGCTACACATATTACTAATATTATAAATGTGGAAGGATGGATGGATGTTTGTTAGGGATGTAGGCTATACTGCTAAACGGATCTCGATGTAATTTGGATAGATGTAGAGCGTAGTCGAAAAAACATAGACTACTCTCTTATTTTTTATTCTACGCGGATGAAATCGCTGGCGATAGCCAGTTAGTTATAATGTAATGTACAATCGCGGAAATACGCGATGTTCCAATTCAGGATAAATTGCCTTGTTCATTGTAACGAGACAAACTCCGCCTCTCTATAAATAACTAATTAGACAGCAGTGAGTGGTGCAAACGAAGAAAGAAACTAGGAGTGATGGCTAACCGACATTTTTATTTTCTTCTTTTATTGATCTTTGTTCTGGGTCTCGTTTCAAAATGTTCAAACCATTATCTTTTAAGGTTTTACCGCCAATATCCTCGACTGTACAATAAAGACACTCACGAGAAAGTAAGATCTTAGCCGCATTCCAGACAGTCTCTGTTATTGGTAAGGCATATGTCACACTTGCTGACAATCGCGACTTCGTCCGCACGGAATTAAGAAAAAAAAATTATAGCCTATGTTCTACTAGTACTAGACTATATTCTATATCCATGATAAATTCAACAAGGCCAATTACGTCGTTGGAGATATGTAGTAACGTCCATCCATCTAAACTTCACATTGAAATGTGAATTCATCTGCATATTGGAGTGCTACAAACTCTTTAAAACAACAGAGCAACGATTTGATGGAATTCCTAATATTTAGAGCGGACGCATATCTTTGACTAAACTATCGCACAACTGTTGTGCGATTATCGATTGTTTCGTAGCTCATTCAACTGTTTGAATGCACAACTAAAAATCGAGTAGTGTGTACCTCCATATAAGCTCATAGAAATCAAAGCGCGACTAAACAGTTGTGCGATATTTAGTTAAAGGTGTGCGCGCTCACTTAAACCCCTAACCCTAACAGTTGTAGTATCAATTAGACACTAGACATTCAACATGTAATAGTAGATAATTATTTTTCCATAAATAGCCCAACCTATGTGGTTTCAGACTCCTAGGACTCATAGATATTATAGCTTCATTCTCAATGCTAAAATTAGTTTTTAAATGTTGTTCTAGGTTACGGGCAACACTCATTGTGATATTGAATAAAATTTTCCACTTTATTTTTACTAAAACGCATAGTCAAAGAGATCATTGGCCGCATGATTGACCACGGGCGCACGAACGCGTCAGATGGCCCGAAATAAGCGACGACTACAAAATTATCTAGATGCACTACCGCGACGTAATTTGTTTGCATGTCTGTGTACTGGAAGGCTGCTCAACCTCATCTCTACGGGAGCTTCGTTCAGCAGTTACACTCGCGGCCAAAAAAACTCGGTACAACATATAAAAATATTTTGTCCTACAAATTATATATTTTTTTAAACTTTTGTATAACATCTAATTTTAATAATATGTCACACAGAGTAAAATAATAATCACTGTTAAATACGGAATTGGCCAATTTCGCTTCTAAAAATTTTAGTTGTCAAGTTGACGGATGGTCTGAAAACTTGTTAACTTAAGTGTATAAAACATTTACTAGGTGAAAACTATACTAAGAAGGAGAGTATTTTCTTCACTATCCTTTATCTTTGTTAATGTTTTTCAAGCAGATCTAAGTCAATTGTCTCAAAGATTCCATTTATTTTATAGTCTCTAGGGCTAGTGTATAAAATATCAGGAAAATACTACCGTCTCATCTATTATGTCCTGAAGTGTAAAGTGCATCGCACTGAACATTTGCCAAATATTTTTTTCTAAATATGTAACCAACGGTCATTCACCCCGGCGGCCATTATCGAAGCCGGAGTGTTTTAGATCGGCGCCCAGGCCCCGCGCGTTGCTGTGTGGGTATTAGTGATGAACATACATACATATGTGTGATGTTTAATGTCTTCACTTGTATTTTCGAAGGTTAATGGCATCTTTTGTACAAGTCTAGATGTACTGCATCCGCGTTATATCTCGATTCGATGAACTTTTTGTGGGTTACATTGAAATACTTGCAAACTCTGATTGTTACATTATGATGCATATAGAAGTATGTAAAAGTTTAAACATACTAATATGAACGACCTGAACCTCTGTTACTAATACATTTCTACTTTTAATCTACAAGAATCGAATACTATCTCTTTAAAATAAAAAAGAATTTTATTACGTCCTCAACAGTTGGTTAAACATATATCCACTCAATTGTAGTAGCTCCATCTATTTTTCAATTGCAACAACATCATTTCAAGGTCAGTACCACACCAACCCGAACATTTGACTATTGACGAGTCGATTGCCACAAGTAGATTTGGCAATCTGCCACATGCGGGCGTACCTCTTGATCATACAGATAGCTGTATATAGTTAAAATAAAACGTAGGAAGTATGAAATTATCGTTTAAAGCACTCAGAATTGTATTGTGTACATTTAGGACCAGCAAAAGCTGTTTTTCCAAAGATTTTAGGTGCAAAATAATTTGCTTTTTATGACCATACTAGCCTTCGCCCGCAACTCCGTCCTCGTGGAATTAAAAAAGTGAGTAGCCTATGTGTTCCTCCAGACTATCCTCTACATCTATGCCAAATTTCATCAAGATCCGTTTAGTAGTTTAGGCTACAAACTATAACAAACATCCATCTATCCATATAAAATTTCTCATTTATAATATTAGTAAGATTTGTTATAATATTGGTGAAATATAATTACCCTTACGTTTTTATTGCAATTGCTATATCCTTAGTTTAGGAAAGCAGGAGATTATAATCTTTGTTTGCTCGAAATTCTTTAAAAACTTGGTGAGTTGTTTTAATGAGAAGATTGGGCGCCACATTCTTCGTTCATGTCGCTAATAAAATTAAATTTCCAATCCATTTTAGTTGATTACATGAAATGTATCAAGATAACATAAACCAGAATTATTTACTTTTAACAAATTAATTATTAACCATATATTACGGTTGTTCTGTTCCATTAAATAATGATTTTTATCTCGACTTCTCTTGTATTTCTTAACTTGAAATGTAGATGGCGCGACTACACCTATATTTCAGTACTTGGTGACAATTAGTTTGTTAACCTGTCGGATTGTTGGAAAGTTTAATCTCAAAGATAAGTGCATTAAAATCCTTAAAATATTGACAAAAATAAACTGTCACCTCGAACGGGAGATAGCGATCGTGTTTTTCTGACTTTTTTGGGTCAAACTTTTGACACAGGTTATAGACATAAGCTGGACGAAAACAAATGATGTATATTTTATTTTCTTATGTTTAAAACCTGCAATATTTATTACTAGCTTTAGCCTGCGACTGTCCGCGTGGAATTAAATAATAACAAAAGTAATTAACCTGTCTGCTTTCATATTATGTTTTATAGAAAATAAGCAGGTTGAGATATATAACGAGAAGAGATTTTACGAAGTCCGCAAATGCGTTTGATTCCCTAGTACGTGCTGTAAAAGACGATACAAGCAAAATGTGAATAAAGAATATATATTTTTTCACTTCGCAATCGTACATCGATCGTTTCTATTCACCCTGTCTCCAATTCGTAACATGTAATGCCAAATATAATAGAGATCCATTTAGGCGTTTCGAAGAAACCTTGCAATCCATCCATCTAAGCTTTCGCACTTATAACATTAGTTAAATTTACCTTATCACTGTGTTAATAGCTGTATATGGTATTTTAAAAAGCATAGGAAATAAATCTTCAATACTTGATATATCAACAATAAACGGTGTTAGATAGTCTTGTCAAAGAAGGGTAGCCAACAATGATGTCTAGACACCCCGTAAACATCACCAGTACTGCATTGTTAAAAGTTAAACTAGTTCCGGACACCCGGACAGACAGCTTTTGTTATGTATATTTCTGTATTTGTTGTTTTTTAATAATAGCGTGTGATAACTTCCGTCTAAATAGAAAAAACAACTCCGTTTTATTCCTAATAATAGAAATATTTATATTGAAATTTTTATTTTTATATTTATTTACGTTGGACGCTTTAAATAATGAGAAATCATTCACAAGAATATTTTCTATGATTGTTAAAAGACTGGTCGTGGTATGCTCTACTTTTTTTATATCATGAGGTGGACAAACGATCACCTGAATTCGCCGAAATAGCGAGGCGTTCGCTGTCCATAGACATCTGAAATAGCAGTTACGTCTACCTTCAAGCGCCGGAGGAGGGGTCGGACAGAAAAGGAATATTTTCCCTTCCACTTTCTAAAATTACTGTAGTGAATCTATGAAAGAAGCAGCAAATATCGACGTTCATTTAAGACTAGAAGCAGAATTTAACTAAATTGTACTCCTATAAAAAAATATCATTTTTAAAAATCTAATCATCAAGAAGTATAAAAGACAGACACAGGATATAAAAGTAGGGGGTCAAAGACTCTCAAAATGTTATAAGTGGAAGTGGTCAGTGACCCAGTTTCCCAGTAGCGGGGTTACCCCAACCGCCAGCCGTTAGGGAGCATTTCCCTCGTCAATTGCGCCAGCCGACGTCCTGTGGGACGCCAATGGAACATATGTTTTGGGTTCATTCATATGAAGGAATCACTTTTGATGAAAAACATGCAAAAAAAATCTGTAACTTCATTAGCAAATTATAAGGACACCATATCTCTATTTGCAGTCATCATAGAAGCGGAATGCAAGGAAAATAGCCTTTCAGCCAAATATCTATAGTATCGAAATAGTTTTTTATTAATGTTATAGTACTTGAAAACTGTATATCATAAAACGAGTACATTTTGTATCCCGTATTCTAATGGCTTGGAGTACAAAACTATCCTAACGAACAGACTACGACACACTAAAGGGCAGAGACAAACCGTGCTATCGTTCACAAATCACTAGTCGAGCCCTAACAATGCAAGTCTGCAGTCTGCAGTGCCCTTCGTCCCACAATCCCATATAAAACCCGTCCGAGCGTGCCTTCCACGTGACCTTGGTCATAACCGTCTTGACTATCAATAGACGCGGGCCCCGAGAGCGAGACGGAGTGAGACTCCGCCTGCGAGCGATAGAGACGGCATAATAACATAAGAAAAGCAAGGTCGCCGGGCAGTGGGTCAGCACGTCTAGGCAGCGTCTAGCACACACACTGCCGCAACATGTAGGGTTAGAAAAAACTATTCAATTTTCAGAATTTTTCTAACTTCACACTAATTGATAATTGGTTTAAAAATCCTTTATTATTTAAGTTTTTGCACTAAATATCTAAAACTGAATTTAATCTGATTAGTTTGATTAAAAACATTACAAAAATAATCTATTTTTTATTTCTAACTCGAATCTTACATATTATAAATGCGAAAGTTTAGATGGATGGATGGATGTTTGTTAGAGTTTGTAGCCTAAACGGCTGAACCGATTTCGATGAAATTTGGTATAGACGTAGAGGATAGTCTGGAAGAACACATAGGCTACTCAGTTTTGTTTTTTTAATTCCACGCTGACGGAGTCGCGGGCGAAAGCTAGTATTTAATAGTTGTACTTTATTCACCTGATAAATTATTGTGCAATTATTTCGACACAAAATAGTTTTGTAACGTCATAAATATTAAATTAACGAAAAAAATATATGAAATTATTAAAAGGATTTTATTTAAAATCTTCACAAATATTAATATAATTACAAGGTCCACAAATTCCCAAATTGTTAAGGCTAAGCGTTTTTTTTTCGCATATATTACACAAGTAAAAAACAAATTTCCCAATGCCACATTGAATTTGGTTTAAATCAAACATTATTTTGCATTAATATACCTCCGTGCTGTTTATTATTTAAAATTATACGTTCAAAACGTAGTCTTACGCCTATTTTTAAATCTGGCAGACATTCCTTTTACGGATTTTAAAATCAATCTCTGTGTATAAAAAAATCGTCCAGTTACACTTTCCAATAGAAAAATTAAATAACACTCAAAACAACTTAATGCACTTTTGCATACACATTTTTTTTTTTTTTTTTACCATTATTAGTCCACACTCTGTTTTTGTTAAAATATTTGATTGTTACTGAACCAATTTTCTTTTAAAAAAATCCAACCAAACAATTATTTTATCAGATAAATGCAAACAAGAGTCACGTTAAAACCAAGAGAAACTAATCTCTATACTAACATAAATGTAACTAAAATGAAAAATCTAAAAAATCGTTACTTTCTCTTCACACGGTACCACAACTACAACGCTTTGTGACGTATGAAATAGTGAAGTAGCACACATGCACACGTGCCAATAGACGTCGTGCATCCATGTGTGCGTATGAGGGAAGAAAATTATGCGGAACTATTGAGGGCTTGCCGGCATTCTGTTGCTGCGGCTTTTGAGGATTTATTTGTCCCTCAGTCGGTATGCCGCAGGATTATTATGGATTGTAAGATATACGTTGTCTAATATATTGAAGTATTACGGTTAGATAAAGCAACAGGTGCCGCGATAGTCCTACAACAAATTGTAATACACATGAATTTAATGATTTCTTTTTTCTTTCTGTCTTTCATCGTTACACGTGTACTTTTATGTCTTAGGAATGTATGTAAATTTTGCTTTAGTAATTGAGATAATTTAGCTACTTATTAGGGACTAATTTGATTTTCTAGATAATATAAACGGGAATATTAATGTCAGAATCTCCGGAAATTTGAATGCTTTCTAAGTATATTCTACTAAAATCATCAGATGTTGCAAGAATGGCCTGACTAAAATGTCAAAATACAAGACTCTACGCATATAAATTTAAATTATAGCATACTAGCTTTCGCCCGCGACTCCGTTCGCGTGGAATAAAAAATCAAAAGTAAGCAGCCTATGTGTTCTTACAGACTATCCTCTACACCTATGCAAAATTTCATCGAGATCTGTTCAGCCGTTAACCTCTATCAAACATCCATCTACCCATCTAAACTTTCGCATTTATAATATTAGTAAGATTTTTCTATTCTTATAAGAATCTTGTTACATCTACTGAAATGTCCAATTTTACTATATTACTAGCTGTTCGCGTGCGGATTCATCCGCGTGGAATTATAAAAACTCTATTTTATTGTTTACATTTGTCAAATAATCAATAGCAAATGTCAAAATGACTTGATATGACATGACAACCTTAGCAATCTTTCTTTTTTGATGTTGGCAGCAACTTATGGTCTCTTTCCCATATTAGGGTTTTTATCGATAATATTTACCACCTAAGTTTAATGGCGTGAAAATATATAGCCTAAAGCGTGACGTAAGTGTACGGCTTTTTATTAAAAAAATAATTATTCAAAAATATGCTGTAATTGCTGACATCTTAGGCAACAAAGAAGTGTGTGTTTACGCTTTATTATAATAGTATAGATATAGATATAGATAAGATGTTCAGATTGATGTTTATTAGAGCCGTTGAAACATATATCGATGAAATTTGCCATGTAGAGGATAATCTAGAAGAACACACAAGCTATTTACTTTTTGAGTGACTTCCCAAAAGAAGGAGGTACTCAATTCGTCTGTATATTTTTTTTGTTTGTTTAATTCCACGCTAACAGAGTGGCGAACGAAATCTAGTAATCTTACTAATATTATAAATGCGAAAGTTCAGATGCATGGATGGATGTTTGTTAGAGTTTGTAGCCTAAACTGCTGAACGGATCTCCATGAAATTTGGCATAGACGTAGAGGATAGTCTGGAGGAACACATAGGCTACTTATTTTTGTTTTTTTGAATCGCAAGAGGAAGGAGTCGCGGGCGAAAGCTAGTTTTATAAATACAATAACTAAAATAACATTACGTCGTTGATAACTGTCATATCCGCGCTGTTTATCATGGTGACTACTTCATGAGGGTATGTTGGAATTCATTTATCTGCCGTAGAGGAATGACCGCATGGGACAAGGTCACGCCTACGTGCGCAGTTTAGAAGTACCGACAGCATGTGCATGATTTTATCGTTACTACCTCGATGGTTAGCATTCGAACGACGAGATTTTCTTCTTACCTCGCACAACCGCGTTGTCTCTGTTCTCAGCATTTCTAAAGTTATGAAAGTCTATCAAGAAAAGACTTTACTATTCCCTTAAAGGTCGGACATATCTACGGTTACCCTGTCATTGCAGATGTCCATTAGCGTCAAATCAAATAATATTTGACTGCTGCTGAATAAGAAACGATTTTCTTTATTAACATTAGGATTTCTATAATTGACAAACTATTATGATATTTAGACGCAAGATAAAGTTTTATGTGAGTACTTTGTTACTTTAATACATTCTAATACTCTCTTCTAATATTAAATTAACTAGAAGAATCCATTATGGTAACATTCGAGGACTATTCAAGCGCACACCTGAAACTTAACTATCGCACAACTGTTTAGTCTCGAGCTATGGAAGTGCACACTACTAGATTTTTAGTTGTCCTTAAATCAGTCGAATGGGCTGCGAAACAATCGACAATCACACAACAGTTATGCGATAGTTTAGTTAAAGATATGCCCTATTAAATTTGACACTACGATTTTGTACACCGTACGTGTACAAAACTTCTTGTGATATCTATGCAGATGCGTTCGATGTCCCACAGGTGGGGGTAGACAGTGCAGCGAGGGACCGGCGGCCGCGCGAATTCTGTTTTATTTGCGGTCCCACCTATTAGAAATACAGTATTTCCGAGGATTAGAGATCAACGACTTGTATGTAAATTAGATGCAATAAAGTAATATAATAGATTGCATGGCTTTGAATCTTAATAGGACCCAGAATGCAATAACGTTTCGCTAATGGTAAGGTTAGTTTTGAAATGCTTTTAAAGTAACGTTTTATTATAGTAAACTTTTATAATCTATTAACTTTTCGCCCATGACACTGTCGGCGTGGAATTTAAAAAAAAAACAAAAGTGAGTAGCCTATGTGTTTTTCTAGACTATCCTCTACGTCTATACCAAATTTCATCGAGATCCGTTCAGCCGTTTAGGCTAAAAACTCTAACAAACATCCAACCATCCATCTAAACTTTCGCATTTATAATATTAGTAAGATGACATATAGATTTTTAGATCAAATGAAACCCATCTATGTAATTCAATTTCTATACCTAGTTGACTTTTCAACTATTTGTACAGAGCGTTTAGGATTTTAAAATAACTCTTTTTAGTTTTTCAATTTTGCCAAATGCTGATTTACAAAAAACAGAGCAAAGCATGAGTTTAAAAAATTCAGTATGCTTAGTAGAGCGTGACAATAGCCCCGTTGCTCGTAACATAAAAGTTTGTTACATTTAATCGCAAACAACGTAAATATGGTCTAACTACTCGAAAAGTTACTTAGTTTATTTTTAATAACAATAACACCGTATTTTTCGATTACGACATGCTAGATAGCACCTCTATTAGGTGACTATTGCACTACTCGCTGCTTTTAAGACAAGATCCTAATTTGGTAAGCGATGTCCAAAAAAAAGTTAGAACCTCGTATAGTACAGTCAGGGAAGTAGGCAGTGGTCCATCTATAAAGAAATCAATCAAAAACCAATACCACGCAGCTTATAATTGTGTTTTTACGAAAAAAAATGTTTGTCAGTGATACACAGTTCCTTTTATTACTATCCCTTACTTTGTACCACACTGCTATGCAATTAGTTATTTGTAGGAAGAGGCGAAATTTGTCTCGTTGCAATTAACAATGCAATTTTTCCTTAAGTGGGACACCGCGGATTTTCGCGACTGTACCTTGAAGCACGCAAGTCAGTCCTCATCTTGCGACGGTAACACGTGTCCAAGACCCGCAGAAGGAAGTAGTTGTATTAGCTATTACGGAATACAAAGAAGCATATCGTCATCGAAGAAAAGACTTTGTAATAGTAAAGATATTCGATAAGAACGGCTAGTCCGATTCTTACTAATTTATTATACTTTTAGTACTAGTTATTACAAAAAATTAATTAGCAGCTGTTCTGCTACAAGAGCTCATAAATATTATAATTTTATATTGCTATCCGCCCGTGTTAATTCTTCAAATAGCAAAATAAACCATTTTGTTGCAGACACTATACTTTTAAATGTTGTATGTAACAGTTTTTACGTTTTATCATTGTATAGGAATTTGGTAAATAGTTATAATAACGAAATTCTAATAAAACAAAACTTAATTACAGAAACTATGAATTTTATGATACAATGATTTTAACTTCAACAAAAGAATAGGTAACAGATATGGCTAATGCACTTAAAATTGCATTCCACTTGCAAAAGCTAATGAAAAGATTTTCCTTATTTAAATTCGGCACAGATATCCAACGTATCTCATTACATTCTTTGTCTCGGCGGAAACCAATCGCATCGATAACATAGATGTACAAAAATCCTTGTGGCATCTTTTTGACATTAACAAGGGGGCGCCTACAAGCATTTAGGGTTACCAGTGAGCAAAAAATTCCTTATTTCTTTCGAAATTCCCCCACGTTCGAAACAAAACTAAACTATGCAAATGATTTGAGTAAAGTTGCCGTAGTAAGGGTTTACAATTTAAATTGCTGTAATCTTTATACTTTTGGTTCAAAATTAACAATACCGACTAATCGTAAGTTAGCATCATCTTGTTCGTGGTCCTAATATCAGCAAATGAAACTACATGTTACATCAGCACACGTGATATTTTTTAAGGAATTTCGAAATTATAATAATGGCGACATTCACACGTGATATTTTTTAAGGAATTTCGAAATTATAATGATGGCGACATTCACACGTGCCGTCGCCACTCATTGGTCAAAATATGACATTTTCAAGATGCCACAAATATACCAAGAGTAATAGTAGTTATATTTGGATACATTGTTATAGTTTGTAGGCTTTCTACAAAGTACAAATATGAGATAACATAGGCATCTTGATGGTTCATAAAACACAATTAAAATGGGCTTAATACCGTGTATCAAAATATCAAACAAACAATGCTAATTAAAATAAGCAAATAAACAATAATGGATGTACAAAAACCGTCGACATTCGTAATTTAAAAAAGTAATGACGTCCCATTTCGCGCGGGACAGAGCTCAAAAATTAAACACGCTGCAGTGTGCCAGTTAAAATTATTTTTTCACTCGTCCCTCTCTGTGTGCTCGGGTAAAAAAAAGAAAAAGATACGAACACAAGCGCGCGAATCCATCACGAGGACGACAAAAACATGCACACGCTGGCAATACTCGCGGCACACCAACGCATCAAGTCCACACACGCGCACATTGAATGCATTTATATCTACACACATCGGCCGAGCGACACACATGTACAAAATTCGGTGTTCCTATAATCCAAATTTTGTCAAAGTGTGCGTGTAACCCATCATTCCCACGCATGTAGAATGTGTTCACATGCTAGTCTACAAACAATGTGTGTTGTTTAAAATTAAACCTTATTACACAAACATAAGAGTCAAATTCGCTTGTGTCAAATTAATGATTGGGCTGCATTGGTTTAGTAGTGTGCGGCGGTGCGATTCGTTCGTTTTGTTCCTTTTTTAAATTTCACCGTTTAGTTCAATCTATTTATTGGTTGTGGGTGTGTGTGCGTTTGCGGTCATATCCGCACACGCGGTTTGCTTTCGGTGTGTGAGTACGCGAAAGTGCGTAGAAAAATTGGCGGATATAATTATATATTATCGACTATCTTTCTCCCGCGGGTCTGCTCTCTCGTTAGTATCACGTTTCATTCGGTGTATTTTAGGAACATTTTGGCTCGGACTTTGTTCCTTACACGGCATCTACATCTTCATACGTTGCCGAAAATGTACGTCGCCATGAATTACTTTTTAGGCTCGTTGTAATACAATTTCGTTTAGATTAATTTTCTTCAAGATCAAGAGGATTAACTACATATCATTTTATACTATTTGATACTGGAGATACTGCAAATGGCAATGGTAGATTTATTACTCGAGGCTATGTTTAGACACAATTGTCGGCAAGGTTTAGGGGCCTTTAAGGGGTACACGCTTCAACTAAGTGGACAAGTCATGTGTCTAAATTTGCCGCTAGTTCTCATTTGATCAAAATTACGTTACATTGTCAATATCTATTATGCATTTTTTCTCTTTTTAATATGGTATTTTCTATACTAAAATGAAAAAAGAAGATTTGAATGTTTGAGGCTACTTAACAGATTTGAAAAATTTTTCAATGTTAGACGCAACACTATAAATAAGAATATTAAAAAAAGATTTTCTTAAATTCTGCGCAGATGACGTCGATGGCAAAAGCTAGTATATGATATTTCATGACTTTTGCTTATTATTGTTTTCCAATTTGAAACTTTACCAGAAAAGTTCTTATATCTCAAGGCGACGGAGTACCTTTGTTTTTTTTTCTTTAGTTACATTGTCATGGTTAAAGTATAATTTATCAGGTTAACGTCTTGTTTTATTTCTTTGTGACTGTAAGAAAAACATATTGTTTATCGTATATTGAAACCCTACTTTATTAGTCTATACTATTAAAAGAAATTTGAATACTAAAGCAAATATTTCCCATACAATATTACCGCTAAAGTTTAAATGGATGTTTGTTAGAGTTTGTAGCCAAAACTGCTGAACGGATCTCGATGAAATTTTGCATAGATGTAGAAGATAGTTTGGAAGAACACGTAGACTAGTTTCTTTTGTTTTTTTTTATTCCACGCGGACACAGTTGCGGTCAAACGCTTATTACGCTAGTTTATAATGTTAATAATGTATACTCTCTATGCTTGTATATTAAGAAATAATAAAACGATCTATAATGACCTCTTAAAATTTATCTCTACAGAATTTTTATTACGACATACTGCCTAATGATGCATTATTTAATAAATTATATTTATTGATATCGATTACTTTAATAAATACGTTTTTTTATTTCAATATCATCAAGAATACTCTCGTCTTGGTGTCGACATCACTAGCGTCCAGGGCGAGACTTTTACAGCGCCCTACCATGACTGGGAGGGAAAGTTTTATGTGAGTGTGATTTGCAGACCTTTGGCGCTTCGTTCTGAGGCGCCCTGGGCGGTCACCTAACGTCCAACGTCGGCTAGCCTGTCCTTATCTTACCTTTTCCACTTTATCAAGAAAGACGATCTATCTCCCGTCGTTACAATCGTCACTTCCTTCTTAACGACGTTCTTCCACTCTTATAACCCTCAAATAAAGCACGTAAGTTAAAATTAACTTAACTTAACTGCAGGCATGCATTCATGTTATAAATTATACATCGCTTCATTACACGAGTTCTTATTAACCTGTACCTTGTTATTGACTACTGTCACTGTAAGTTAAGAGCGTGCGCACACCTGAAACTAAACGATCGCATAACTGTTTAGTCTCGCTTTAATTATGAGCTTATATGGAGGTGAGCACACTACTCGATTTTTAGTTGTGCAACTGAAGTTGAATTGACTGCGAAACAATCGACAATCGCACAACAGTTGTGCGATAGTTTAGTCAAAGGTGTGCGCCCGCTCTTAAAAATAAAAACTTGCGTCAATCATGTTTATTTAGGTTATTAATACAACTTGTGCATTAAATTATTTACCTGTCAATATTATTGACAACTTATATTTATTACGTTTATTTAAAAATAATTGAAATTTTTTCTTACCACAAAACTTTAAATACATATTTCCAGGAACAGAAATTTAGTATCTGAAATCTACACTAAGGAGATGTTTATATAAACCTTAAGTATCTCTGAGTGCAAGCTTATCATACTCAAATGTTTGTTAGTAGTACGTTAGTTCATATGACATAACCATAACTTTAAGCACCAATAACCTAATGGTTAAGAGACATCGGAATAAGTGGTCGGAGGTTTGTTTCCATTGACATATTGTCGTAGACCATATCCTAGTATCTATGCTAATATTATACAGAGGAAAGATTTGAATGTTTGAAATTAATAAGCATCTAAACTACCGAACTAATTTTAAAAGCTCCTTTGCCATTAGCTTATTCAGTAATAGGCTATATCTTACATCAACGGGAATGGTATGGATATGACAGAAAAGATATGAAATATTTGGCATTTAGACAAAGCTGTTGTGAATCGCATTTACATAAATAATTATGACAAATAATTGGTTGAAATGAACACATTTTATATCTAAAAGTGAAAATTGTAATCTATACTATCTATACTATTATAATAAAGCGTAAACACACACTTCTTTGTTGCCTAAGATGTCATCAATTACAGCATATTTTTGAATAATCCTTTTTTTAATAAAAAGACCTACACTTACTTCACGCTTTAAGCTATATATTTTCACGCCATTAAACTTAGGTGGTAAATATTTTGGATAAAATGTGGGAAAGAGACCATAAGTTGCTGCCAACATCAAGAAACAAAGATTGCTAAGGTTTGTCATGTCCTGTCATTTTGACATTTGCTATTGATAATTTGACAAATGTAAACAGTAAAATAAAGTTTTTATAATTTCACGCGGATGAATCCGCACGCGAACAGCTAGTTAATATTAAAACTTCTAGTTATTTCACTTCAAATAGCTTTATAAACTGTTAAAAAAGAAAACAGTAATGCTATAAAACCATTAAGTGTGTATCGCTGTTTATTATAATGTAGTTTTTAAAGTATACTTCGAGTTGCGTCTCGCTTCTTTCATTTATAACTGGCTGTTCTCGTGCGGCTTCATCCGCATGGAATTATGAAAATTTTATTTTATTGTTTACATTTGTCAAATTATTAATAGCAAATATCAAAATGACATGACATGACAAACCTTAGCAATCTAGTTTTCTTGATGTTGGCAGCAACTTATGGACTCTTTCCCTAATGTGGGATATTTTATCCAAAATATCTACCCCCTAAGTTTAATGGCGAATAAATATATAGCCCAAAGCGTAACGTAAGTGTAGGGCTTTTTATTAAAAAAAGAATTATTCAAAAATATGCTGTAATTGCTGACATCTTAGGCAACAAAGAAGTGTGTGTTTACGCTTTATTATAATAGTATAGAGTATAGATATAGATAGTATAGATGTAGATTTCCTGACTGCTAAATAAATCTCTTATACATTTAGAAGGTATAACTGTACGTTTTAGTGCTAATGGATGGAGATTTAGTGCTAATGGAGAGAGAGAACTAATAAAAAATTCGTGTGCTTGTTTTTTTTATTAGTTTTACAAATTAGACTTAAATAATTAAATGTATTTTAAAGGAATAAGTTTGAAATAAACTGATGAAATGTTTTGATTGCAATTGGTTGTCTGCTTTTGTATTTAAGGATTTATTTTTAAGCATATGTTCGATTAAATTGAATTTGAAATAGTTTTAAAATTTCAATAGTTAACGTAATTTACGAGTACTTTTGTAGAACATTCTCATCAGTCATGTGAAATTAAAAAAAAGCCACACAGAGACGTTATATGACAAACTCGTTTACTGTATTCAGACACAAATAACTTTATAAGAATTTATATTTTGTGCTAGAGGAAAAGAAACATTAAAAATATGCATGGGCATTATTTACTTGCAAATTTGTTTGTAAATGTTTTTACAAAACAAAACAAAAAGATTTTACAGAACAAAAGAAAAACAAAAGATTAAATTTCATTAGTTTAAATGGTCACATTATTTCCAGTAAACATTCTTGTCATCAAGCTCGATGTTTCGTATGTAAACATTACATTAAAGTATTCTTTTATTATTTGTAATAACTCTTAATTCCCAAATAAAACGAAGCCCTTGGTAGCTTGGGTCCACAAAGTCGTTCAAAAATATACAAACATATTGTATGTGTGCGTATGAGCAAGTGTGGGTGCCGGGTGAAATTCGACTTGTTCTAAGGAGCAGCGGCGGCAGGGGTCCGCAACTTTGTGGAAACTTAATGCCACTTAAATCAACATTAATTATGTGAGGTATTTTTATTGATACCAAAAAATACTTAGCAGTTTGTTAAATGTTTTTCGAGTTAAATTGATTTGAAATAGTTTTAAAATTTCATTAGTTTAAATGGTCACATTATTTCCAGTAAACATTCTTGTCATCAAGCTCGATGTTTCGTATGTAAACATTACATTAAAGTATTCTTTTATTATTTATAATAACTCTTAATTCCCAAATAAAACGAAGCCCTTGGTAGCTTGGGTCCACAAAGTCGTTCAAAAATATACAAACATATTGTATGTGTGCGTATGAGCAAGTGTGGGTGCCGGGTGAAATTCGACTTGTTCTAAGGAGCAGCGGCGGCAGGGGGCCGCAACTTTGTGGAAACTTAATGCCACTTAAATCAACATTAATTATGTGAGGTATTTTTATTGATACCAAAAAATACTTAGCAGTTTGTTAAATGTTTTTCGAGTTAAATTGACTTTTGTATGTACCTAACCCTTTTTTTATAACACAGAAACATGTTTGTTAAAGGGTAATTTAAACATGTTTGAAACTAGATTTCGCCCGAGAATTAAAAAAAGAAGTAAGCAGCCTATATTTTGATACTTGTACTCAATCTCGTCAAGATTCGTTGAGCTGTTCTGCATATACTTTCTAACAAACATACATCCATCCATCTATACTTTCGCATTTATCTATTCGTTACTATGTTTATATACATATTATTCGTTACTATACGTTCCTATGGTGTTGCGGATGTCCATGGGCGTCGTTGACCACCTCGGTGTTTTCGCCGCTCGTTTGCCCCCTTGTCTTATAAAACAAAATATACTCGTATTAAAATTAGTAAGGTAAACGATATAGTTATAGAAACAAGGTAGCCAGAACACTACGATGTTGTCATTTCATAATAACTAGTTAAGTTTTTTTTTTTTTTAAGAACTTTACAACTCCGAGTGAAATTCCAAGAAGCGTTGAAATGTTTTACTTGAACTTTCAATTGCATTTTATATTTAACTTATATTCAAAATGACAGCTAACGAGTAATAAAATAAAGAGACCCCCTTTCCCTCTGAATGCTATATCCCATATCCTAATTATAGTTAATACTAGGATATGGGTAGCCTAATGCCTAGGAGCTTTTAAGACAGAACGCCCTTATTTCAGACCTACCTTCTGTGAGGTTACATATACCACTTTTACGACAAAGTCTACCTATTCTGCAACAGAAAAAGCTGTTAAAGGTCATAAAACATTGCGTATTCTAAAGTAAATAAGTACAAAATTCAGAGTTTTTGAATATAACTGAACTGGTTGTCGTGTGCACTGTTCCTTGAAACACAATAGGAAGCATCAACAAATATAAGCTTGCACTATAGTTACTGTATTAATTAAGCGAAAAATTTTTGATTGTATCCGTTGAGAACCATTCAAGTTAATAATGAAAGCTCGCATGGTTTATTGCGATGTGAAATGTTCGCAGTCCCTGCCATAGAGTAATGTTACATGGGTAACAGGTCCGCGGCGGCCATTTTGAAAAAAGTTTTTTAGTGCTTTCGAATTTCGGGTGCGCCTAGGCCGATGACCCCGGGCCCAGTAGGGCCGAGGCGCGACGCCAGCGGCCCATGCGAAAAGGGTGCCTAATCATTGTATTTTAAAAGCCATAATCTTAATTATTACATGTTATAGAAGGATGTATTTAATTTTAAATATATTATTACAATTAGCCACATGTTTTATAGTTGTCAGTTACTAAAATTTCATTGACAAATATAAAGTTTACTTCTATATTGTTATAGTATTTTGAAATTAAAAACAATAAAGTAACTACCTAAAACATAGTTTTTAGCTATGTTGCTTTGGGATTTACTTAAAATTCAATTTTGTGTTTCCGCTAGTTCGTATTTGTCAAGAACATTATGATCGTTGATTCCTAAACAGATTAGCCGATTTTGAAGTGTGAGGTATCTTTCTATTCGTATTCTCTGCCGAAGTGTCACTGTACATTCAGCTGCATAAACATGTATAATTTACAAAGCTTCAGAAATTGTATACGTCTTTTAATTCAAAAATATAAATGAACAAATTCATCTGTATACTTCCGACAATGAATTCATGCTATTGATGTAAACGTGCATAAAAAAAATTGAAACCGAAGGTCCTATACGAGTTTCTAATTTTGTATATCTTACCAAAATTATAAATGAGAAAGTTTACATGGATGTATGTTAGAGTTTGTAGCCTAAACTGTTGAACGGATCTCGATGAAATTTGGCATTGACGAGGATATTCTGGAAGAATACGTAGAGTGCTTACTTTTTTAATTTCACACCGACGGAGTCGTGGGGAAAAGCTAGTGTATACTTATGCAGCTGGATGTATCAATCTTCTTTTGTTTTACTGAATAATATTGTTTTATTCAGTATCAGACTAGTTTTGTGACATCATCACTGACACAGTCGATTCAAGTATCGTCTTACTTTTCTTTGAAAATGCGAAACGCGGCGCTAGATTTTATAAAAAAATATTAAAAGACAAATTTATTTATATCCAGATTTTAGATCAATTATAATGAAAACGCGATGTCTGATTTTACCGTAATTTAAAATTGTTTTCGTAACACTCATATCATAGAGTAAGATTATATGAAAAACCTTTAGAAACACACGTCTTTTTTATTAATTTCGTGTAATTACGCGTATTGTATGAGAACATATCCTATCTCAAAGGCGAGCTAATATAACGTGACCTTTCGCAAAACGGCTCCAAACGGAACGCTTTGTACATGTTTAGGGTAAATAGACCGCGATACATAAAATGTGGGAGGGTGTGAGGGGGGACAGGGTTCTAACTTTTCACTTTAAAGGGTTTTTTCGATGACCGCGGGGACGAGGGAGGCGGTCGGGGGCAGGGGAGGGACAGCGGTCGCCCGAACAAATACGTGAAAGTAGAGGACGAGTCTAATTTGATTCCGTTGTACGCAACTGTCTAATGATTTTAATTTTTAACACGGAATTCAAAGTAATTGTGAATGTTTTTGGTTATATAATAATACAAAATTTTACATTTTTTGTTACAATTGTTCTTTTCAAATGGATGTTTGCCGTATTGTAATTATTGCTGTAATATCGCACTTAGTCATTTGAGCGACCGTTATTTTGAACAGACTGCCCTAAATTTCAAGTGGCAATGCAGTTAGAAGCAATCAGTTTCGAAAGTATGCGTTTTTGTAACATTGTTGGATGTTTTAAGCGAAGGTTAAGTTTACCTAATTAACTTAAACTACAATTATGTTTACTCCTTGCTTTAATTCGTTATTATCGCTTGTCTATATTAGAAGGGTCTTATGTCTATAGAATGGAGGCAGTTCACTCCTCAATAGGTAATATTAAAACCACCAGATAAACATAAACCTATTGATAGAACACACGGCGTCCGCGTCTTGTAATAATTCTCTCGGAATCGCTCGTATATAAGAGAATCCGGGAAAAAAACATTATTGGCGCATGTAATGACACCTCGGGGCGACGTCGAGAAACACGCGTGTACCACCGCACGGTACAAAACACAGAAGATAGCGTCTTATGAATCAATTACTTAACGTTGGCTTTAAAACATGAAAACGAAGCTATCGCAATGGAATTACTAAAAAAATACTTGCATTTTTCAAAATAGCCTTCAAAACGTTTACCAAAAACATCAGTTTTAAACAAAATGCCAAGAAATTATAACCATCTCGTACAGATTCTGCGAGCTATAGGAGTAATATTTACTAGTTTTGGGACTTCATAAAGAGCTTTATTCAGTTTAACAAAACATAGAAATAAATAACCAACGCCCTTGTTTATTAATATATTACGTGATTTTTTATTTTACGAAAGTCTAATCGTTCATCGCTCTTAACTTAAAGCGCGGTTTACCGACCCCTATCTAAAACCGTTTTAGAAATAAAACGCGCATAGAAAGCTCCAGTAGGAATTACAGAGGGATTCTCACAACTAATAAATCGAAAAATAATAACGGACTTTCGACCTAAAGCTGATATAACGGGCATTGTTTAAAAAGGGTTGCGAGCTCGTATTCCCGCAGGCGTAGATAACGTTGTTATAAACCTATCACACATCTAGATAAAGCTAAATTAGTTAAAATATTTTAAACTAGCTGTAGCACGCGACTTCGCCCGCGTGATGTTAAAAAATAATAAAAGCATACGTTACAATTACCTTCCTAATGGTGAAAGAACTTTTGAAATCGGCCCAGTAGGTTTTACGTGAATCGAATATAGGTATGTAAAAATCCAACAATACAAATCTTTCCTCTTTATAATATTAGTGTAGATTATTTTGTAACAAATTTATATAATAGTTACTTTACTGTAAAAACGCCTGGCTCATTAATTAGAAAGATATTTTATCCTTACTGGGACAAATAACAGTCTGCAATTTGATAGAAGATCGTCACAACATCAAAAGAACAGGACCTATTATCAAGTAATTAAGACTTGCTTTTTGTTTATTTTTATAAGTCCAGTACTTATAAAAATAAACAAACAATTTGAAAAGGTTAAACATTCTACTTCATTGTCGTTTCAATTCTAGAGATTAGCAAATATAACAAGTACAAATGCGAAGATTGTAATTTCACCTAATCTAAATGATCCCAATTGTATAAGAGATTCTACTTAAAAGGCAAAATATTTAGCAAGTCAGTGAAATGGGAAAAAAGGGGTTTTTTCACTAATGATTTGTATTTCATGAAACCGTTTTAATGTGTGCCTTCGGACATATTTAAAACGTAAACTTTCCCGTGCCCTCCCACGCTGAGGGAGCCCACATTTCGGTAGTTAGCAGGGAGGGTGAACCGGGAAAAAAGATCCCTCTGGAGTGGGGTAAAAAATGCGTAGTTTTAGCTAATCTGCATGAGCGGGCGGGCGGGGGGTTGTTTAAACTGGGCCGAGGGGTGGTTTTAGGGATTTTTAGCGATGTACAAAAATGAGGCGAGCCGGGCGTGCGGGGTGTGTGCCGCGGAATCGGATGTATTATGCCCGGATCTATTTATGTGTTATACGCGATCGTAACGTGACCATCTTTATCTTAATGAAGCGCGGGATAGTCTCGCAAGAAACTATAATTATTAATATAAATCAATTTTCGATGAACTTTCAATTTCCAACCTTTTAAGTTAAGAAAACTGTTTAAATGACACTTGTAGCTTAACAATATTCTTATATTGATTTTACATAGTGTTTAAGTAATATGAAAAGGTAAAACAATAAAGATTATTAGTGTTTAGTAACACATAAAAATACGTAATTATTAGGGACCCAACATCATTTAAGGTAAGTAACTATTCTCACCTAGACCTCAAGACCTATTTCTACATTGGAAGAATTTACATACACTTCCTTAAGCGTAAATTTGTTCGATTAAATTCATGTTCAAAATAATTAATATATCGTGTAAAATAACTAAGGTTTTGAAATCTTAGACAGTTATGGTTGCTTTATTCCGAAATAATCTTATTTTTTAAAAACAACTGGAAATTAAGACTAAAAAAAATTAACAATAGCCTGAAATTATTAAGAATCTTCTTCTGAAATTATTTCACCTTAGTTGGTATTTGAGCTACAACGTAGTTCGTAGACAACTATCTGCTACAGCAAACTATAGTAGTGCTACGTGATCTATCGCCACGTAGCATAGATCTGCTACAACGTAGCAAAGACAGCAAGTAATGTTTACAGTCCACGTTTTCTTTCTTATTTTATTATGAAAAATGCTAAATGATTTGCCACATACTTACATAAATGGATTATCGAGTATTGAAGAGGTTTACACATAGGATGAAATATAAAATATTCTACCTATACTTCAAGAAGTAGACGTGTGTACGTTCATTGGCATTGTTATCATGGTCTTTTATTTATTTTGTTCATACAACAAAAAAATCGAATAAAAAACTGAAACAGTCTGTGGTTTCTTATCCTGTGAGATCGTACATCTTCATTTTCATCGCATTATTCATCATTATTGGTTTAAAAACTATAAAATGAAGGAGGCCTAATTAAGAGCGAGCCGGCGGCGCTGCGGGACGGTCCCGCTCCGCCATGCAGCCTTGGTTACATTAAACCCCCCGCGTTAATATCGGTTACCATAGCAACGGGCCGATTACTGCATCTACTCGATTTTTCGCCGCTTTTTCCGTTGTAATCAAATGAGGTGCGACGTGTGTGGGGTGTGTGAGTGGGGTGGGAGTGGGGACAGGGGGTTGCGGGGGTGTCACGCGTGTACTCAATTATCCGCAGTGAATCAATAGCGATGAGATGAGGGTAGTTCGGATCGTGACGCACGTAGAGGCTTTTTAAAATTAAGTTCGGCTGTGTAATGTGCTCTTAATTTTTCGATCGCGCTCGACGAACTCTCTAGAGCCTTTCAGTTCGTACCGATTCATTTTATGTACACGTCAATGTACACTGATTTAGTCTAAAGGTTTTGCTACTTCGGGTTTAAACTCTAATAAAAAATGCATTTTCGAACATTCCCACTCTCTGGTAACATATAATAAAGAATATCGTTTTAACATGATTCTTCTACCTTACTAATTAACAACTAATCTGCTGTATTAGAGTGCCCACACACTTTAACTAAACTATCGCAATTGTTTAGTATTACTTTGATTCCTAGGAGCATACATGGAGGTGCGCACATTACACGATTTTTAGTTGTGCAACTAAACAGTTGAATTGGCTGCGGAACCAGCCTTTGACCACGATCACACCGAGACGGATTGGATCTATACCAATATCTACAATAAACAATCTGCAAGTCTTACAATGAACACATACTTTACTTAGATTGTGTCGAAATATAGATATAACTAGCTGTCGCCCACGACTTCGTCTGCAAGGTCTTAAAAAAATAATAATAAAAGCCCATGTTACTAAGTGATAGCATACCTATTTATTGGTAAAAGAATTTTGAAATTGGTCCAGTAGTTTTTGAGTTATCTCTATCAATACATACAAAAATACAAATCTTTCCTCTTTATAATATTAGTATAAATATCTACTATATGTCTTTTTATGCGCAACTGCGTACAGTAGGAATTAAAACATTAATTAGCCTGTGTTCTACATCTATAACAAATTTCATAGACTTCCGTTGAGCCTAGAGATATATAATAACAAAGATCCATCCATCCAAAAGCAATTAGTAAGATGTTTATATGTAACCTGTACCATTAACAACTGAACCATGAACAAGTGAGGTGACATTCGATTAGTATTCTTAACAGAGTGTCATAGGCTTCAAAATATTAATATTTTGTCTTCATTTTGTGTCATGTCACCCTTTATTGAATAAGTAGCTTATGAGGGCTTGATAGAGTGTCATCACAACTCACGGTACCTGTGGTACTTCTTAAAAAGCGATTTTAAAATTTTGTCAATGTGTCACGTGTGTCATGACTCTAGGTCATATTGAATTCCCGAGAAGCAGTCTATCTTTGATGTCAACTCAGGACTGTTACTCCCGAGGTGCGGTGTTTGTGTCAGTGTGTCAAGTTGTGTCATGTGTGTCATGTGTGTCATGTATGTCAAGTATGTCATGTATGTCTTGTACGTCGTGTATGTCATGTGTGTCATGTGTGTCACGTGTGTCATGTACGTCATGTACGTCATGTATGTCATGTGTGTGATGTGTGTGATGTTTGTCATGTATGTCATGTGTGTCATGTGTGTCATGTGTGTCATGTGTGTCATGTATATCATGTATGTCATGTATGTCATGTATGTCATGTGTGTCACGTGAGTCATGTGCGTCATGTATGTCATGTGTGCCATGTGTGTCATGTGTGTCATGTATGTCATGTATGTCATGTGTGTCATGTATGTCATGTGTGTCATGTATGTCATGTGTGTCCTGTATGTCATGTGTTTCATGTATGTCATGTGTGTCATGTACGTCATGTATGTCATGTTTGATGTGTGTGATGTGTGTCATGTGTGTCAGAAAATTGTTCCTATTATTTACAACCTACCAAAGGAGCACGTAATTCTAAAGTATCGGGGTTTCAAACAGTTTTGTATTAATTGTCATATTATTAAATTATTTAATACATCAAAGCTTCATATTCTATGAAGTTTTTAACGTGATCTTTCGTGTTTCATTGATTACCACAATACTAATTCAATAACTTAGGAAGGAAGGAAACTTAATGAAACGAAGTTCATAACGCACTGATAAAACTTACAATTTATGTTAGTAAAATAATTTTTGAAACCATATTATCGTTATATTTACTTTTTATAAGTTATTTTTTTAATGTAATTACTCGTATAATAAAAGGAAGCACAAATAAAATAAAACGATACGTCATCTCACGGATTCTCCAAATACTAGTCGAGGGAGTGAATTTTTAGCTGTGATGGAAAAGGATTCTTTAATATAAAATGATTTTTCCTCCACCCGTTAGATGGCGCTTTTCTACAAAAGGGAATATTTTCCAGAAATCAATAAACATAAATTCCTAATTTTGTTCTGGCGTTTACAAATCTTCAGAAGTTTCTATATTAATTGTTAATTAGTAAATTTTAGGGACTTGGGGTTAAAATCAAAACTTTTTTGATCCGCAACTTACTTTATTTATAAAAGTAAAACTATGAACAAAAAAATTGCGCACTTTATATTGCAAAATTAAAATAAATTATACTTAAATATTTTTTTTACGTTACAAATAATGTGAATATGTAATATATTACAATATAACTCCAATTATCGTATTTAAAGCAATAAGGATAGAGTTCAAATTTGTTTGGCACGATATTCGTTAATTTAGGACGGCACTAACTACGTAACGTAAAATAAATTAAAATCTACAATTTATTCAATTTATATAAAAAAATAGCATGGAATAAAGAATACTAAATTAAAAAAAAAACTTAATAAATACCTACATATGTTTACAACAACTTATTTACATAGTCGTTATTATGACTGTTTTAAATGACAACAAATGAAAATAAAACTGTTTAACTGCTAAGAAATGGCATAATTTACATACTTATGAAATTTTAAATGTTTTATTCGTCTTAAATTACTAGTGAAATTGGTGTATTTTAAGGCTTGTTTGATCGACAATTATATCTATCAATTATAAACTAAAGCGGAATTTATTACAATATATTATACTAGCTTTTGCCCGCGACTCCGTCCGCGTGGAATTAAAGTAAACAAAAGTGAATAGCCTATGTGTTCTTCGAGACTATCCTCTACATCTACACCAAATTTCATCGAAATCCGTTCAGCCGTTTAGGCTACAAACTCTAACAAACATCCATCCATCCATCTAAACTTTCGCATTTATAATATTAATATTATTAAAATGTTTCTAAAAACATAAAATTTTAGTATTAGAAACTTGCTAAAATCCAACAAGATACGATAGCCAGTCATTAGTAGAAAAAACTAACATAAATTCGTGTCTCCCCATTAAATAAATTAACAATCCTACATTGCATAAAATTAATAAAATTATTACTTACGACATTTTTGATTTATGAAAACATAAAGACGCGCATTTACGTTAAGTTTATTGACATTAAAGTAACTTAACTGACAGTTGAATTGCTTGAATAATAAAACTCAGTTTGTCACTTAAAAAGGTTAACAATGCTATGTAACTAACGTTTCGTTCATATTTTCATCATCATCATCATCATCACCATCATCATCATCATCATCATCTCCTTATCCTACTCCCGTAGGGTCGGCGCAACATTTCGTTCATATTTTGTCTTATGTATTATATGAAATTTCATAATTATCTACCAACCAAGCCGAGTGATCCTTAACCTATGAGTATTCTAAATTCGCTACAAAACAAAAATCTCTCATACACAATCATTTCTCTACAATTTACTTATCTACTTATCCTTGTGCGATCAGAATTTAAACATTTTATCTATTCAATTATGGCAGTAAATAATAAATACTAATAAATTAAGAGTAAATAGCTACTTATTAAGCTAGCGCGTACCATCTTTCGACTGCATCATCGCTTTCTTCAGATGGGATCGTGGTCAAGCGCTAGCTTAACAAAAAAAAAATAGATATATGATTCTCTACCATCTATATCTATGACTGCTTAGAAACAGTAAGTTATCTATATTATTAGTTCATATCCTTACCACCACCTTCGGGTACTGTTAGAGCCAAAATGGCGAAAATCAAATAGGCACAAATCACGGCTTATAGCCAGTCCGTTGAGGTTTTTGGTGTCTTCGTTTGCATTGTGATAACACCTTATCACTGTTGTGGTATATGCCACTGCATTGTAATCTCGTCTAAAACGTTTGGGGATTCCTAGCGTTCATTCTAATGATTTCATGTCAAAGTTTCACAAAATAAATATATCCATTCCGAATAAATGGGGCTCTATTTTAAAATTTTTACTAACCTATATTTCGACTAACCTTTCACTTAACCTATTTTATGATAATGACGTCATAAAATTAAAATATCAACAATGAAACATGCTTATCAGTGTACTTTAGTGTTTTACGATTTTGATGTTTTACGAGTTTTTTATTTTGCTTCAAGAATTAACTTTCTTATGGTTTTGTTATAAAGTATCTGATAAGCATTTATGAGCAGAAAAGATGCCGCTATGATGATTTTACGAACTTAACAATAATAACAGTTATCATAATAAAAATACGATAGTCTACTTGTACATACAGAAAAACATTTCAGATATTTGTAGAGAAGTAGAATGTAGAGAACAATATTAAAATTTGTAGAGTTCCCTAAATATAGCGGCATTTTACAAGTATTTAGTACTACACTGATTAATAGAATATCAAATTTTGGAAACATTAAATATTAACAAAATAAAACAGAGTCAATCAGAAAACAACAACACTAAAGCTTAAAGCATTCTACAATTATTTAGAGAACATTTAGAATAACTCCTGAAATAAACCTCAAATTCCTTCAAACCTCCTTATCTGACACAATACTAATAGAAGACCTTAAGAATAAATTAAAATAAAATCATATCTGAATACTTGATCATGATTATGTTCTTGTAATAAAAAAAAATCTATTTAAAAATTCATTAAATCAAATGCTGGAGGAATCCATTTTAAAATGCATCAAAAGAAATTCGAACATATTTTACTTAAAACATTTCTGTCCTATCTCTACTTAAATGTATAGTATAACTTAGGCTGCCAACTTTAGCTGGTGCTATCAGACTTGCCGGACTCGCTCTCCTCCGTGATGGTGATCATTGGCGGAGAATTGTCGTAACCGAAACCTTCCGGTGACACCTCATTTTGTAACTTTTCGAATTTCGGAGATCCAGTCAACATCGCCTCCTTCACTGATTCATAAACATCAGTTCGGATCATCGGTAAAGAACCTTTTTTACTCTTACAAACATCTTTCAAAGGTAAATCTTCCGTTTTCTTCTCCATTATTTCAGACGACGGTTTGTTATCTAAATTTAAAGGAGCATAATCACCTTTATCTTTCCTTTCTGGACTTTTACTTTTTTCATACATTTGTACAGCTACTCCGTTTTCCATTTTTCTTTCTTTCAAATCATGTATATGTTGCAAGCTGTATTCTCTAGCTTGTACGTCAGAGAGAAGAGGTCCGTCAGTAGATCCTTCGATACAATAACCAGGTCCTTGCAAAGCGTCACTACCAATTATGGAATCCTGTTTAAATATAGCTGCAGTGACGACTGGCTTATATGGATCAGTCGGTGTCTTGCCTATCAGTGGTTCCTGGGAATTATCATGAGTAATGCCATCGGTATCATCTTTTGATATATCATAACCAGTGTAAACGGGATATCCAAATGGTCCCTGTTCATACCCCATCTGACTTCCGTAAGAGTAGCTGACATTATGAGATCCTATCGAAGACATGCTAAGGTCAGAAATTGAAAGTCCAGTACTGGATAATGCTAGCGCTTGTCTATCGAATTTTTCACTACTCCTTTCGCTGTCTTCTTCTATAATTCTCCTTTCTAATTCTTCTGGTATGCGATGTATTAGAGCTTGGTTTGTAGATATTTGAGGGTCATGAGGCGGTGAGTTCTGGATCGACTTGCACGGTCTGTACACTGCAGACTGCTGGACTTCCACCACGAATATACCGTCGTTGTCTGGAGAATACTTCATTTTTGTTTCGCGACCATTCTTCGTTATGTCCTGTAAAGTTAATACTTATATTAATTATACTGTGTTAATTTCTTCTATCTTTGGGTCTTTTATTTTAATAACTATCCTTGTTCCTAGCATAAAATCAGAAATTAAACTACAGTTTGCCACAAAAATAACTTTACTCAATGTAATTGTGCTGACGAAAAGCTAAGGCTCGAATAAGCCACAACACAGAGGACATTCAGAGAAAAATAAATATAAAATTCGCATAAAGGTGCAAAACAATGACACAATCATAAGAACGAGTTCCCATGCAAACTAGAATTTACACAAAGATATCATTGAAGTGTTTCTTAGAATAGGAAGTGAGCATTCCTGGGGATCATTGACCCCCAAAACCCGCGTCGCAGCAAACTGCGAACAATAAACTACAACTGCTGACACGACCACGCTTTACGACAGCACAACGTATGAGAGTAGTTGAAACGATTTGCCTGCTTCGTGTATTTGTTAAGCATTGCAGCTTCGGTACTAAAATAAAATATGATAACAAAACATAAAAGAAATAAAGGCCAATGTTTGTCAAATAAAGGAGACAACTTCATCATAGCTTAATTAGTAAAAAGTGCTGTTACCGTAAGTAGGAAAGATATTATCTACTTGAATTGAAAACTTTTATATATCTCAACGATTTCTTTAAGAAATATTCAACTAACAACTCTCTTAATTAAACTAGTTTATAAATTATTTCAATTAAAACTTAAGCAGTCTAGTGAGCTAGATAAATAACTTTAGATCTCATTATGGCGTGTTACTTAAAGTTTTGCCGTTCAACTAGCTGTATAGTTAAACGATATTTTATTTTGAAACTTATCACGTAATGAAAGTTTAAGCATAGTAATTAATTTTAATATTTTCCCTTGAAACAACCTACACTTGCGATTTTCTGTTTCAGCTTATATTATTTTCCTCAAAAAATGCAAACAAGAAACTACTCATAGTTTAATTTAATTTATTACATTCTAAAGAGGCGTTATAAATATATTGTTTCAGTATTTATTCCTTTTAATAGTTCTTATAAAATATTTCAACTAAAAAGGTATTAATTGATTAAATACAAGCTTCATATCACAAATTATTTTATTACACCATAGATAATAATAAACAATACTTTAGTGTTAAGTAAAAAAAAGTTCATAAGTATAATGGAATCTGGAACTTTTTTGTCTTGTACGAAATCTTAATTATTAAAATAACGCCGTCAAAAGTGATTTTAAAAAATTAATAACGTTAACATCTTAATTGTAAAAAAATGTCCGTGATAAAAATATATTGAATACGAATTAAATGACCTCTGAATTTGAGATCTCAGTTGTATCGTTAAATGCTCGTCAATGAGCGGTTTCGTTCACTTCTTTATAAAGTCATAGGAGTGAAAGCAGAAAACATATCATTTTTTCTCGTACAACTTGTTGCAATTATTGGCACAAGTAAATTGACGTAAGAATTTCGAGACATTTCGAGTCATAATTTGGAAGTCGTTTATTTTATTTTAAGTTTCAATACTAATTGATCCTATAGATTATTACTTACTGGACATCAATTATACTAACAAAACTTGCTAAAGAAGATGCAATTTTTCATATGCAAGTTTTATTTCCTCTTATAATTCGGAGTCTCCACTTCTCATATCCATTTTCATCACCTCTAACCTTTTATCAACTTACCATCTTACTAATATTATAAATGCGAAAGTTTAGATGGATGGATGTTTGTTAGAGTTTGTAGCGTAAACCGCTAAACGGATCTCAATGAAATTTGACATAGATGTAGAAGATAGTCTGGAAGAATATATAGGCTACTTGGTTTTGTTTTTTTTAATTCCACGCGGGCGGAGTCGCAGGCAAAAGCTAGTTAAAAAATAAAATCAATTACAATTATTTCCTCTAGACTCGAATACATACGTTTCGTTCTTCAGTCTCCACGATGAGATGATTATTCTTGAGGGTCATGGTGAATATAGAGCCATTGCCGGGCGGTGACTCTTCTTCCTCCAGCCCCTCTAGCCTTCCGCCTACACTAGCGCCATCTTCACTAGATTTTAACTGAAACATATTAGTATGGATTTTATTACCATGAAAATACAACATAGTTAAATAAAAACAAGTTTTACTTTAAAAGTACAATCACTTATTGAATTGCTTGCTTGATCAGTACATCATACTAGTTAATATTATAAATGCAAAAGTTTAGATGGATGGATGGATGTTTGTTAGAGTTTGCAGCTTAAACGGATGAACGGATTTCGATTAAATTTAGTATAGATGTAGAGTATAATCTGGAAGAACACATAGGCTACTCACTCTTGTTTTTTTTTAATTCCACGCAGACGGAGTCTAGGGTGAAAGCTAGTTTAACATAAATAAAACAAGAAGTAACTAACAATTAAATATTTTTAACAATTGTTTACTCTTAAAAACAGTCATTTTTGATTCCAGTGAAATCCGTGATTTCATGACTCTGGGACTGAAGGTAACACTAAACATTAACTTTTTTATCACCATCTTAAATCTTGTCAGCGTGTAACATTACACTTTGGACAAAGGTTATGTCGTACAATATGGTTAAGCAATAATTAATATCATGCTGGCCGCCAAGAAAGCATTAGAAAAAAATATTGTACCTAAAAAGAAAAAAAGAACAAAATTTGAATTAGAGAGAAAAATGTGACGGGAGCGAATAACAACATTTTATTTTTATAAAAATGCAATTTATCAATTCATGTAAATAGTGTGTGTTTTTATCTATAAAGAAGAATTTATATGTTACTCGTTTACATTTAATCATGGTCCTTCGAGCCGGATCACTAGAAGATTTCATCGCTCTAAGAATATAGTATAGACATAGCCTTTTGATACAAAATTATTAAAAGGAAAATTATTTAGCATAAAACAGAAAATTGGAATCGTCTACAGAAAAAGATCGTAGTTCGAAATTAAATGTAACCAAAAACCAACGCCAAGAAAATACGAATTTTCTTCATAATCTTTTAAATATGTGGAGAATCATTAACCTCTTTGCCATCAGGGAAAAACACAATGTTGTGGTGAGTAGCTAAAACAGCGTGTTTACTAAACCTAAAATATCCTTTTGTTTATCTCATACTAGCTGTTGCTCGCGACTTCGCCCGCGTGAAATAAAATACAATAAAAAATTTAGCCTATGTTACTCACAGATAAATTACCTTTCTAATGGTGAAAGAATTTTTGAATTCGGCTCAGTAGTTTTTACGTGAATCGAATACATACAAAAATACAAATCTTTCCTCTTTATAATATTAGTATAGATATAGATAAGAAATATAAACCAGTAAAAGATTTTTAATCCATAAATATTACTTTCATCGCTCGAAGCAAACCTGATGACTAAGGAGAAGTGACACAAAGGGTTCTATTTGCCGCCTCGCCTTTTGGAGGTCGCTAATGATTTGCGTATTGACGAATCGTTCACCTCCGCCCACGTACAGACGCAAGGCAAACGCTGAAGCGATAAATGAACTTGGGAACTAAACCTAAACTAAACGATGAATCTTATTATTGTTGAATAACGTTACAAGTAAACAAAAACATTTTTATTTCATTTTATTTTAACAACTTTGTTCTACAAATGTACTAAACTCGATTTCAATTGAAATTCTACACTTATGCCTTTAATTGAATTTCAATTTTCTGTACATTTTATCGCTTTAATCTTACAACTTGATTAATTTATTAAAACCAATCATTGCTGGTCCCTAAAACTATGTCTAATTCTTTTTCTTGCATTAAAATGATATGATATATGATATAATGATATGATATGTAAGAGGGACGCAAGGTAGGTCTTGATTGAACGGTTTTGTCGTTTCACATCATAAGAATTCATTGCATTTTTAAAGAACATGTTTTAAATAATTGATTGTTGATTAAATGTAAGTTTTAACTTGAGGAGTTAAAGTTCACATTTGATTAAATTGTTTCACAGATTTTTAATACAAGTTAAGTTGCAAAAACGTTCGTAAAAAAAACTGCGGTATTTCGATTTTTGATAGCTAACGCACCGCGTCCAGGTGTAGACGCCCTGACGGTCGAATAATGAGTTATTTTAATACAAAAATTGTCAAGAATTCATTTTGAGATGATAATACACTTTTCGTGAAGTAAATAAAATACTTCACTTAATAAAAACATCTTAAGTTTTGTGAAAAATTAACTTGAAATAAAAACTTTATGATAAGAAAAAAATTGAAAAAAATGAAAAATCAAAATTGCAAATTTTGTGTTGCAATTATTTTTAATGATGGCAATAACTAACATAGAAAAAAAATAACATATGATTTTGCTTGTATTTTTACCTACTAAGATTAAAATAGTAAAATAAACCTATTTGATAGTAGTTATAATAGCTAGCTTTTTCTCGGGCCCCGTCCGTACGGAAATAAAAAAAAACATGTTTATTTCATTTTATTTTAACAACTTTGTTCTACAAATGTACTAAACTCGATTTCAATTGAAATTCTACACTTATGCCTTTAATTGAATTTCAATTTTCTGTACATTTTATCGCTTTAATCTTACAACTTGATTAATTTATTAAAACCAATCATTGCTGGTCCCTAAAACTATGTCTAATTCCTTTTCTTGCATTAAAATGAATATGTAAGAGGGACGCAAGGTAGGTCTTGATTGAACGGTTTTGTCGTTTCACATCATAAGAATTCATTGCATTTTTAAAGAACATGTTTTAAATAATTGATTGTTGATTAAATGTAAGTTTTAAGTTGAGGAGTTAAAGTTCACATTTGATTAAATTGTTTCACAGATTTTTAATACAAAAATTGTCAAGAATTCATTTTGAGATGATAATACACTTTTCGTGAAGTAAATAAAATACTTCACTTAATAAAAACATCTTAAGTTTTGTGAAAAATTAACTTGAAATAAAAACTTTATGATAAGAAAAAAATTGAAAAAAATGAAAAATCAAAATTGCAAATTTTGTGTTGCAATTATTTTTAATGATGGCAATAACTAACATAGAAAAAAAATAACATATGATTTTGCTTGTATTTTTACCTACTAAGATTAAAATAGTAAAATAAACCTATTTGATAGTAGTTATAATAGCTAGCTTTTTCTCGGGCCCCGTCCGTACGGAAATAAAAAAAAAATCTAGTAAGTAGCCTATATGTTCTTCCTCATTATGTCCTACATCTATGCCAAATTTTATAGAGATCCATTAAGCTGTTTTTAAGCTACGTCAACAAACATCCATCCATACAAACTTTCGCATTTATAAGAGTATAAACATGTAAGGACACCAAATAAAGAAACCGCGTTACCGGATATATTTGTGAGATTCCTGATCAAAACATATAAAATAAAACAAATACAAATAACAGTTCAGTAATATATCACAGTGTACCCAGATTTCCTAATTAACACTTACATGTAACATAAAGGTCACCTTGGAACCTAGATGGCAGTTATGTCTAAGCGGGGATGGGGTCGATGGCCGGTCGTCGGCCGCAAATTTCGGCCAACTTTTTTTGCAGCCGCGCAGCCTCTTGCAATCGAGTTGCACTTTTTAGATGCACCTACTCTTGCTATACCACTATCTAACAACCGAACAGCAAACTGAATGGAGTAGACATGAGATCGTGTAATAATCATCATTCCGAGAGTTTATGTTACACTAGCTTTCGCCCGCGACTCCGTCCGCGTGGTATTAAAAAAAACAAAAGTAAATAGCCTATGTGTTCTTCCAGACTATACTCTACATCTGTGCCAAATTTCATCCAGATCTGTTCAGCCGTTTAGAGTACAAACTCAAACAAATATCCATCCATCCACCCATCTAAACTTTCGCATTTGTAATATTAGTATGATTATAGTCACATAAGACTTACAAATGTAACGTGACACTATTCGCTTATTTGAAAGATCTACTTCGTTGTTAATCTCTGTGAAAAACAGTGTTCCTCTGAATTAAGTTATGTATAAAAACAAAACGGCTTTGATTTCCTACTGCTTTAAAGCATCCTCGTTGCGCAGGACCAGGCTGACACCATTTTTATTACTACTTTACACTAACATCAAGAAAGGTGTTATATTTAAGTTACCCAAAGAGGATCTAGCATCCCACAGATTAAGATAATCACTTAGAAAATAAAGACAAATAATTGTTTTTTATTAAGATAATAAAATAATTTTAGCACGGTTTCATCTCCACGCTACTTCTGTTCACGCATGCATGCGTCGTCGAAGCCAGTTTGACTAGATTTTTGGCAACGGCCGAGTGGGCTGCGTCCCTCCCCCGCCCGCCCTCCGCACTCCTCGCCCTGCGCCCGCCTCAGCCTCACCTTTATGTCTTTTAAACGTCTTAGAGTGTGAGATTCAAAAGAAAATTTTATAAGTTAAGTTTCTAATTTTATTTTGCCATAACATACATCACTTCTTCTCGCTGGTTATTACAAAAAAAATATTCTCACGTTCAAAAGTCACGTTGATTATCAAAAATATTATTTATAGAATGACCAGCTTTCGCCCGCGACTCCGTCAACGTGAAATTAAAAAAAAAACAAAAGTGTGTAGCCTATGTATTCTTCCAGACTATCCTCTACATCTATACCAAATTTCATTGAAATCTGTTCAGCTGTTTAGGCTACAAACTCTTACAAACATCCATCCATCTAAACTTTCGCATTTATAATATTAGTATGGTTTAAATAAGTAACAGTGAATTAAAGTATAGTTTTTATAAGATAAGCGTCTCCTTAAAAACGTATTGAAATAATTTTTCCGGCACACTGTGTTATCAATGTAACGAATCGAATACTTGTTTGTATGTTGATATTTTCAAACTTAACTTTCTAAAATATTTGAATAATATGACGGAGAAAGTTTGTTACTGACGGATGTAATCATACAATTATTGTTTTTATTACGAACTGATAGTTCACGCTCAGAAATATGTCCGTGTACGCAAAATTTTAGTAAAAATTAATATTAGTTAAATCTAATAATTACGATACATACGGAGTAATTTTAAGAGTGGGCACCTTTGACTAAATTATCGCACAACTGTTGTGCGATTTTCGATTGTTTCGCAGCCAATTCAACTAAAAATCGAGTAGTGTGCGCACCTCCATATAACCTCATAGGAATCAAATCGTGACAAAACAGTTGTGCGATAGTTTAGTATCAGGTGTGTGCACACTCTCAACATAACTACTCTTGATTTAATATCAATAAAGCCTTTCGATGTTAATTAAAAGATTTGAAACTGGAATGTACTAAAAATACATTATCTCGCTGCCTTAAAAACACTGGTAAATTCCATTATTAACAATAATTGATTTTAAATAAATTTACATTTAAGTCCAAATAAATATTAACATAACATCATACTGCGTTACTTTTCATTCTTACCTGATTTATATAAAAACTCCTTAAATGTAATTTACTCGTAGTTATATCGTCGGACTAATTGGTACATAAGTGAATCACTAAGATTTCGTTCAAGCAATAAAGTTCTCCAGGGACGGGACTTTGGACCCGGGACCCAGATTAAAGCATAATTCTTTGGATCTCACCGTAACTTCACGAAAACGGTAAATAACGTGCTAACGTTGAAGCCCCTGGCGTTGACGTACAGTCGGCATAATAATATCGATTACTTATTTTTTAAATAGCTGACTGTCACTAAAATCTCAAAGCAAGGAAGTTTTATTGGCTAACTAAAATTGGTCGCCTACGTAATAACAAAATATCTTTGTCCAAATATAATGTTCGTAATATACGGGTTTCTTACCATGATTGGGTTGTCATCCAACCATCATCATCATCATCATCCTCCTTATTCTACTACCGTAGGGTCGCGCGACAGGTTTTTGTCCTCCACATAACTCTATCATACGTCATCTCAATCATCACTCCCTTTTTGATCATGTCACCTTTCACGTATTTGTAAAAACCACGTCAGTTTAAAGTTATATATCTTTGTCCATAATTTCAAGGCTTCAATTTTTGCCTATGTGTCGATATATCGATATATCTTAAAATCGTCAATTGAAATATTTATAATATCTTATTTGCAGACCGTACTAACGTACCCTTAAGGGATTATCGAGTTCCATCGTCGAAGTGACCCGAAGGAATCCGGAAGAAAAGAGAAGTCAGAATGAAACCCATTATACGCAAACGGACTTTTTAATATCAAACTAAGTATAGCCAAAATAACAATTTTATAATCATACTAATATTTTCGACGTAGAGCGTCGGTGGCTCAGTGGTTTAAGAACTTGACTTGTAATCTACAGGTCTTGGGTTCGAATCCCGCCGCCATGTACCAATGTGATTTTCGATTTTTCGAATTTTCATATGTACATAATTTACCCGACGTTCTTACGGTGAAGGAAAACATCGTAATGCAACCTACACATATCGGCGAAGAAATTCAAAGATATGTGTGAAGTCAACCAACCCGCACTTGGCCAGCGTGGTTGACTATGGCCTAGTCACCCTATCTTAGGGTAGGCTCCGAGCCCCTCGGTGGGGACGTATAGTGAGCTGGTGATAATGGCTGATATTTTAAATACGAAAGCTTAGATCGACGGATGGATGTTTGTTGGAATTTGTAGCCTAAACGACTCAACAGATCTCGACTAAATTTGGTATAGAGAACACATGGGCTCCTTACTTTTGTTTTCTATTTTAATTCACGCGGACGGATTCGCGGGCTAAAGCTAGTATCTACTAAAATTAACGGATGTTTTTTTATTTCACACACATTGTACTTGTCAGATAAATGTTGCATCACGATGTTTTCCTTCACCGTAAGAACCTACTTTCGCCGTATTGTCAGCTAATGTCAACCGACCGCTTTCAGATGTGGCTAATTTTCCTGCACGATTTGCACAGAGTAATGATTCATATGTGAATAATGTGTGCAGAGTGATGTTTTATACATGAACTTCTTTGTTCGTACACGAGATGTCACAAAACAATATGGAATTGAGTATGTCTTTATCACATGGAGTTTTGGCTACGCGGCTTTTATTCCTTCACAAATTAGGATTACACTGTAAAGGACAACTTGTAATCATTTAATCTTTCGACATTGTTTATTCTTTGAAAAACGTCTTTTACTGCGATACTTAATTTTTTTTTTTAAATATCAGTAGATTTTTGTTAATTTAGTTACTAATGTTTATTTTCCCATTCCAACTAATCTCTAGGCTTATGCTCGGCATAATTTAGGACAATAGTCGAATCGCGGGATTTGAACCCTCGATCACATGATTGGAAACCCCTAACCATTAGGCTATTGGCGCTTCTGAAAATATGATCCAATAACATATTGATTTTCAAATAACATTTACATGTAAAAGTTAGTTATCCAGTTAAAAATTTTTTCCATGAAATCAATAATTCCAGCTTCAGAATAACAAGCATTTCTCGAGCCACAAGGGTCATGCCGAAGTACAAGTTCTACATTTGTTCTCGGAAACGTTCCGAGCCGAGTTGGGCTTTCTCTCATTAATGTCTGGAATCAAACTGCGACCCGGTCTAAATGTTATTTATTGAACACGACGTAGCGACGGGCTGCTGGAGTATTCGACACGCTTGTTTACTTAAAAACTGGTAAGTATGAACATTAATGTAATTTTTTAAGTACAATTGCTTACTATTAAGCATAGATAATAAAAAACTATATTACTAAGTGTTAAGTAACTACAAGTACGTAAACAATCGATTGCCATAATAACGCAAAACGAAATGATATCTTCATTGTCACCTCAAGTAAAACGACCACATGAATTACAAATGACACGACTCAACAAGATTCTACATCACAGTACATTTGCACAACAAACAATAACATAAATATATACATAACAATACATAAAGACGATAAATAGCGATTCCGAGAACATTTTTACATAGGCGCTTTCCAAACCTGAATTACCGTTAGCTCTCGAACAAACGCGAAGTAACAAAGATGCTGCGAAACCACAAACATCTCTACTCTCTCTAACACAAGATAAACTCTTAATGGGATACAAATAAGGCTATTTTTCGCATATTTCTTTGTGCATTGATTGAAGTTTAGCTTGGTATTACATTCGGGTTGCGGTCTGAACAGCGCAAGACAATGCAGCAAATGGGTTTCGCAACATAAGACTGCAGCCGTGGCGTATGGAATTCACATACAATGAGAGACATAAATAACTCGCGTCTCATTTTCGGCACCATGTATTGTTGAGGTGATTTTCTATAGAAATGACGCGGTAGAACTCAGGTCGATTTGTTAAAAAATACCAAAAGAGAAATGATTTTCTTTCCTCCTTTTGTAAATTCAACGTTTAGAGCGCGTGCACCTTTGACTAAACTATCGTACAACTGTTTAGTCTCGCTTTGATTCCTATAAGTTTATATGAAGGTCTGCACACTACTCGATTTATATTTGTCCAACTAAACAGTTGAATGGGCTGCGAAACAATCGACAATCGCACAACAGTTGTGCAATAGTTTAGTCAAAGGTGTACGCCCGCTCTACATTTGACTAGCTTATAAACAACAAACAGTCTGTGTTTGTTTTCCTACGGATTTTATTAAGTAATTTTAACTGAATTAAAGTTCCCTACATACGCTCAGTTCTCGAACGTCTGCACGCGGATGAATAAATTTCATGAAAAAAAATTTAAAAATGCTACTTAATATCAATTTTATTTACGTATCTTTCACAAATGTTACATTGAGTGATTTGACTTAAGAATGAATGTGAATTAACCTTTTAAAGTCAAAACACATTTGGCTTCGCAAGGATCGAGCATTGCCCAATAACACTCGATCAAAAGACCGACGACGTCGATATCGCAAAATGGCCGACACATAATGAATTTGGTTGTATAGTCGGATAGACTTATCTGGCCCGATCAGAGAGACTCTATAGCAATTAATTCTATCAGAATATATTTAAAACCATATACATAGAAAAAGGTGCATAAGACAAACGAGATACAATCCAAATAGGATCTAGTGGCTCTTTTTAACATTGTCGGAGCTTAATGAGCTTTTAAAATTATGTTTTACTCTCGTTTATCGGGTCAGATAAGTATATCATACTATAAATAATTACCATCACCTTTTTGAATCCTTGCGTGCCTTATTGAAGTGTTTCTTATTAATTTCATCTCATTAATTACGTTTTTTACATTAACCCAAAAGCAAATTCTCACATCTGTTAGTACGAATACGATTACTAAGTCAAAAACTCAAAAATATCTAATATACAGTTTTTAATAACTTTTAACAAACAATTATAATATACAAAAGCGTTAAGCGTCAATAGCCTAATGGTTTGGGGTACGGACTACCGATATGGCAGTCGAGGGTTCGAATCTCGCCATTTGACTATTATCGTGAACCATATCCTAGCACAAACCTAGAGCCTATAAAAAAGAGCCCACAAGCCTATAAAAAAACAATTAATCCATGGCGATCCTAGCATGAAATAGGTGTTTCCAAATCATCTCCCCTTATACGGACATTTGTATAAGAAACCCATCGATTAACAACGCTTTGGCCAATACTAATCCGCTCTAGGTACTCTCGCATAAATATAAAAAACATATGACATAGCTAACGAACAAACATATCGTAATAATATACGTTTATTGAAAGGAAAATCCCCACAGCATATAGCATGAATACTGTATTCTAAATATACTATCAATTAAATTGGAATTAATATAAGGAGTAATTAAAAAACGAATAAAGCATACAGCTGCAATTATTAATACACAGCTGTCTATAAAAATTAAGCGACAAACGTATGAAAAACCAAACATAAATCCTTTAAAATGATTCTACAATATTCGGGCATCCTTACAGCGAAATGGCCGCAAAAAGTCCGTCAACGCCCAACATACAACTATAAATAGATTATAAGCCATTTCCAAAACTATAGGTACACTAAATGTACTTTGGCCGAACCGGATCGCACTCACACCGAACCTGACGTACACATTGACAGTGGGAACAGTGTTACACCGCGGCTGCGTTTGCGCATCGCACACATGCGTCGGAAGGGCAAAGGGAAATTTGGGCAATAATTTGTGGGTTATAACATATACGACCAATACAAGTGCATCAAATTGTTTTTGTTTTACATCTTAATATTATTATAAATGCGAAAGTTTAGATGGATGGATGGATGTTTATTAGAGTTTGTAGCCTAAACTGCTGAACAGACCTCGATGATATTTGGCATAGATGTAGAGGATAATCTGGAAGAACACATAGGCTACTTTTATGTTTTTTTAATTCCACGCGGACGCAGTCGCGGGCGGAAGCTAGTTTTGTAATATGAGATGAGATACTGATATTATAAAATTATTTATGGTTGCAAATAATTACAAAACTATACTTTAAATATTATAATTTATAACAAAATTTTGTGGAAAGATGAATTACGGATCAGCAGTAAATACGTTTGACCTTTCGTAGCAGTCGCGAACAGCACTCAGCTACGAGCGGTCACGGTCATGCTGTCAGTTGCATCTAAGTTACATTTTAACAACACTTGTTCCATTTTTTCCTCAAGAGAAAAAATACTAATTGTATAATACAAAACAATACGTGAATATCAGTGCTATTGTAAAATGATACTATCTGTTGTTAAACTTTGTAGTTAGTACATTAAAAACTAGTTTCAGTGACGTTTTATGTATAAAAAAGCCTTCCTATATTACTTAAAAACACTTCAAAAACAATAAATACCAACGAAAATAACCGATATGGGGCATAAAAGTTCAGTTACAAATGGATATTTAATAATTCAAAGCATACAAAGTTCAGTTTTCAGGATTTGATTTCAGGTGAAAGCCGGCGTATGAGCACTCAATTTTACTTATCGAATTTTACAGCACGTAGACGAGCTCTTATTAAATTATGCGGAGATGGCTCAAAGCGACCCGGTTACAGCATTTTCAACTCGGGAATCCCTTGAGTAAATCTACAGAGCTTTACTACGTAGCCCTTTTACTTCGAATGAAAGACGTTTATATTAGAATTCGAGCGAACTAATTACTGGGAATATTTAATGTTATTAAAATCGTGAGGTTTTTAATCCCTAATTCATTTACATTTTTTGCTCCCTCAACTTTTGATAAACTTATATTTGTAGTTTTTTTTTAAGAAAATATCGGTAAAGAAAAAGTAGTAATTTCATAATTATGAATTCATTTATTGTCAGTAATTAATGTATTTTTTTTGTTTATGTAAAACTAGCGTTCGCCCGCGACTCCGTCCGCGTGAAATTAAATAAAAAGAAAAGTGAGTAGCCTATGTGTTCTAGACTATCCTCTACGTCTATGCCAAATTTCATCGAAATCTGTTCAGCCGTTTAGGCTACAAACTCTAACAAACATCCATCCATCCATCTAAACTTTCGCATTTATAATATTAGTTAGTTTTATCGTTAGTAATTAATGTATTTTTTTAATGTAAAATGTTGCATCACAATTTAGCGTATTGATATTACAACACATAAATGTTTAATATCCGTGTAGTAGTGCGATGTTCTTTCACGTGTGTGTGTGTATGTAAACGCTAAAGGCAATCATTATTTGTAAGTACTAGAGGATAGGCAGATTGTATATATAGATTTTGGGTGTACAGTGCGGAAAATGTGAGTGGTTGGTTACATTTATTTTAATTTACTGGATAAAAAATTAATATTATTTTACATAACTCTAGATGAATTAGTGTAGAAGTACTTGTTTATTTTCTACCATCAATTCCAATTTTAAAACTAGGTCTAATTTTGTCATAAGTATTAAAAAACATATAGACATTTATAGACGTTTTAGTTAGATAATCTTACTTTTATTATAAATGCGAAACATTGGATGGATGGATGTTTGTTGGAGTTTGTAGCGTACACTGCTTAACGGATCTCGATGAAATTTGCCAAAGATGTAGAGGATCTGGAAAAACACATAGGCTACTTGCTTTTGTTTTTTTTTAATTCTACGCGGACGCAAGCTAATGTTTCATAATTTAAATAAGAACATTTAAATAAAATATTATTCATATAGTTATTTATTAATAATTGGTATACTGTGGAAAAAATATAAAAATAGTTTAATATGGTATCCAAGCACTACCACACAGCAAAACCAAACCGCCGAAATAATTCGAAGCGGCCCAAGCGCATAGGTCAAGCACACTGCACCCGTCCTGCTCTCCCACATGTATTAAAAAGAGACAGCTGCAGATGCTCTCTAGAACTTGCAGCCAAAAATGCAGTTCGACCCGCCATCGCAAAGTATGCAATGAGAATTTTTTGGCCACTTTTTTGTAGGCTCGCCTCCATTTTGCTTATGCGTAGATTAAAAAATGCTCGGCCGCGCAATTTGAGCGATGGTGAAACGTCTTGCTCAATTATGAATTATAGTGATCGATGTGTTGCCGCTGACATTACTGTGACCTCTGACATGCCTACAAAATGTACGCCTCGTGTACTTAATATTCTGACAAACGTAATGTTTAAATATCAGAAATGTTTAGTCTTAAAGCTAATGATTTCTATAATGCATCATATTTTACTTGTGTTAAGTAACAAAATGTCTCAAGATTTTGAATTTCCATTCGTCAATATCTTAAACAGTTTTAAAATAATGGTTGCAATGTAAACTGCGTTACAAACTACGAGCTCCTGATTTTAAGATTCAAGATCAAAGTACCTAATTTATATTAAATTAAAATTAATAAAATATAACATTGTCGTGTTAAAATAAATTTCTTCAATGGTTAAATCAATTCCTATAACTACATTATTATGTATACTCAAATTACTTGTTGATGCTTTAATTAAACATAAGCCCTCCGCGTTCAATTTGGTTAATGGTTAATTAAGATAACCGTTTATTGCAATAGTTAATCACAACTATATATACCAATGCTGTATTGAAACGAAACCGCGATTATACTAAAACAAAGCAAGTAAAAATTATATACGCCTGCAGAAAAAAATAGCAATTATTAATTTTGGTAAATTTAATGGATTCGATAAAAATAGGCGCAGTTATTACTATGTAATAGATTTTTTACGATTAAAGTATTTTAAAAAGTTAATATTTCTTTCTTACCTGCTGGTTGGTATCATGTTTCTCGCTACTTTCAGAGACCGAAGATTCGACGGGCTTCTTGCACCAGCCGGGACACCAGCGCCGGCATAAAGACCTTTAACATAAATAAAAAAACATGTAACACATAACCTGCAAAATATATTTGTCAATTTTGAAAATCTTACAGGACATAATATGACGTTCGTGGACAAGAATAACTTTACTCAAATAAACACATACAGATATGAATCCTTTTGGCCCGTATCCAGTAAATCATTGTAAATCGACTTAATTTTTATCCGGTTTTATATGAACCGGATATTTTTCAGTCGACTTCATCCGGTTTAATCGGAATTAGGTCGAGTACTGGAAACGTTCATTTTACATTCAAGTTCCGTCATGTACTGCTGTATATCAGCTAGTTAATATTTTGAAAAACATCTATTTCCGTATAAATATGCAAAATAATGAAGAAATAATAAGATTGTTTATGTTACAGTTTAAAAACAAACAATAAAAAATTTTTTAGTTCCCTTTAAGTGTATAAAATAGCTTATGATATTTTATTGAAAAATATATTAAAGAGAAATTGCAAGCAAATCGAAAACAAATATAAATTTAAACATTCTTCTTACCAGTTAGTTAAAAATTATACGTTGCACACATTTGAGGTTAACCTACTTTCTGAAACAAAGTTTGTTTGCAGCGAATTTCTCCGCAATTGGCATAAATCTAGTTTGACTGAGCTCTCGGAACATTTGCAAAAACGATTAATTATGTTGCTTCAATTTATGTTGAATTACGAAACAATATGTGAATGAAATTTTGTATTAAATAAACAAGCTAACGTTTAAACAAAAAGGTAAGACAGTCAAAGAAATATAACAGACTGGACTTCTGCAAGTAATAACAGATTACTTGAAAACTCTACATATCTTTATGACTAGCTGTTGCTCGCGACTTCGCCCGCGTGAAATTTAAAAATAATAAAAAGTATAGCCTATGTTACTCACAGATAAATTACCTTTCTAATGGTTTCGATATTCCATGACGTACATTTTATTCTCTTAAAAAGGCTTAATAATTATCTTTTAAAGTGACATCCAGTATTTATAAAGCATAATCATAATTGACTTATCAAATAAAATAGCGAACATAATTTAACAAAGATATTTTCACAATGCATTGTTATGCCGCATACCAATGCATTCGATCGCTCGGAATTATTCATTGGAATGCGACGGACGACAGATGCATCTCGTATTTCAACACGACAGGAGCAACCTAAATTGAAACATTACGTGAACGCCTCATCACGTCTTTGTAGACTATTAAATTAAAACCCAGAAAACCCAGATTACTTGTACCTAATTCTATGAACTCATATAGTATATTTTATTTAAATTTATCCTCATTAAAACTTTACTAATCTCAAGACTAGAATATCACAGACATCTCAGCCATCTTTCAGTCCGGGAATGTAAACTGTGAATATATTTATCGCTTACTAGCTGTTCGCGTGCGGATTCATTCGCGTGAAATTATAAAAACTTTATTTTATTGTTTACATTTGTCAAATTATCAAGAGCAAATGTCAAAATGACATGACATGACATGACAAACCTTAGCAATCTTTCTTTCTTGATGTTGGCAGCTACTTATGGTCTCTTTCCCACATTAGGGTTTTTATCCAAAATATTTACCTCCTAAGTTTAATGGCGTGAAAATATATAGCCTAAAGCATGACGTAAGTGCAGGGCTTTTTATTAATAAAAGAATTATTCAAAAATATGCTGTAATTGCTGACATCTTAGGCAACAAAGAAGTGTGTGTTTACGCTTTATTATAATCTATCTATCTATATATTTATCTATAAATTTATCTATCTATCTATAAATTTCACTATTAAAGATGACACTAAAAATAGAGAGTAAAATATGGAAAGCTTTTATCCAGTGTCGTGATAACCTATATACGCGGACCGTGAATACTAGACATTTAAGGCGTAAATAACATTTCCGAGTGAAACTTGAGTATGTTTAGCTCACATCTGACCTTTTTAAAATACACTTATACAATATATAATTAGACTTAATAATTATAATCAAACTAAATAATGTTTCTTAACTTTCAACATAACAGCGTTTAGTATATATTGATTTGGTTTAAAAAATAGACAAAAACTACCAACGAGTCTTTTTGTTGATGGTAAGCATCTTAAATCTTAGTTGGTTATCATTTCATATTACTTATCTTAATATTTTCTTTAGTCCTTAAAAAATGGAAGTTTCAACTACGAACTTATTGTAAACAAGTAAAAAATAAACCAATTACAACAAACAACAAACAAAAAGTAAAAAATAAACCAAGTACGAGTCAGCAAAAATCTAAGTAAAACAATTTAACACTAGAAAAATTACTACATAATATTATAATAAAAAACAAAGCATTTTTCCATGAATATTGGATGTAAGCAATCGGAATTGAATTTACGTTCCTATCTCAATAGTTTGTTGTAGACATTGATATCGGTACAGAATCGATGTGACTGAGCGCCGCTAGATGGCGTCACGAACCGTTTTATTCAACCAGACATTTTGTTTGAATCCAGTAATGGAATGTCAAGGAATAAATGAAAAAATAAACAAAAATGGAAAAACGTACGGTACCAAACATCTATATCTATACTAATATTATAAAGAGGAAAGATTTAAATTTTTGTATTTTTGTATGTATTGAAATAACTCAAAAACTACTGGACCGATTTCAAAAATTCTTGCAACATTAAAAAGCTACGTTATCAGTGAGTAACATAAGCTATGTTTTTTTTACAATTTGTCGCGGGTGAAGTCGCGAGAAACAGCTACTTAATTTATATAAATAAAGCTCAAAGCACTATAATACAAAGCTCTATAGTAAAAAACTTTACCAAATTTGGTTCCTTTTTAATACCATTTTCTAATATTTAGTATTGTCTTTTGCCCAATAAATATTTATTCACTCCTTTCTATTTCAAATTCTATCAAAATCGTTTCTAAATAACTTAATTAGTAAGAAAAACCAATTGAAAAACAATGGAGGATGGCCATTGAAACTGGCACTTTAAATTCAATCAGTTGTTTTAACTTTTCAGTTTAATTAAACGAAGAGCGTTTACACTAACTCCGCGGCGTAGCGAAAACTTATTTTAACTGTATAATTAAACAAGATTTTTCTTGTTCGTGAATTTGGAATTTCTTTGGCATTGTAATTCCCGCTAGTATTATTCATTTTAGCCTTAGTTGATTTTTTCTTTATTACAAAGCTTCTAGTCCAACAAACTCAAGCAACTAATCTAAGAAAAATGACGTCACAGTCAATACGTCACTAAATTGTCACAACTTAATCCGTTAAATTAAAAAAAAAAACATTAATACTTCTTAACCATATTTATCTCCTTTTGTCCTCATATAACAGCATAATCACTTTACTTTTCTGGTAATAAATATGTACTTATCTATACTAATATTATAAAGAGGAAAGATTTGTATTTTTGTATGTATTGAAATAACTCAAAAACTACTGGGCTGATTTAAAAAATTCTTTCACCGTTAGAAAGGTAATTTATCTGTGAGTAACATAGGCTATAATTTTTAATTTCACGCGGGCAAAGTCGCGAGCAACAGCTAGTATATACTAAAGAGGAAAGATTTGTATTTTTGTATGTCTTGAAATATCTCAAAAACTACTGGTCCGATTTCAAATATTTTCTCACCATTAAAAAACTACGTTATCAGTGAGTAACATAGGCTACATTTTTCAATTATTTCACGCGGGCGATGTCGCGAGTAACAGCTAGTGCAGTATAACTGACCTGACAGCGAGCGTAGCAAAGAGCACGGCTAGAAGCGGCAGCAGCGTCCCGAAGCAGGCCAAGAGCAACGTCTGCATGTCCGTGAAACCTGAGAAGAGAGAGAGGACTGCGACAGGTCAAATGCCAACACTAAGTACATACTACACACGCACTATACCACATTTCAAACACGTATATTAAAGCAATACATTGTTACTATGTATCTCCAAAACTGCTTAACGGATCTCGCTGTTGGCACATTAAACTTTGGAAGAATATATAGTCTACCTAAGAGCGGCATCTTTGACTAAACCATGGAACAACTGTTGTGCGATTGTCGATTGTTTCACAGCCTATTAAACTGTTTAGTTGCACAACTAAAAATCGAGTAGTGTGCACCTCCATATAAGCTAGGAATCCAAGCGAGACTAAACAGTTGTGCGATAGTTTAGTTTACGGTTTGTGCATGTTTTAATAAGTTTTTTCATAATTCCAGAATAAAAACTGTGATGAAATTAATAATCTACTATTGTCTATTCGTAGAACACACACTATTTATTCTGTATGTAATATGAAGAATGGAAATATAAATATAATTCATAGAAGTCGAGTTTTGTTTCAATTGAATTTTAAAAGAGCAGACAACAAAAATACGTGGAATGAAAACATTCATCGTATTCAGTGAAATAGATTTTTATAACCTTTGGAAATATAAACATTTTCACAGGTGGATGAATTGTATAGAAAAATATTTGAACAATCGACTACTATACAATTAAATTTTGTCCTATAGTCACTTTTTAATCATTTCAAATACAATGCTGTTAGATTAGAACTTGGAAAGACATATCAATTATTAAAAAAACGTTTAAAAGCTTCATAAACAGTAGCTTAGCTTCATTTTCACCTAAAACTACAAGGAGGTTTCCTTAGCTACTCAACAACTCTGAGTACATTGCGAAATGTATAAAATAAAAAAAAAATTCCATAGGTCATTTAACGAGTATCCCAGTTGTATATAAATATATGAACTAAGTAGCAAACATAAACACAACTTAACACAATAGCCTTAAGTAAACTGAATAAGTAAGTAAGTTCAAACTCAATGCGAGGTTTATGTAATTTTAATGAGCGTCAAAATGTAGAAGCTTTGTTTTTGAAATGCAAATAATTTTGCTTTTAGAAATTATACCTTTTTATATACTTTTTTTATGTGAACAATGCGTAATGAAATGAGCGCATAGATAATAATAGAATATGATCCAGGAGTATTCAGGCTACAAATTAATTTTTAATTTTCACTCCTCGTTTCGCTCGTGTACATTATTTTGATTTACTAAGAAGTTCTTAAAAATTCTACTAAAGACGACGATGACGATGACAACGAGAGATGCATTTTTAAAATCACCAATTGTTTTTTTTTTTTAAAATAATACTGTACATTTGAAAATTTAAATGGATGGATGTTTGTTAGAGTTTACCGCCTATACTGTTGAACGGATCTCGATGAAATTTGGCATAGATGTAGAGCAAAGACTGGAAGAACACATAGGCTGCTTACTTTAAATTTTTTTTTAATTTCTCGCCGTTGAAGTTACGGGCTAAAACTAGTAATTCATATAACTTGAGGTCTTACCATTCGTTACAAACAAAAAGATACAAATCAAGGGAAAAGGGCAAATGTTTGTTACAAGCCCGACAATGAGCTTTACACCGAATTCATTTGGTAATGTCAGATGAGTGAGCAAATTACGACGGTAATTTTTCCGACCTTTACGCACATTCTGCCTCAACGGATACGAATTTATCTTGAAATACTAAATGTATTGATTACAAAATAGGATTCGGTGACCTTTTCTTAAACTTCACCTTTTCAATATAACCATGTTTAATCTAAAACACATATTAAGAGCACGTACACTTTTGACTAAACTATCACACAACTGTTTAGTCTCGCTTTGATTCCTATAAGCTTATATGGAGGTGCGCACACTACTCGATTTTTAGTTGTGCAACTAAACAGTTGAATTGGCTGCGAAACAATCGACAATCGCACAACAGTTGTGCAATTATTTAGTATATATCTTATATACACTTTTATTAATCCTCAATAACTATTAAAACAAATAGAGAAAAAATGGAATGGTAAAGATAACACAAATTAAATTAAAGTACCAACTCGTACCTCGTTCTTACAAACCAATTTGGCAAGCGAGCATCTTGTGCCGTGATTTTTGCGTGCCAAACTATCAAATTTAAATCTATATACTATTAATACATTTATAGTCCAAATGGCAGTACCAATACTTAAAAAACTGTTATTGAAACATGCGTATTAAAATAGAATTCTTTTTTTATGTAAAAACACTTTAAAACTGCTACTTAAAAACAAAAGCAAGGATACAAGAAGGAATAAGTATATAGTACTACCGTGTAAGAAAATTTATCTATTCTCTTAAAATGTAATCAAGTCCAAAATTTCTGCGAATAAATTACGCGAACCTTTAACATTACGCACAATGAATCCAATAAAAGGTTCCCTTGCTTTAAGCAACCTTTTTTTAAATAAATGACACAATTTGTTACGTAAACAATGCTGGCTGAACTTGTCCCGTTACAGCGTAGACTGAATGTTGACAGTTTTATAAATGTTTGAAATTAAACCATTAAAAACATTAAAGTAATGTACTATGGTATGTCAGTATGTATTCAATAGCGATACAAGGGTTGTGGCAATATAAACCAGAGAATTTGAGAAATTATTGTTTCACAATTATCTTTTTCACATAATGCTGTTAGTATGCATCAAAACATTACAATTAATACGACAAGGTTCTATTAAAAGACACACGTTTTGGAAATGCAACGCAAAGTATTCAAGCAATTGTCAAATTAAAATATACTCAAACAAGGCTGTTTTAATTCATTTCGTTTCACACGTTACTAAAGGAATGGTCGTTTTTATTTGATAAGGGTCTGACATTGACACCATTAAGCTTTCATTCATTTTGAACTTTGGATGATTTAAAACATTCTAGTTTATCTAAATAAGATAGATTAGTTTGATAATTGACGCATATGAAGTATCGAATTAAATTTGTATGAAGGAAAATACCGTACTTAATAGACAAGTATCGTAGTGTCGAAACAAACACGCATAGCGAACAATTATGAACTATCGATATTCGTTTTAAATAAAATTTATCCAACTTAACTAAAATTATTATTTTCTTATTAACTAATTTAGAGGACAATTCTAGTATTAGTTATAGTGTAGAGAATTTAGCCATGACAATAATAATAGCGAAATCCAATTCGATTACCTACGGCTGTAGTAGTAATAAATATTTATTTCCACTCATTATTTGTAATAGTTCTGTAGGTCATTATTAATTTGAGAAAACAGTGATTTTTTAAAATTCTTAAGTTATAACTACGAATCTATCGATTTCAACTTCTATAAGAATAAAAGCGAAAATCGATAAGATTCATGACTGATTTTACACAACCCATCCCTACTAAATTTCAAATGAATTGTCAAACTAATCCATCTTATTTAGACAAACTATAACTTGTTTTTAGATATAACGTCAAATTTACTTGCATTTCAAGAGTTAAAGTAGGATATCTTCACATTTCAAACCCCTGGCTAAAATTTTTAGCAAAGTTTTATAAATAAAGAATTTATACTCACTTGTGTCCGGCGCTAGATCGTTGTCTACCTCATGGCCGGTCATATTAGCTAAATTATACGCACTTTTGTTCTCATTAGTTGGCTTAAACACTTCCACCAATTCAACGTATTCAGCTTTTTTCATCACATCACTAATATTTTTGTCCCCAATCTCGACTTTATTATCACTGAACCCAGAGTCTTTACTTAAAGTCACATTATTTGCATCACTTTCATTCAATTTTCTCGATATTAAGAATTCAAATCTCGGTGCATCGTCAACAAAATCTGAATCATGTCGAAATAGTATATCAGTGAGAGTCTCTTCTCTATCAGTTTCCGAATCAATAATCTTGTCTAAAAGCGAACTTGATATGTTTAACTGTTTCTCAATACCTTCGGCGTCATCTTTGTGCATTTCCAGAATGCTCACTTGATCTTTCATCACTTTCTCTGATAGCGCTTCGTCTCTGTCTTGTTCTGCGTTCATGATATCGTCCAATTGTGTTTTAAAACTTCTTGTATCTTCTGGAGTTTCTTCATCACTAGCGACTACTAACGTATCTAGGTTAGGATCAACTGGTAAAGTGAAAGAACGATTATCAACCGATAATATTGATGCATCTGTTACATTACGTTCAGAGTACGGCCTACCGTGTATTATATTGGGAGACAGTACTGCATTTAATATAAAAAACATTAATTTTAATTTAACATTAGTCATTTTGATGTCTATTATAATGTAAAAGCAGGTATTATTGTTGTTAGTAACTCATTTCTTTCGCTGTACTTCGTTAGAGTGCATTGTAGTCGCCGACCCTGCGAACAAAGAAAACTTTTAAGTACCGGAGTTTACAAGGAATTTGAATAAAATTCTACGTACAACGGTCGTTTTATTTTTCACTTTATTAGAAGTTGCCGCAACTTTGCCAATTTTCGTTGAATCGCCGTTTGGGGCTAAATCAAAATTGGCTTTTACTTGCCATTGCGACAACTTCTGAGAGGAAAGCTTTTTATTCACTCTTTTAAAGCCAGCGAAGTTCATTAAGGAAGCCTTGCAATTTCTCTTATATTTATAAAGTTCGTTACAATCGAACAATACATTTTCTCTTACGTAAATCGATTAGATTTTTAACTTTGTTTGTTCAAATACTAGCTATCACCCGTGACTCTGTCCGTGCTGAATATAAAAGAAAAAACTATTAACTAGTAGCCTATGTGTTCTTCCAGATTATGAACTACATCTGTGCTGAATTTCAGCGAGATCCGTTTAGCTATTTAAAAGGTACATATTGACAAACATCCATCCATCCAATCTTTTGCATTAATAACATTAGTAAGATTATTGCAAAGCCTATAAAACAATGGTGTTTCTTACTGAACGTTTCATGTCCTTTGCAAATTAATTTGTGAAAAGAGCAGCGTATACTGTTAGGAAAGAGATGTCAGTAATGAGTGTCATCTTATAGTCGTTACGTTGGCTCACGAGGTCGGATCAAAGGGAAACGCCGCCGCCTCGTGCAGCTCTGAGCAGCCACTCAGACTCTAAGCGATTCTTAACATCATCGAACGTAGCTTTTATCAGTTACGTAATAAGAGGTTATCACGTTTAGACATAAATGCTATTAACTTTTATCAGGCGTTACAAACTATTGCTTTTATTGTAAGTTTTAGTCAGACGAAGCCAGAATTGAATGATTGAATAGAATTAATATACTCCTTAGGGAGTATTTAGATAGAAAAGTTTCCCCCAAATCATTCTTCTTACAGCAATTTCCGCTATCGGTGGCACTTTTATTCCATTTCCGTTCTCTTTCCCACTCACTTAAGCTCGATGAATAGGGTAACATTAAATTATAAAAACTATATAGTATGCGTCAAAATCGTAATTAAAGGAACACTTGTTGTCTTAACTTCTCATCTACTTTGCTAGCTAATTAATCAAGTGTCAATCTTTTGCTATTGCGGATTTTAAAGACAAATTACATAAACTGAAAAAAATGTTACAGTTAATAATTTTTCTTGTAACTTGACGTTAATTAAAAATGAAAAAAGTCTGGATCGAATAGACTTGATAATTCAAGTGAAAGATGGAATATAATTTTTCATAGAAATAGTGTTGAACTAAGTTATTTTCCTTCAGTTTTCTAAGATTACATTTTATGTCTTACTCTACTTCATATTAATTGCATTTAATTAATTAAAATTTGAATTAAAATGACGTAAGTTACGTATTAAATAACAATAGTCTTTTTCACTTACTTTAGCTTTTTACTTTGTGACTATAAAAATCGATTAGCCATTTTAAACACAGTCACGCTATAATACGATGAAAACAAAAACAAGGGATAAAAAGCACTCCAACACCCTTACTTTAATCTCGAAAAAAGGTTGACACGCTTTCAAATCGCCTGAGGAGAACATTCTCCATTCGCTGTGACGAAGTAAAAGCATGTAAATAAATGACGCTAAATTGTTCTGTTAATGCAGTTTTCCATTTCTGACAAAATACACATGTCACTTTAATTATCTTCGACTAAATAGAAACAACTTATCTATCTACATATCTTAAGCACTTGACTTGTAATCTACAGGTCTTGGGTTCGAATCCCGCCATGCACCAATGTGATTTTCGATTTTTCGAATTTTCATATGTATATAATTTACCCGACGTTCTTACGTTGAAGGAAAACATCGTGATGCAACCTGCACATATCAGCGAAGAAATTCAAAGATATGTGTGAAGTCAACCAACCCGCACTTGGCCAGCGTGGTTGACTATGGCCTAGTCACCCTAACTTTAGGGTAGGCTCCGAGCCCCTCGGTGGGGACGTATAGTGAGCTGGTGATTTGATCTATCTTTATATTCAACCATATGCCCACTGCTTGACCTAGGTCTCACCCAAAGATCGCCAAGATTGGTCCTGTGCCCGTCGCATCCAGGATTACTAATATTATAAATGCGTTTAGATGGGTGTTTGTTAGAGTTTGTAGCCTTAACCGCTGAACGAATCTCTATGAAATTTGGCATAGATGTAGAGAATAGTCTGGAAGAATATATAGATTACTTACTTTGTTTTTTTTTAATTCCACGCGGACGGAGTCGCGGGTGAAAGCTAGTAATGATATAAATGAGAATACTCCTAATGGATATCTATTTTGTCAGACTCAATTATTCTGGAGTAGTTTTAGCTTTAGTTTTAAACGTATGTTTTCATTAGTAATGGAAAGTAAATAGAAGAAGGAAAATACATCTGGAAATGTACCCTTGGGGTGGTTATGATATGTTCTGAGAGAAACAGTTCGATAGTCTTTATATAATGTACTAATTCATAATTGGAATAACATATAGATAGTGTGTGTGAGATATCACTGAAACATGTTTTTTTTTCTTTCATAGATACTATTTCTCAGAAAGTTATAATAAGTATGCCATAGATGAGATTTTTATTTACTCTACGTGTATATTACTGTTGTCTATGAATCTAATACGGTAAAATCTTGTTTTATAATCTACACGCGACCTAATAAGTTGTACGCACGGTACAATAGTTCTGAACAATATGGACGCAAAGCAGAAAAAAACCCATTCAAGTAAACCTCACTAACGGTAACATTCTCTCTTCGAAGTTTTTCCGATTTCGTTTTACGTAAATGAAATGTGCATTGTAATGCATTTTTAAATCACTCCCCTCCCCCACTCACCCCGTCCCCTTGCATTCGCAATCTGAGCTAGACACATCCAGCGAGTCGTACATCGATGCTAATCGGTATTCAAAGCACGCGGCCCACTTTCAGCACGAATCCAGCGGGAACATCGCTCGAAAGCCAATCGGATTTTTGCTGCAGAATAAGCACGATCTAATTAACACGACACGAATCCACGCCAATCATAATAAGCGATTTAATTGCTTTACTCCAGCGCTTTTTAATTTTAATCTCGTGATATATCCATCCGTTTTACACGGTAACAGTAATACGAGACCCTGCATGAAACATGAAACTGCTTCACGCTGATATAAAAACCAAGATAAAGTAATAACTTGACAAAAGCAATATAACCCAGGTTACTTGAAGAACAACGATTAATATCAGTTCAATAATTTTTGACGAATTTAACAAAAATCATCCGTCTTCTCTCTTTCTTTTAACAATCGCAAGCCACGTGCAAGCAAGGCAATATCATGTGCTACTATTACATACGAAAATTGCACCAATTTACATTTTTCGCTACACCGACTTGACCTAAATCCGGCGTCTTTCCGCAATTGTCTACGTAACCGTAGGCTTTAATTCCAGAAGAACTAAACGTTCTCTAGTTATTAAAGCATATTTACACTGCGACAGAACAGGAATTGCCCTGCGCTTGCCGATAACAATATGACCCGAACTAAGCCATTACTATCGAAGTCGTGAACACTTCCAAGAAAAAAGGATCAATATGTGAAATTCTATGTAATCGTATTTAGTTTTTTAGTACGAAATTAGATTTTATTTCACAATTTGCGGCTTGTTAAAACTTTTACCGGGGCATTGGCTATTTTGTAAATATTTACAAAATAACAATGCACCGATTGTTATTTTGTAAATATTTTATAACAATATAATACAGCCTTGGTATAAAGTTGTATTATAATAGTTCAATAATTTTGGACATATTGTGATTGCTTATAAATTAAATCTTTTTAAGTAACTAACCACTGTATATAAATCTATAATAACATATTTTGTTGGCAATGCCATATAAATAAATATCTTTCATCTATAATATTACGTAATATACTCGTAGATGTAATGTGATACGTTCAATCAATGTATACATTAGTTAATAATAATCTTACAATATCCGTAATTAGAAATATAATCCGAGAAGTTATCTTCGTTATAATTCTAACGTATGGATATACTGTAATTACGTCAACAACGTTGTTAGAGTAATAAAGCCTCCAGACCCAATTATCGGCTAATTGGTACACAACTAGAACACAATTGACGCCGACTGACTGCTTTACTAAACACCGGATTGAAAATGTCAATTTGTTGTCCGAAATACCTTGTTTTAGCGTATATGTCATACTAGCTGTTCCAATGCGACTTAGTCCGCATGAAATTATAAAAAAAAAATATTGTTTACATTTGTCAAATTATCAATTGTCAAATCAAAGTCAAATCTTACTTCCTTGATGTTGGCAGCTTGTATCTTATCTTTCCCACATTAGGTTTTTTATCCAATTTATTTACCCCCTAAGTTTAATAGCGTAAAAATATGTAGCCTAAAATGTGACGTAAGTGAAGGTCTTTTATTAAAGAAATAATTATTCAAAAATATGCTGTGATTGCTGACGTCTTACGCCACAAAGTAGTGTGTGTTTAAGCTTTATTATATTAATATAGATATATAGTATAGATGAGTTGATAACTAATATCCTTACAAACATTTTAAGGTATGAAAATATTGTTTTTGTGTGAATATAAAAAGAGATATAACAGAATTCTCTAGATATGTTTAGAAGTTAATAAAAGCAAAATGGTGTTGACTCTTCAAACAATCGATAACTAAACAGTTTACCAATAATTTTGTGCCTTGTTCAATCGCATTATGGTATGATTTTCCTTAACGGTATTTCAAGGAAATTATGGAAAAAACGTTTTCCTTAACCTTTAACTATGGATGTGCGGTCTCACAGACCGCTCGTGGTTTGTGATTCGCGTATCTCTCCCGTCCCCCGCACCCGACGCCGTTGCCGGCCTTAGTAGCTTCACGTTTAGTAGTGAAACGAAGATTGAAGCGGGAGTTTTCGTCGCTGGCTCCGTATTTGGTGAGTTATTTGACCTTTTATTTCGACCGCGGTCTGTAGGACCGCACGTCCACGTTTGTTTAGCGAATTGTGCTTATAATATTTTTTTAATTGTAGTTGTTTTTTGTTTGAAAATGACGGATAATGAAAGGCCTAGTACTTCAGGATCCAAAAGGAAGTCAAGCGCATCTTTAGCTCCCAAGGCGAATAAATTATTACGACTAGATGACCCTTCTTTTGAAGATGTGCTACATCAAGTACTTCTGGAATCAGATCAGTGCGATAGCGATGGAAATATTGATGACTGTTTACTACACGAAGCGGATTTAGGTAAAAATCACGTGAGTGATCAAGAAATGGCCGACGACTCCATCATTTCCAATTCTGTGGAAGTTCTGATGGTGAGAGTTCAGATCACGATGCTCCTCTTACACAGTTACGGACTGAGTATTACTATGGCAAAAATCTGTACAAATGGGCTACCAATCCACCGTCAAGAAGAGTTCGTACTGCACAGCACAATATAGTGGTTAGTACTAGATCCATTGAACAGCTGACAGAAGATGAAAAGAAAGATCCCATTAGTATTTGGAATAAACTTTAAAATAGAATTGACACTGACGATAAAACGTGTTTTGGGTCCTAATATGCCAAATCCAGTAGTCCCAGAAACTACTGTTTCTAAACGCAGGACATGTACACTTTGCCCTCCAAAGATAAAAAGAAAGACAACTTACACATGTGTAGGCTGTGGGCAGCCAATATGCCTTCAGTGCTCAAAGCCGCAGTGCAAAAACTGCCAGTAAAATGTCCAAGTTGAGTCATTGTCAGAATTTTTATGTTTATGTTTTTAGAAGAGATGTTTTATTTTCTTTATTTTCTGTACTTTTAATTTTAATTTTATAAAGTCGCCCTGGTGCCAAAACAATTAATTTAAGAAAAAACGTTCCTTTATAGTGATCTCGTACAAAAAGACTGGAAAGTGCCTACCTGTGTTATACGGTTAGTTTTAGTTATGAAGAAATAAAAAATGTATATGCATTTTATGTTTTTATTTACATTTAGTAACTTATACAGGGGATAACATAAAAAATCTGTTATTAAAGTGATTTGAGTATGCCGAAACTCGCCTTTGAACATAGAGTCTGTGAGACCGCACGTCCAAAAGTACGTGACAAAAACTTGACGTCCATAGTTAAAGGTTAAAAATGGCCACTACATATTAAGATACTCGATCTATATATTTAAAAATATATATTATTCATCGTAGATATCATCATACTAATATTATAAATGCGAAAGTTTAGATGGATGGATGGATGTTTGTTAGAGTTTGTAGCCCAAACTACTGAACGGATCTCGATGAAATTGGCATAAATGTAGATGATAGTCTGGAAGAACACTTAGACTACCCACTTTTGTTTTTTTTTATTCCACGCAGACGGAGTCGCGGGCGAAAGCTAGTTGTCTATATATTTCATTTTATATTTTCTTTACAAACAGAGGAAATTTTAACAAAATAAACGGAAACCTTTTACGTAACGGTAAACAACTGAGCAACAATAAATCATTTCCATTCATCTTACATCCTTTGTTAATTCAATTCAGTCTTCCAACAACCTTTTACAGCGAAAAACATTTTGATATTCAGACAAAATGATTTCCAAATATTTACCTTATACATACCAGCTAATTAAAAAGGTGTTTTATAAAATGAATTATTTTTTAGTTAAGCCTAAAGAGTAATAAAAATGTCGTCTTTCAATTTATGTCTTTGCCTTAACATTTTTCATCAAAATAACTAATGGTAGAGTTATCATCTTACTTCTTACTAATATTATAAATGCGAAAGTTTAGATGGATGGATGGATGTTAGAGTTTGTAGCTTAAACGGCTGAACGGATTTTGATGAAATTTCGCATAGATGTAGAGGATAGTCTGGAAGAACACATAGGCTACTCACATTTTTTTTATTAATTCCACGCGGACGGAGTCGCGGGCGAAAGCTAGTAGGAGCATAAATTTGGAATCAGTAAAAGCTCTATTCTAATATTATAAAGAGATTTGTAATTACTAAACCGATTTCAAGAATTCTTTCTCGATTGGAAAACTGTACTAAAACTAAGTAACTTTGAATATGTTTACATGTTTATCATTTTTTTTCAATATCGCGCGGACGACGTCGGGAGTAAAAGCTAATCTATAAATTAAAAAGAAGAAAGATTTGTATTTTTGTATGTATTGAAATAACTCAATAATTACTGGGCCGATTTCAAAAATTCTTTCACCGTTATAAAGCTACGTTATCAGTGACTAATATTGTATAAAATATAACAAATCGTTGCCTAAGATACAAAGTAACAAATTAATATGTAATTATTTTCTTAACTCCGGTTACATCAAACACACTTTCCTAAACGGAAACCTAGTGGCGTAACTTTCATTAACTTTGTTTAGTTTCTGTTACTTAAAGCGTTCCATAGATTTCCCTTGTCTATGACAGGATGTATGGTAGGCCGTAATCAATCAATTAAGTCTCGACGTTTCCGGTTGAAATGATCGCTTTAGTAAGGGGGAATACCGTGATCACGTTACAAATGTTGGCAAAGATATGAATCTTAGAATAAACTAGCTGTTCCCGTGCGGCTTCATCCACATGAAATTATAAAAATCTGTCTTCTCAATTGCAAATTTCAAAATTACCGTTACCATAATAATCTTGCTTCCTTAATGTTGGCAGCTTGTAGTTTATGGTCCCTTTCCGACATGAAGGTTTTCCAATTTATTTATCTCCTAAGTTTAATAGCGTGAAAATATATAGCCTAAAGCGTGTCCTAGGGCTTTTTATTAAAGAAAGAATTATTCAAAAATATGCTGTGATTGCTGACATCCTTCGCCACAAAGTAGTGTGTGTTTACGCTTTATATATTAGTATAGAAGTATAGATAGATAGATATAGATATATATTATTTTTAGACTATTGTGTGTGTTAATTTTATACGTTATTCTCGCGAATCAAAAGAAAACTTCATCGATCACTGATAATTCCTAAACATTCAAAACGTCGTATAAGAAGTCATCTTATGCATCAAGATATATCTGTTTATAAGCTACAAATTGCGGTAATAAAGCTCAATGGATGGTAATTCATAAGACAAATGAGCCAGTTACATAAGCGGTGACACTTCCATTGATGCCACGGTAAGGGCGACCACAATTTCTACGTAGATCTCGGAGTAATATAGCAAATATATGTATAAACACGAACTGTTTAAAACAAATTAAACCTTATAATTTACAAATAATTAATAGGGAAAACATTCATAGGAAAACATCATGAGTAAACCTGTCTGTAAAAAAAATAAAAGATATGTGTGAAGTCGACCGGCATTAAGCCAACATGGTTGATCAAAACATAGTCACCCTTAACTCTCTAGGTAGTCTCTGCGCTCTGCGAGGACATGAAGTGACAATAAGAGCGCACACCTTTGACTAAACTATCGCAGAACTGTTTAGTCGCGCTTTAATTCCTATGTGCTTATATGCAAGTGCGCAAACTACTCGATTTTTAATTGTGCAATTAAACAGTTGAAGGGGCTGTGAAACAATCGACAATCTAACAGTTGGGCGATAGTTTATTCAAAGGTGTGGGCCAGCTCTATAGAAATAACTAAGCAACGATAGACGAAATAATCGTGCAACGTTAATATCTTTTATTTAAATAACAATCCTTTTTGCGAAGCTACCATGCGAGTTAATGTGCTACCAATAACGTATCTCTCAGGGAAAATATCCACCTGTTATGTTCAGTGAGCCGCGCAGCACATATTTTAGTTCACTGACCCATGTACCGCACACGCGACGGATCCTAACTAATACTGAAGTAAATTAGACATATTTTCTGTTTGCATGAACTAGCCTATTTCTAAAGAAAATACAATTGAAAACAATATTGTAGAGTATAAACGTTTAAATAATAAAAGTTATTTGAAATCGTTACGGTTCTCGTAAGCTTTAAAAGAGAAAATCACAAATGAAATCTCCTTGGTCGTCATAATGTACTGCTTATTAATCCTACAATAAACAAAACAAAAAAACATCGAACAGTGTATGAATATTGTAAAAAAAAACAAATGACAATCGACTATCATTCTAATCTTACTAATATTATAAATGCAAAAGTTGGGATGCATGGATTTTTGTATGTAACCTAAACTGAACGGATCTTTATGAAATTTAGCATAGATATATAACATAATCTGGAAGAGCACAATGGCAATTACTTAAGATTTTTGAATTCCGCTCGAACAGAAGTCGCGGGTGGAAGCTAGTTATAATCTGTTAGACGTCTATGTTAGACGTAGACATAAAAAATCTCAGTAAACAAGAGCACTTAATACTTCTGGAATAAACAAGTAAGCGCGGCTGGAGAGCGTTGTTCTTTTGTGTTGGGGTTGCATTATGTTGAGGTACTCGCGACAACGACTATTTCAAAAATGCTTACTTTAAAGAACCTGAAGAATGCTCTATGGACACTAAAAATGCACGCATAAAACCACAATGTTGAATTTATATTGGTCAGGAATATTTTACTTAGAATTAAGCAATTTAATTACAACTTCAGAAGTCCTCTTTGAATGTCCGTGGAGACCTAAAGTGAATTTAAATTGTAAGATTAGTTTCTTAAACTCAAACAAAGTTTTCATTATTATAATGGAATCTGTTACATTATCTAAATTAAAGAATTAAGTCATACGCTTTTGTCGATATTAGTAAAGCAATTAATATAAATTAACGAGCATAATTATTACTCATTAATCACTTAAAATTAAAACTGATTTAAAAACAAAAAGAAAAATTATTAGCGTTCACTAATCTGCCAATTTTTGTTATTTCATTGAAAAATTTTCCCGTTTGAGTTGTAGTGTACTAATTAAATAAATAGATAAGTACACTACAGAGTTATGGTAGACACACAGAGGTCTTTTGAACATCCATACATTTACTATTACACATTCTTTTACATATTGCTTATATTGTTGCTACATTGTGGGAGCCGGTCAAAACTGTCGACTTATTACATCACTATACCTCTTTGAGTTTTGCGAGAACAAAGGAAAAGGAATAAAAAAAAACAAATACAAAAAATTGGAATTATAAAATAGCACTTTTATTTACCACTTTATCTTTTTTTGTTTCATTATATTAAATTACTTTTTTTTTCATTTATTAGACACTAAATTATTCGGAATATATGAAAATAAAAATACTCTTCACTTTATTCTATATTTATTAAAATAAAATAGTTAAATTCATGCTTTTAAATACTCTGGAAACAAGAGATAGTTGTCAACTGCTATATAATTTATACTGCATTTATTTTATTAACAATAATACAGTTTAATATTAAGTCTGACATGCTGCCTTTTATCTTGAATCTTAATAGAAATTTAACTCTTTATTAATTTTCATTAAATTAATTGAAAATATAATTCACGTTCTTGCGTTAATTATTTCTAATTTAACAACTATATTATGTTAGAAAACTTACTTTAACAAATTCCAGACGTCCGCAGCATCACCGACAGTCAAATAATTGACACAAAACATCTCTAATCGCGATAAATTTTCACATAAATAAAGCCAAAAAATCCGCAAAACGCTACAATATTTTCACTCACACTAATGTTCTAAATTCGAATTTAATTTTGTACGTTTGCATTTTGTTTTGAAGGTTCGTTATTTAAGTCAGTTTCAAGGTCATATTTTTATTTGATATTTGCGATACGCCGACACGCGACTGCTACGCCGCCCGGGATCTCTCCGGCTACAGCGGCTGGCTCCCTCCGCGCCGCTCCCTCCGCTCGCACTCCCCCCCACCCCCGCTTGCGTAACTATTGTTATAAATTGAATAATACCTTAACACATACGATCAATTTAGTATTTTTCCGTAGACATTTAATTTCAATAATATAAATACTTGAAAACAAATTTCTTTTAATTTCAACTATAAGTAACAATTTTAATTTATTTACAACTAATTCAATGTTACAGTTTATAATAATACTTCTAATAATATTGTTTTAAAAACAATATTTTTGTGTGAAGATTTTGTACAAAATATTTCGGATTCCCGCAGCATATGAAGCTTCGACCGGCCTACATCTTTCGGGAAAGCCAGCGCGCATGCGTCAAACGGAAAATTAGAAAGAGTCAGTATCAAAATGTGCACAGGTGTAAAAGAGATAGTTGTATAGTCGAAAGTAAGTGCATATAATCAACTCCATCTGTTGTCTGGGCACGTTTGAATTTTAAAAAGATGACTTTTGAACAAAATGTTTTTGCTATTTCACGTACATTGTTGTAATCATAAAACCGTATTATTTATGTCTATAAGTCTGTTTTATTTTACATAGTGACTACAATTATTGTAGAAATAATAATCTGGATATATTAAATAGTTGTAAAATATTGTTTTCTGAAAATTCCTGGTGCATAGTTAATATTTGTATATAAGAAGAAATTATATTGTATATATGATACATATATCATCGTATGTTGTAGATCAATTAATTACTAATTAACAGGCTCTCACGCTCCGACGCTTTTAATTATACTAACTTTTCACGTAGCCCTGCTACGAATACTGTAGCAACAAAACGAATGCCTCGTAGCGGTATATCTAGGGAGATAAATGTTCACTCACTTACGAAAGCGTAAGTTTGAAAGATTTAAAAAATACAATTACAAAAGCCAATATGTATCAATACATTAGTTGGAATTGTTAAAAACTGTGATAACAAAGTTTGTTGTTTATTTATAAAGAAATTTGATTTGTTATTGTAGAAGGAAGAACGAACGAAGGTCAAACTGCATCGTCCTGCCGATGTTTATGTCCGCTAATACTCATAAGAGTAATTTTAAGTGGGATTTATGTCTTCCGTCAGTAATGTATTGTAAGAATTCAAAGAGCCGACTTAAACGCTGGTCTTCCCGACAGATTGTCGCGTCATGTTACCCCTACTATTTGCGTTGCTTAGTTCTAGAAAAATAAAATTCAATTTTGTTTTTATATTTTTATTTATTGATACTTGTAGTACCCGAGGCTCATATTAGTCATATTTATTTCTGGTAGAGATAATTCTAAAGGTAAGAGCAATGTATTATGTTCTTGTAGATGCGTGGCTAGCACATAATTTCATGTGCACATCTATGTTTGAATTTTGAATACTTATGAACTTTACGTTAGACATAATTTGCAAAACTTTCTATATTTTAGCCATAAATGTAGTTTTTCATTTATTTCTCATACCTCTTTTTCCATGTACTATAGCGTCGACTATTGTTCAATCAGATTAACAAGTTTACCTTGATTTGGTATAATGTACATAATGTAATTATAACAATAGTAGTGGTCAATATAAGCTGCCGTCAATATTGTGTTCCCGCAAACAACCGGACATGACGAGATGCATACTATACAATCTTTCTAAACCAGTTTTAACGACTTTTGCGTATGTAAAATAATAAAAAATCGAATCACAGAAGTTCTCTTATTTAATATAATATAAGTAATCTTTTAAATAAATAATTTCATGGTCAGATGAGAGATTTCCATTGCATATTTTGACAAGAAAGAAAATAATTAAACAAAATTATTTTATGACATATTACTGAAAACAAGACACAGTATACGTCCCGAAACCATATAACAAAGCTAAATATTGGAGAAACGTCACGTACACAATTGACGATATAAAATACAAAATTGTTAACAATATACGAATCTTTATCGTTCATATTTGTAGGGAATATTTCATAGAATGTCTTTTATTTGTCTCAATCGAGCCTTCATTGCCGCCATCATGTGAACACGTTGTAAGGCAATAATCAGCGAGCGCTACGCCGTAGAACCCCGTAGCTACTTCCGTAGCATGTTTTTTTCATTTTTCACGCTTTTCCCGCAATCGAATAAACTCAATTGTGTGATATAAAGAAATACGGTTACTAAAATGGCGTGTCGTGTAGAGTATTATTTTTGGTATATTTAGTTAATCTTACTAATAATATAAATGCGAAAGTTTAGATGGATGTTTGTTAGAGTTTGTAGCCTAAACGACTGAACGGAATTCAATGAAATTTGGTATAGATGTAGACGATAATCTGGAAGATCACATAGACTACTCACTTTTGTTTTATTTAATTCTACGCGGACGGAGTCGCGGACGAAAGCTAGTCCAATATAATTTTTAGCCTGTCATTAGAGTACATAATTAAAATTAGTTTTAAAACTAATAATTTCGATAATAAAAATGTAGAATTATTAAAAGAAATTATAAATTTATAAGGTCAGAAGATCAATTTTGTTCCTTGTCTTACACTTTTTAGTGGATTTAAAAGCTTTTTTTTTAATGGCTCCCTACCGAACCTTTCTCAGTAAACATTAAAATACAGGAAACTAAATAAAAGTATTAAAATAAAAGCGTAGGAAAGTTGTATAAAATATTACAATATATTTAAATTCAAGTAACCAGAGAATGGCCTTACAATTTCTAAGTTGCTCTAACTTTAATTTAAATCGAGTCCAAATCACGTAATAAGTAATAGTTTGACATAGTTTTATGTCTAGACAAAGTTACATAGGTACTATGTTCAAGTTGTCTCCAGTAATATTAAAAAAAATAGTAATAAATAATCTTTTAGGGCAACCCCAAGATGATGATGATTTAATTTTCTTTTAATTTCCTTAAGGCTCTTTAGTAGTATAATATTGGTTACACGAAGAGAAGCATAGATTCGCTATATTGAGCGGTGTCAGGTCGACCTTCTGTTTGAATACCAGACCACTAGAAGCATTTATAATGGCGTTCCTCTTTGGAGCTAAACTACATGGGTTGCTTTAGTAAATTTATTTAACATGCTACAAATTAATATATTTAGTACCCAGTTGGGTTAACAAACTTGTTAGAGAAAACGTATAACATCCAACAGCAATAGTAGATTATCTTAAACTAGGATAAATCTTACTACTGTTATAAATGCTAATATTTAGATGCATGTTAGAGTTTGTAGCCTAAACGACTGAACGGATTTGAATAAAATTTGGATTTTTAAATAGACGATAATCTGGAAGATCACATAGACTACTCACTTTTGTTTTATTTAATTCCACGCGGACGGAGTCGCGGACGAAAGCTAGTCCAATATAATTTTTAGTCTGTCATTAGAGTACATAATTAAAATTAGTTTTAAAATTAATAATTGCGATAATAAAAATGTAGAATTATTAAAAGAAATTAATAAGGTCAGAAGATCAATTTTGTTCCTTGTCTTACACTTTTTAGTAGATTTAAAAGCTTTTTTTTTAATGGCTCCCTACCGAACCTTTCTCAGTTAACATTCAAATACAGAAAACTAAATAAAAGTATTAAAATAAAAGCGTAGGAAAGTTGTATAAAATATTACAATATATTTAAATTCAACGAACGTCGAGTACGTCCGGATAGAAGTTGCAATGTCGGCTGAAGCCAAGTTTTATTCAGCCTGTCACTTAAGTTAAATTCAAGTAACCAGAGAATGGCCTTACAATTTCTAAGTTGCTCTAACTTTAATTTAAATCGAGTCCAAATCACGTAATAAGTAATAATTTGACATAGTTTTATGTCTAGACAAAGTTACATAGGTACTATGTTCAAGTTGTCTCCAGTAATATTAAAAAAAATAGTAACATTATCTTTTAGGGCAACCCCAAGATGATGATGATTTAATTTTCTTTTAATTTCCTTAAGGCTCTTTAGTAGTATAATATTGGTTACACGAAGAGAAGCATAGATTCGCTATTTTGAGCGGTGTCAGGTCGACCTTCTGTTTGAATACCAGACCACTAGAAGCATTTATAATGGCGTTCCTCTTTGGAGCTGAGCTACATGGGTTGCTTTAGTAAATTTATTTAACATGCTACAAATTAATATATTTAGTACCCAGTTGGGTTAACAAACTTGTTAGAGAAAACGTATAACATCTAACAGCAATAGCAGATTATCTTAAACTAGGATAAATCTTACTAATGTTATAAATGCGAATATTTAGATGCATGTTAGAGTTTGTAGCCTAAACTACAAAAGGGATCTTGATAAAATTTTGCATAGATGTAGAGTATAGTCTGGAAGAACACATAGTCTTACTTTTGTTTTTATCAATACAACGCAAACGGAGACGCGGACGAAAGCTAGTAAACAATATTCCCAAGTATAGTATCAAGTGTATAGTTATGTATAGATTGTAATTGGATAAACACGTGTCCCACATAGCGACACGTTGATAAGGCGCGAAGTGTCAGAGCAATTTGCTAATATCGCGGCAGGCGGTGCCAAGGTTGGCAGGACGCGGGCTCCTCAATCATCGCCCGGCGTACATCACACCACAGATGCACTAAGGTATACTTATTATGTATATCTATGGATGTAAATGATATTTTATGCATTTCTGATACAAACATACATTGTTATAGGGTTTTGACGGTGGAGGAGATGCATAGGAAGAGGAAATATCTTCTTTATGTGCGTCTCCTCTTCCGTCGTTTAAGGGTAGGCAAGGCATCCCCTTATTGCGGATGTCTATGGGCAGCGATCGCTTCGCCATTTTGGCGGTTTTAGGTGGCCGCTTGCTCGTTTGCCACCTTATAATATATTTAAAAAAAATACTCTTTAACCCTTAAATATGATGGTGCATTTATACATCAGTCTTTTCTTCCTTACGCAATAGACTATTTTGAAAAAAAAAATTATTTATTTTCCCTTAATCTATGTTCAATTTACTACCCGTTTCAATTTATGGTGCTTAAAACGATAAAATCGTGCATTTAAGGTTAATAACGGTATTTTGAACGTCTAGGTAAAATAGAAAACGCTCTTTTTTGACCGACTTCCCAAAAGAAGGAGGTACTCAATTCGTCCATATATTTTTTTTTTTTTTTTTTTTTTTTTTTTATGTGTGTTACGGCATAACTCCGCCCCTGGTAGACCGATTTTGAAAATTCTTTTTTTATCCGAGAGGTAGTGCTTGCAGGTGGGTCCCATTTTTTTGTTTGATTTTTGGAGTCAAAGACTACGGCGTAGTTAAATAGTTTAGCTCAAAATTGCGTGACGAAATTTGGTGTCTTTTTTGCTTTCTATGCTTACGTAGCCTAAACTATAAGACTTACACAAAAATTATGTATGGAAGAATTGTATCCCTTTCAATTAGCTGAATTAAAGTCTGCGATATCATATATCTATCTCTTAAGGTTGTCGCACAATAACCACTTTTTTCATTAAAATTTCGATCAAAATCTATACCCCACTTTCAGCGCTATTACTCGTGTTCGGTATGAATCCTTATCAAAATAAATGTGTCCATCATCAAGAGAATTTAATGTAGATTATAAATACCCTTGGAACTGTGTAATTCCGATAAATAGTTTAGGAGATATCATAAATAGCAAATTACGAGTCGCAGAAAAAAATACCAACTTGTAACAAAGTTTGCTTTCTTGGCTTACGTAGCCTAAACTATAAGACCTACATAAAAATGATGTATGAAAGAATTGTAGGTCATTCAATTAGCTGAATTAAAGTCTGCGATATCATATATCTATCTCTTAAGGTTGTCGCACAATAACCGTTTGTTTCGAGAAAACCGTCAAATAAGTGCAATCGACTTTATTTAAAACGCTTTTATTCTTATTTGGTATGAATCCTTATCCAAATAAATATGTTTTTACGATAGAGTATTATATGAAGATCATAATTGCCTTTTACAGTACGTAATTCTGTGCAAGATTCTAGAAGTTATCAAAATATTAAAACTCACGGGCAACAGCGGCGCGCGGCCGCACCGAATTATGAGTGAATGATCGCAACGATGTATTAGTTCTTTACTTAATTTCTTAGATAATCGATTTAGATAACTCATTATTTGTTTGAAAGCTAGTGATTATCATACTGCGATGTCTAGATTCACTAAAAATCGAGAAATAAATAAACTTTTTAATAAAAAACAAAACCGACTTCCAAACAAAATACACTAAAAACAAAATCTTCTCAAAAAAACAGTACACTAAAAAGTAACGAAATAATTACTTGAAAATAGTAAACCTCCCTTATTGTAGCTGTTATGTCTATATTGTACAATTATTATTACTTTGAAGTCGGTGTCAGTCATTACTAAAAACGTTACTATACTTTCAATTGTCAATTGTTATGGTAAAAATGTAGAAAACCTTACGTAGAAATATCACTGCATATACCTCGGCTGACACCGACATCAAAGTGATAATAATTGTACAATATAGACATAACAGCTACAATAAGGGAGGTTTACTATTTTCAAGTAATTATTTCGTTACTTTTTAGTGTACTGTTTTTTTTGAGAAGATTTTGTTTTTTAGTGTATTTTGTTTGGAAGTCGGTTTTGTTTTATTTCTCTAGTAACTTTACGGTTACAGTAATTTTACTAATGTTAGATAATAAATAATACGGAAAATAGACTATTTTTTCCATATTACTGATAGGTTCATGTATAAAAAAAACGACGATAATATTAAAAACTTTTAATTCTTGATCGATAAAAATAAACAACACAAAAGGATTTAAACTCAAAAAAAAAGATAATTGAACAATTTATTACTAATTACAATTTTTAAGAATATAGCAAATTTCTAGATTACATCAGTGTTATTAAACGTATAAACAAATTTAAATAGACATTAAATAAAGTACATAAAAAAGATTAACTTACATCAAAATTTTAACAATATTTCTTCAATAATAAAGATTCTGTCAATAATTTTGACAATCTTACTAATATTATAAAAGCGAAAGTTTAGATGGATGGATGTTTATTAGTTTCTAGCCTAAACTGCTGAACGGATCGCGATGAAATTTGTCACAGTTGAAGATAATAGTCTGGAAGAACACGTGGGCTATTTACTTTTTTTTTTAAATCCTCGCAGATAAGTCCAATCGCCAATAGCCTAATGGTTTGGGGTACGAACTGCCGATCGTGAGGTCGAGGGTTCGAATCCCGCCATTCGACTATTGTCGTGAACCACATCCTAGCACAAGCCTAGCGCTTAGTTGGAATGGTTAAAGGTAATATTAGTAAATTAGCCAAAATCTACTAATATTTTTACAAAAAAAAAGTCGCGGTCGAAAATTTCACATAAAATGTTAGTCAACAGTGATTCTGCTCACTCTATAAGAGTCACCGACAACATTTTCAGTGCTATATCTTTGTAAGAAATGACTCCTAAGATCTAGACCAGTCTCTCCGCTGGTTCCGTTCATAGCGGTCACCACGTCATTAGTCTTCTTCCCGGATTTAGGACCTAGAGTTAGGTTATATCTCGTTATCTCTAAACCTACATGTCTAGAACTGAATGTTCTACCGAGGGATTTTGTTCTTTTGACTGAGAATTTGTCTTTTGGTATTTTGATATCGTAAATGGGATTGATGATTCCTGTGTAATTTTGTGGGTAGTTTGAATGTTGGTGTAACGTCAGACGTGATTTTACTTGCTCGAGATAGTTAAGATGGTTCTCTAGATCTTGGAGACGTTTTGTTGGTATGTAATCTGGATAGTGGTTGAGAATCTGCAAAAGACGTTAAAATTCGAATTTAAGGGGTCGTTTCCTTAATTAAGCATTCTCTTAGTGATGATTTTACTTACTAACTTCTCTTACCTTAGTGGTCTCTAGATATTCTATTTATTAAAAATAATAAAAAATGTAGCCAGCCAAATGTACTCAATGCAGTAGCTTTTTAATGGTGATAGAGTTTTTGAAATCGGCCTTAAGGTTTTGAGTTATTTCAATACATACAAAGATACAAATCGTTCCTCTTTATAATATTAGTATAGATATGCTATATTGTGTGTATACCTTATTATTTTTGTTGATGTAGCGCGGCAGTGGCGGGGGCTGCGGGGGCTGCGGGGGCTGCGGGGCCGCCTCGTCCCCCGACACGTCATCAGGCGGGCGGCGCCGGTAGCGCTGCACCGACTGCCTTGCGTCCTCGGCTGATTCGGGTAACTTCCAATTACTGCAATTATATGTATAATCTTTATTAGTGGATTTGACGGCGAAGGAGACGCATATCAGAAATATCCTCTTTATGTGCGTCTACGTCATTTAAGGGTAGGCAACGCATCTGCAATTAGATGTCTATGGGCAGCGGTCGTTTCGCCATTTCAGCGGTTTCAGGCGACCGATTGTTTGTTTGTCGTCAAATATCAGCCCCTGATAAACATAAACAGTATTCAATGCCGGCGTAACCACCCAGGGAGCTCTACCCAAATTTCTGTCTCACGTAACTCTGTCCCTCCCTCCAAAGTTGATAAAAATTAGACATCTAGCTCAGGGCGCTTGTAGCGCTAAAGTCGGTATAAACAGTATTATAACATTGTGTTAAAGAACAAAACGAGTTTTGTTATGTAATAGTTAGTTTACATTGTAAATTAGTGGTTAATCTCAATTAGTACCACACAGGGTTCGTCCGTTCCGGAAATGACGTCACAATGTCCAACAAAGGTTTACGCGTGTCCGTTATTACACCGCGTGCGTGGCAAATAAATCGTACAATCTGTCCGGTGTCCGGAGATGTTTGTATTATTAATGTTATTGCAGCAATTTGTACCAACCCTACAACATTATTACTAACACAAATGTTTACAACGGACTGTAGTTTTCATCTAACTTTAAGGTAATTCCATTTAGTTAAATAAGTTGAACCCTCCTTTACTATAAAAGCAGGCACATCTTTGACTAAACTATCGCACAACTGTTGTCGATTGTTTCGCAGCGCATTCAACTGTTTAGTTGCACAACTAAAAATCGAGTAGTGTGTACCTCCATATAAGCTCATAGGAATCAAAGCGAGACTAAACAGTTGTGCGATAGTTTAGTCAAAGGTGTGCGTACTATCTTAGCATTGTTGATCAAAATTTAAACCACCATAAACATAGACTGCAAAATTAGAGTGTAATACTATAGGCCTCTATCCATTTTTCTCATACCTTTGTGGTTTTCACATTGTCCTTTGTTTTAATATCTGGAAAAGTGTTAGCTTATAATAGTACTAGCTGTTCCCATGCGACTTCATCCGCATAAAATTATGAAAATTTTATTTTGTTGTTTACATGTGTCAAATTATCAATTGCAAATGTCAAAATGACATGACATTATGATAAACCATGGCAACCTTGCTTCCTTGGTGTTGGCAGCAACTTATGGTCTCTTTCCCACATTAGGGTTTTTATCCAAAATATTTACCCCCTAAGTTTAATGGTGTGAAAATATAGTCTAAAGCGTGACGGAAGTGTAGGGCTTTTTATTAAAAAAAGAATTATTCAAAAATATGCTGTAATTGCTGACATCTTAGGCAACAAAGAAGTGTGTGATTACGCTTTATTATAATAGTATAGATACAGACCTTGTGGCCCTCTCAGTGCTCCTGGAGCGAGCGGCGCGCGCCAGCCGGTGCAGCGCGAACAGCGCGCCCTCCCCCCCGCCGCACAGGTACGGACACAGCTCTTGTAGGATCTAGACAGGTTTTATAGAAGTTGTCACAAACTGGGATTTTACACAAGAGAGGAAATTCCAACTCACTTATAAAATAAATAAAAATAAAATGACATTTAATCCTAAGCAACACAACACAATCAGAAATAATAACAGAAAAAAAACATGACGTAATAACTAAGTAGGGAAAAAAAATGAAATTAACTAAATAAAAGATTATAAATAATTGTGATGCTGACCGGATTGGGTCCAAGCTCAGCTTAGAATGCTGGGTGCTACTCAATGAGGTACCCAGCGCTGATCTTCCGCGAGAACCCTGAGATCATCCGCACGTCAATAGCAGCGGTGGATAGGCAAAAAAAAAAAAAAAAAAAAAAAAATGAAATTAACTAAATAAAAGATTATAAATAATTGTGATGCTGACCGGATTGGGTCCAAGCTCAGCTTAGAATGCTGGGTGCTACTCAATGAGGTACCCAGCGCTGATCTTCCGCGAGAACCCTGAGATCATCCGCACGTCAATAGCAGCGGTGGATAGGCAAAAATTATAAATTTACGTACATACGATTACAAAATAATAATAATAAAAAAATAAAAATAAATAATCCGTACAGAAACATATTGCAAACTTATCGATAGATACCTTCAGTTTCTTTGTGACTCCAATATGTTTAAGATAGTTCATAATCAGATTTAAAGTGAGACTAGGTGTTACAAGGAGAACTTTATTTATGAGTGTAGAGGTAGACCTAGAAAGAGATGGATTGCGTGAAAGGTAATGATAAAGGGAATGACGACTGAGATGACGTATAATAGTTATTTGGAGGACGAAAACCCGGTACCGACCATACGGGAGTAGGATAAGGTAGGAGAGATGATGATTGAGACTAGTGTCTTGGTCGTCATCAACGTTCTTTTGTCCCTATGAAACGTCAACACAGTATGTACTCTTCCATACATCTCTATTAAAAGTAATATCTAAATTCACTCCCTTATGCATATCCTCTTTCACACAAACCGTCCATTCTTAATACGGTAAAAGTTTTATCGTAATCAGTCTCACCGTGAACCTGCCGCGCTGCAGCAGGCCGGAGACCAGGTCTCCGAGCGCGAGGTGCAGCAGCTCGGGCGCGCTCAGCCCCGCCAGCAGGTTGGCCGGCGACCTGCTGCTCAGCAGACACTCCTCCTCGTACGACCACCCGCACTCCTCCGCCTCCGACGTCCCTGACTCCTCTGATCAACAAATAGTGCTACAATGAGTTAGAATTGAATGAAAAAATCAATACACGACTTCTGAATGTAAATTAAGAGATATCTTTATTAAGAGCGTGCACACACATTTGACTAAAACTATGAGCTTATATGGAGGTGCGAACACAAGTCGATTTTTAGTTTTGCAACTAAACAGTGCAATTAGCTGCAAAACAATCGACAATCGCGCAACTGTTTAGTCAAAAGTGTGCACACGCTCTAAAGATGCAGCATTTATTGGAAAGAATAAAGTTGTCCTATGTTAAATGAATATGCTTTCTTTTGTGTTAGTTAGAATGTTATGAAAAAAGTTGTTGCATTTTAAAAACACTTCGAGAAAACTCTTGACACATTTTCTTCCAATTATTTTAATACGGAACGCAGAACAATTCACTTTGTTTTAATTTGTTTTGGTGTTTTCATGTAAAATTATTATTCACACTCAAAACAATTGTATCTTTTTTGTGTGAACTCTTGTAAACGTTTTCAAGTTAAAATTTATCAATCAATTAAATGCTATTTAAAATTTAAATACTTACCATACAAGGCATCTTTTACACCGTTGATAAAATCTAACGTCTCCAGTAGACTCGGTCTACTCAGAGCTTCCTTGCTCCTCACAGTAGACCCAGCAGACCGCGGCCGTCTTTTCAACTCTTTGATACTTTCCACTGGTTCTGTATACACTAAATTCTTCAGCGTATGATACTTCCGTCTCAAGGTCTTCTTATCCGATTGGTCTGTGATGGAAATTTCTGGAAAGCCGTAAGAAGCCGGTCTACTTCTTCGAGATCTCCGTACTCTCGAGAGATTATCGAGAGTAGACATATCCTGTACGGAACTGGAGGGAATGATGTCAGGCTTAGTGCTACTCCTCCAGAAGTTACCAGATTTCACACTGCGAAGGATTTCTTCGGAGCTCTCGTGACGTCTCATGGTTCTGGATTTTGAGCTAAAAAAAAAAATAATGTCATACAATTCATTTTGTTTCAGATAAAATCACATACATATGAGTAACGAATTATTTATTGGCTCAACACATTTAAAACCAAAAAGTCAATTGTTTTTCATAAGGGGATACTGACAGCTCATCTTACTAATATTATAAATGCGAAAATTTAGATGGATGGATGGATGGACGGATGGATGGATGGATGGACGGATGTTTGAAATAGAGTTTGTAGCCTAAACGGCAGAACCGATCTCAATGAAATTTGGCATAAATGTAGAGGATAGTCTGGAAGAACAGATAGGCTATTCACTTTTGTATTTTTTAATTCCACGCGGACGGAGTCGCGGACAAAAGCTAGTTAAGTTATATAAAGTGATACTTTTTTTAACTAAATTGCTAGTGTTAGTCTTACCCCCTATCGCCCAGTAGTGCGGAGTGAAATGCGGCGAGTACACATCTGGTGGTCAACTTGATCTTGGCGTGCGCTTTGTCGCGGCGGTTCAGCGTGAGCGCCCGCGCACTGCTGTGCTCGCGGCGCGAGGGCAGCCGCACGGGACACGACACCGCCACACCCTCGCCAGTGGGGAACACCAGGCGGAACTCTAATATTAAAAATACAAAAGCCTATACAATGAAAATCTCTTAAAGATGTGGCACTATTGCCACTATCTTATGCCTTGGCTTCTGGAACAGTATATTTCAAAATAAAACATATCTATACTAATGTTATACAGAAGAAAGATTTGTATTTTTGTTTGTATCGTGATAACTCAAAAACTACTGGGCCGATTTTAAAAATCCCTTTACCGTTAGAAAGGTAATTTATCTGTGAGTAACATAGGCTACATTTATTTATTGTTTTTTTTAATTTCACGCGGATGAAGTCACGAGCAACATCTAGTGTTTACTAAATATGTAGTTTTTATAAGATGAATTTCGAAATTACAAGTTGTTAAATGCACACTGAAAACGCACGGTATATCTTCACACGAGTATCTTATAAATAAATGAAGCTATGACTGATTGTTGTCCCTACCCCTGCATCCCCTATCTGCAGATATATCGCCCCAATCAAGGGGAAAGCTTTGCTACTACTGAACTTTTTGAAAGTTACATTTCCCTTGAGAGACCGCTACGCAGGGGTGTATTCACGACCTTATTTTATATTTATAACAATGAATACCATACTAGTTTCTACAAACTACACCATTAAGAATATTGAAAACTTATGTTGTTATTGCAAGACAATATACAATACTTAAAGCTACATTTCATGTTTTTATTATACTAATATTATAAATGCGAAAGTTTAGATGGATGGATGGATGTTTGTTTGAGTTTGTAGTCTAAACGGCTGAACGGATCTTGATGAAATTTGGCACAGATGTAGAGCATAGTCTGGAAGAACACATAGGCTACTTACTTTTTTAATATCACGCGGACGGTGTCGCGGGCGAAAGCTAGTTGTTAATAAAAATTGACTTAATCAAGACAATAGGTCTGTACACGACCATGAGCGTCTTCTAGCACCTCTGTGTTCCCGCCACTCATTTGCCTTCCTTATAATAAAAATAAATATTTATATCGTAGTTGTTTAAATAAGTCTACAAGTTGTCGAAAGTATTTTTAAACTTTCTTATCCCGTGAAAGTAGATAATCCCAAAGCCAAGTAACCCTTGCAGGACAGGAGAGGGTTATTGCCACACCCCGAATCGAACTTGGCTTGGGCCGGCGTGTCAAGGAGTTATTGTAACTGGATATGCCACCGTGCTTTACTTTGAACCACGCTCGATTATTACGTCGGCGAAATTGTTACAATTTGTTATACCACAAAAGTGCCTTATCCAGTCTTCTATTGTATTGCTTATTAATAATTTAACATATCTTGTTAAGTCGCAAGTTTAATAAACAATAAAAATAAATCGATTATCAGATGTTTCTTCTAATTAGCACACGACTAAAGGCACTTCCATTAATTGTGTATCAGGGCCGCAATCTGACCCGGCATTAACTTTTCACCAGGCACCTTTGACCCTTACTCGAGAGCCCCACCGCCGAGAGCAAGCACTCTCTCGAGTTCAACTCTAACTGGCAGTATTAAAATGTAAACGCATGCACACACAAACCGGCGTTGTGTTGAAATTTTGATCCGAGAGGATTCGAATCGGCTATCCGAATTGCAGTTTCGTCTGGTAATGTAGTTGACAAAAACTAATTACAGTTTTTACATATAAAGCCAATTTAGTAACATACACAAATACGATTTAAAATTGACAATTAAATACAAAAAATGACAAGATAGCCTTTAAGACACTGTCAAATGTTAAGTTTTTTATCACAAAGATTTAAAACACTTGGATAGGGCGGAAAACTTTGACTAAACTATCGCACAACTGTTGTGCGATTGTCGATTGTTTCGCAGCCAATTCAAATGTTTACTTCCTAAAAATCGAGTAGTGTGCTCACCTCCATATAAGCAGATACCACCCTCATAGAAAGCAAAGCGAGACTAAACAGCTTTGCGATAGTTTAGTCAAAGGTGTGCGCTCTTAATTGATAAGATAAATAGAAACGTGGTTATTAAAGAATTTATTTGTACCCTGTCAGTCCCAAAGTCTCTAAACAAAATCCTTGCTCGTGTAATATTAACAAAAACAATTCATAGAAAAGGGCCCAGTTAAAGAACAACAGCCCAGTTTAGTACAAAGCGTCCTGACTGCGCCCGCAGCAAAGCTGGAGAGCTATGTAGGCCGAGTGCCGGCTGCTTGTGCCATTGTGCACACGACTGGTAAAACAAATCGTTTATTTACCTAACAATTCGTTCATAAAAGACCTACATGAAATTCATGACGTTTTAACCATAATAGTGATATTTTGTACCAAGTCTAACGCAAGTACAACTTAAACCAAAGTTACATTTAGGTACATATGTATGTCAGTATAATGTAAGATGAGATTGTCGTCAAATAATTTTTATTCGTTCACAAAAGATTACAATTGGCATATAGGAATTTGCTCGTGAAATTATGCAACTAATGTAAAGCAGATTAGGCTTCGAACCCCTAGGTGGGGACGTAGTGAGCTGGTGATGATGAATGTAAAGGAATAAGAAGATATACTAACCTACATGACGAAATCTATCCACAAAGTCGACCATAGCCTTCGCCCAACTCATAGTCTTAGCAGCATCCAATAATCCCATACAAGGTTCTATCTCCCCGCTGTGAACTCCTAAACAATATTCCTCCAGACCTTGACGTTCCACCTCACACTTTCTAGCATCAAACTCTTCCAAGAACCAGCAATTTTCTATAGAAACATCAAAAAGAGCATCCAAGTACGGCTTTAGGACTGGTCCTAAATACTTCTTATCTTCTTTAACTCCTTTATGAAGCCATAGAAGAACGTGTTTCATGAGATTAATGTCGGATAAATCTTCTTTTCTTAGTTCTGGATCTCTTCTAGCAGCATCTATGAGGCAGGCTGATGACGCGTCGTAGTAATCTTTTAATTTGTTCCATTTCTTCGACCTTATAACGAAAAAAACATAGTTAACATCTATCAGATAAGAAATATTCCTTTAGTTCTAATCGGAGTAAAGGAACAGAAGATAAGAGAATTTTACCTGTAAGCTGACAGTTCCTTGTCAAATTCCCCACCATTTCTATTAAGAATGTTATAGAGGTAGGCATCCCGCGCCTGATCCAGCACTATCGCCAGCACATGCACCAGCTCCTCGATAGACTCCTGATGCTGGGATGTGGCTTGTATCAGATTCTCCTTGAACGTGTTTCCATTATCCTAAAGATTATTGAATCATAAATTCTCTTACTTATGTTATAAATGTGAAAGTTTAGATGGATGGGTGTTTGTTAGAGTTTGTAGAGGTTAGTCTGGAAGAACACATATACTTACTTTGGACGGAGTCGTGGGCAAAAGTTACATTAGTGGAAATGATACGTGTGCGATGACGTCATTGACTTGTTGACAAGAAGTGAGAATGTTTCATACGACTTACATAGGGCATCATGTTCTTGCAGGTGATGAGCTCGCGCGCCACGCGACTGAGGTAGCGCAGCTGTCGCGGGCTGCAGCTGTTGCCAGCAAGAGAGGACTTCGACTCCTTGTTGACGCTCTCCCAGCGACTGAACAACGCCGCCTCCAACGACTCTGATGGTGATCGCTGGATTTCTTCCCCCACTATACAGAAGCAATTGGATATCATACTTCATACTAATATTATAAAAGCGAAAATTTAGAAGGATGGATGGATGTTTGTAGCCTAAACGGCTGAACAGATTTCGATGAAATTTGGTATAGATGTAGAGGATAGTCTGGGAGAGCACATAGGCTACTATTTTTTGTTTTTATTTAATTCCATGCGGACGGAGTCGCGGATGAAAGCTAGTATTTTATACTTGAAGTAACTTAATGATTGATTTGTAAGCTAAAGTGAAATAAAAGGATTAGTTCAGTAGGAGTTTTAATAATTTCATCAATAGCAATAGCATGGGAAAATGGGAAACCCCATGTAATTTAATTAAACTAGAGCATAGAGGATATCCTCATACAATTTACCAGCTAGTTTGTGGAGGTGTAAGAGGCAACTCCTGATGCAGACAGCGTCAGTCGCCCAGTCGTCGTCGCGCGCGCCGCGTCGCGCCAGCTCGCCGCGCTGCGCCGGGAACAGGAAGCCGGCCTGGCCGCCGCGACAGCATACCTGCAATAACCTGACAACAAAATACATAAATAGCATAAAAAAGGCCATTAAAGACCAAAGACCGAAGGTCTAAGCCATGGAAATATCAGTGCCCACATTACAACTTCTACTTCCCAAAGCAGAGATCTCATGCGCGGTTTCCACTTGGCCAATACAGTTGAGTAGCGTTCAACAAATGGACTGTCAATCAACTGGCACAGTATAAACACCAACTGAAGCCAGTGACGTAATACAACCTATGACACTGTCGCAACTGTTCAACTGTACATGCCAAGTGAACCACACATTAATGTTTTCAGCAGATTCTTACGAATCTAGAACGAGGAGCAGATGATGCGAGGCGTGCGCGGCGGCGAGGCTCCTGGCGGCGACGCTGTGCAGCTGCGCCGCGCGGTGCAGCCGCCGCCGCAGCGCGCACCACGACATGTAGCGGCTCAGCAGGCGCGTGGAGCCCTGCATATTTATATAACCAAGAAGAAAATTCCTCGTTTCTCACCTACTTAGTAGCAGATAACTAAGACTTAAGCCTTCCTACACCTATATGAACCTCCGCAGTGACACTGTGCGCCGTGTAACCGGACCTTTAAAACTAAGTTCGGATGTCAGCCATCCTCAATCACATTCTAGGAAATAGTAAGGTTCGCCTGACGGATACGTTACGGAGGACATCATCATCATCACCATCATCATCATCATCATCATCATCATCATCATCACCATCACAATTAAGTATGTTATCTTATCGGTTTTTTATGGGACAAGTATTAACATCTAATTATGACGATTAAGAGATTAATTAAGAATTTAAAAAGTCCTAACCTAGTGTCCACTGTGCTGACTAACCTGATAAGATCCTTCGCGCATATTATCAATGAGTGCATTCAGAGCTCCAGCTACTCTGGCGACCGTGGAGAGGTCTGAGCAGTGCGTGTCCAGCGCGGCCTCCAGCGCGGGCTGGCGCAGCTGCCACAGCGCGCTGCGCTCGCCCCCCGCGCCCCCCGCGCCCCCCGCACCACCCCCCACACCGCCAGGGGGACCCACTGCCGCCGCGTAGTAGCCCTGCAATTTACTATTGCATCTAAAACCACTGCTGCCTTCTACTGCAAAGCCGGCAGGTAAGACGCAGGGAGAGGCCCTCTCAGACTGTGTCCCCTGCACGCCCTTACACCACGCCTGGCCAGTTATACTCCGACCCGCCACCGGCAACACACAATTGTATTCTTCATTTACCTTGTTTGTAATCATTTCCCATTATAATATTCAACTGCAAAGCCTATTATTTATCTACAAACCAATATACAGCCCACATTTACAAACACAAAGGATAGAAAAGAACAACTTAACGGCATTTCCACATGATGTGGTCTTCTAAAACAAAAGTAAATAGATCTATTTTGCAAAGATCAATTTTCTAAAGGATTGGACTCCACAGCATGATCGAGAAGGGAGTGATGCTGAGATGACGGATGAAACGAGTTATTTGGAGGACGAAAACCCGGTGCACCCTACGGGAGTAGGATAAGGAGATGATGATGATGAGATTTTGTAGTATGAAGTTTGTGGACCTCCTGAGCGGCGGTGTAGTGCAGCAGCGCCAGGGGGTGTGTGAGCGGCGGGCGGGCGGGGCGCGGGCCGCAGCCGGCCGCGCGCGCGCTCAGCACCAGCTTGGCCTCGGCCTGCGCCGCGCCCACGCGCACCAGCACCCACGCCGCGCCCTCCACTATCGCCAGCCGCCGCTCGCAGCTCCTCTGCTGGGATACTGCCGAATTCAAACACTATTGGACACATTACATCTTACTAATATTATAAATGCGAAAAGATGGATGTTTGTTAGAGTTTGTAACCTAAACGGCTGAAAAGATGCTATCCCCTACGTCTCTACGTCTATACCAAATTTCATCGAGATCTGGAAGAATACATAGGCTACTCTCACTTTTGTTTTTTTTTATTCTACGCGGGCGGAGTCGCGGGAAAACCTACTACTTAAATAATCTTCTTTCCTACATATAAGATCTATAATTATTTATAGCTTTTGTCGACGCAAGCATCAGTTCTCCCTACAGTTTTAAATAACTTCCCAATTTTAGATACTGTTTTCATTTTCACTTGTTGTTAATTGCTCATCGAAAGCTAACTCTAGCCATTATAATAATTTATTTTGATGATTGGAAGTTTAAAACAAACATAATCAAACTTCGTCAACAACTTCAATTTTACATCAGCACAATACTGTAATTTAGTTTTGATATTGTATTGTTTTCCCAACACAAACAAAATTAAACAATGTTGCTTGTATTTAATAATTTCATATGAATGAGCATTTTATTGAATAGGTTTTTACGTAATAAATTATAGATGATTTAATACGCGTTCTTTAGACTTTTTTGATGTCTGTACACAAATAAATATTACATCACCGAACTACCACGAACATAACCCGTTTGTAGTTCGTCTAGGAAAATTGAAAAGAGATAGCAATATGCATAAATTATAAGCTAATAATTTGAATTTAACGGTTACGTTTAACCGATGAGACAAAACAGTATGCTTTATGCAAGATTGTAACTGTCACTTGACGTGAAAACTGGCAGAGCTGAGAGTCTGTAGTGGACTTACCAGTCTCCAAATAGCAGTATCGCTGCGGGCGCGCGAAGGCGGCTGCGCGTGCGCTGAGCACGCGGGACGCCCCGCCCCCCCGGCCGCGCGCGCCCCGCGCCAGCAGCTGCACCCAGCGCTCCACCACCTTGTCTCTACAAAACAGCAATTCAGTATTAACATCTATATCTATACCTATACTAATGTAATAAAGCGTAAACACACACTTCTTTGTTGCCTAAGATGTCAGCAATTACAGCATATTTTTGAATAATTCTTTCTTTAATAAAAAGCCCTACACTTACGACACGCTTTAGGCTATATATTTTTACGCTATTAAACTTAGGGGGTAAATAAATTGGAAAAAACTTTCACGTGGGAAACAGGCCACAAACTACAAGCTGACAACATTAAGAAAGTAAGGTTACTATGGTAACGCTAATTGTTATCCAATGTCAAAAACCTTCTCATGAGTATTTGAATTTTGTCATTTTCAATAAAAAATTTCAAAAATGTAAACAAAAAAAAAGTTTTTTATAATTTAATACGGATGAAGCCGCACTGGAACAGCTCATTCAGAATATCTGTAATCCCTTGAGATGCCACCCATTCTGTTTTAATAACGATCATTTAGATCTTCGACGTTTTAGATGAAAAATATACATATTGAATTTCCTCAAGAATTTATTTTGATGATTGGAAGTTTAAAACAAACATAATCAAACTTCGTCAACAACTTCAATTTTACATCAGCACAATACTGTAATTTAGTTTTGATATTGTATTGTTTTCCCAACACAAACAAAATTAAACAATGTTGCTTGTATTTCATAACTTCATATGAATGAGCATTTTATTGAATAGGTTTTTACGTAATAAATTATAGATGATTTAATACGCGTTCTTTAGACTTTTTTGATGTCTGTACCCAAATAAATATTACATCACCGAACTATCATGAACACAACCCGTTTGTAGGTCGTCTAGGAAAATTGAAAAGAGATAGCAATATGCATAAATTATAAGCAAATAATTTGAATTTAACGGTTACGTTTAACCGATGAGACAAAACAGTATGCTTTATGCAAGATTGTAACTGTCAGTTGATCTGAAAACTGACAGAGCTGAGAGTCTGTAGTGGACTTACCAGTCTCCAAATAGCAGTATCGCTGCGGGCGCGCGAAGGCGGCTGCGCGTGCGCTGAGCACGCGGGACGCCCCGCCCCCCCGGCCGCGCGCGCCCCGCGCCAGCAGCTGCACCCAGCGCTCCACCACCTTGTCTCTACCAAACAGCAATTCAGTATTAATTTCTATATCTATACTAATATAATAAAGCGTAAACACACTACTTCGTGGCGTAGGATGTCAGCAATCACAGCATATTTATGAATAATTCTTTATTTAATAAAAAGCCATACACTTACGACACGCTTTAGTTTATATATTTTTACGCTATTAAACTTAGGGGGTGAATAAATTGGAAAAAACTTTCACGTGGGAAAGAGGCCCCAAACTACGAGCTGACAACATTAAGGAAGTAAGGTTACTATGGTAACGCTAATTGTTATCCAATGTCAAAGACCTTCTCATGAGTATTTGAATTTTGACATTTTCAATTACAAATTTCACAAATGTAAACAAAAAAAAAGTTTTGTATAATTGAATACGGATGAACCCGCACTGGAACAGCTCATTCAGAATATCTGTAATCCCTTGAGATGCCACCCATTCTGTTTTAATAACGATCGTTTAAATCTTCGACGTTTTAGATGAAAAATATACATATTGAATTTCCTCAAGAATTTATTTTATTATCACACTAACACATACAACTCGATAAATGCCCTACAAAATATACCTGCAAAGGTATCCTGTAGGCGTCAGGAACTCTGCCCATTTGTCAGCCTCCCTACCCGTGAGCAGAATCTTGCCGTAGCCTGCAGGCCCTTCTTGCAGCCGGCAGTGCGCGCTCTCCGCGTTCAGGGTCGGCAGACCATCCAGCGTCACCAGATATTCCAGAGAACGAGATCGCATCTAAACAAACCATGAATTCAAAATTTGTGCAATTTCTTCTTCATGCTGCAAAGTAGTTCAGTTGGTTCTTACACAATACAAATCTATCTAAGCTAAAAAACAGATCAGTAATAAAAGAAGTACCTTTTTGTTTCTATGCAATGCGATCAGATGGCAGCACCTGAAACGCGGATCCCTCTGCCCGGCGCCGTCCACTATGCGTTGCACGATTCCCTCCACAATGCATTCCGTCTCCGTTGATATACGACCTACAAGATCATACCATCATCACCATTTATATTATAATTGTTAACACTGTCCACCGACAAAAGATCATATCATCATCACCATTTATATTATAATTGTTAACACTGTCCACCGACAAAGACATATCAAAAATATAATAAAAAGTATGATTTTAGGCGAAAAACAAAAGAGTGCAAGATGTGACATGAAGAAAGTAAGAACGTAAATGTGATCTCTTGAAATAATTTGTATAACTATATTGTGTAAAAGAATGAATAAAGAAGTCATAAAAACAAGATGGTACTAGTTTACATTTTTTATCAAATCTTTAACATTGCTTAAGAGCGTGCACACCCGAAACTAAACTATCGAGCAACTGTTTAGTCGCGCTTTGCTATGAGCTTATATGGAAGTGCGCATACTACTAGATCTTTAGTTGTCCAACTAAACAGTTGAATTAGCTGCGAAACAATCGACAATCGAACAACAGTTATCTGATAGTTATCAAAGGTGTACGCTTGCTCTAAATATTTACTCTAAAGGTGCGTACTAATCGATATTACATTTAGCTGGTTTTCCCATAGTAATACTGATTACTCGTACATCATTGCTCACCGTGTAACATGTTACACTATGTAACGTCGGACAGTACGCACCTTAAAGGATCCGAACGGTATACGGCAAATGTGCCATATAGGTTAGTTCTTACCTCGATCAAGGTTTTTAAAAGGGAATGAATATTTTGTCAGTGTTTTTAGATAGATTATTTTGTGAGTTTATAAAAAGTCATTATTAAAACAGATGTAAACGTATACAATCAGACACGAATGGTATTGTAATATAACACGTAGCTGTTTGTGCTTCACCATAATAGCTCATTGTATTCACTCCCTTGCCCCCCTTTGCTTACATTGGTAAGTACTCAGTCACGATATTCATATCATGGTAACTTTGTAATTGTCATTTAAATAATTCTTCGCTATAGCAATGGAGTATTTAAGGTCGATCAAATACAAAACCTTTTAAAAACAGATGACGTATTTACGACGTAATACCTTTCTGATCCTCCTCATACAAGATATCAATGTATGAATTGAGAGCGCGAAGTTGGTGCAAAGAGAAGCGCAATCCGGAGGCCGGCAGCCGCAAGTCAGCGCCCGGCACCTCGCCCACCAGCCCGGATGCTCCGGAACCCATTACTGATACCAATTACCATACATTACTGACACCCGACAATACGAGTAGCCATTATTGTTCAAATCCTATTAAATTAGCAATACGGACTAGATGGCGTTGCTAAATTTAGAAATGGCACTGTGATTGCGTTTTTTGTTCTAATGATAGAGACGAAACATAAGGTCCTTCGAGCCGGATTTAAACCAGCTATGGACGTTTTGACAAGAAAATATACGATTTCCGGTTACACATTTTCGGAGTTTTAATTTAAATGTGATTTAAAAGTGACAGATGACGTATTTACGACGTAATACCTTTCTGATCCTCCTCATACAAGATATCAATGTATGAATTGAGAGCGCGAAGTTGGTGCAAAGAGAAGCGCAATCCGGAAGCCGGCAGCCGCAAGTCAGCGCCCGGCACCTCGCCCACCAGCCCGGATGCTCCGGAACCCATTACTGATACCAATTACCATACATTACTGACACCCGACAAACTATACGAGTAGCCATTATTGTTCAAATCCTATTAAATTAGCAACACGGACTAGATGGCGTTGCTAAATTTAGAAATGGCACTGTGATTGCGTTTTTTGTTCTAATGATAGAGACGAAACATAAGGTCCTTCGAGCCGGATTTAAACCAGCTATGGACGTTTTGACAAGAAAATATACGATTTCCGGTTACACATTTTCGGAGTTTTAATTTAAATGTGATTTAAAAGTGACAGATGACGTATTTACGACGTAATACCTTTCTGATCCTCCTCATACAAGATATCAATGTATGAATTGAGAGCGCGAAGTTGGTGCAAAGAGAAGCGCAATCCGGAGGCCGGCAGCCGCAAGTCAGCGCCCGGCACCTCGCCCACCAGCCCGGATGCTCCGGAACCCATTACTGATACCAATTACCATACATTACTGACACCCGACAATACGAGTAGCCATTATTGTTCAAATCCTATTAAATTAGCAATACGGACTAGATGGCGTTGCTAAATTTAGAAATGGCACTGTGATTGCGTTTTTTGTTCTAATGATAGAGACGAAACATAAGGTCCTTCGAGCCGGATTTAAACCAGCTATGGACGTTTTGACAAGAAAATATACGATTTCCGGTTACACATTTTCGGAGTTTTAATTTAAATGTGATTTAAAAGTGACAGATGACGTATTTACGACGTAATACCTTTCTGATCCTCCTCATAAAAGATATCAATGTATGAATTGAGAGCGCGAAGTTGGTGCAAAGAGAAGCGCAATCCGGAAGCCGGCAGCCGCAAGTCAGCGCCCGGCACCTCGCCCACCAGCCCGGATGCTCCGGAACCCATTACTGATACCAATTACCATACATTACTGACACCCGACAATACGAGTAGCCATTATTGTTCAAATCCTATTAAATTAGCAATACGGACTAGATGGCGTTGCTAAATTTAGAAATGGCACTGTGATTGCGTTTTTTGTTCTAATGATAGAGACGAAACATAAGGTCCTTCGAGCCGGATTTAAACCAGCTATGGACGTTTTGACAAGAAAATATACGATTTCCGGTTACACATTTTCGGAGTTTTAATTTAAATGTGATTTAAAAGTGACAGATGACGTATTTACGACGTAATACCTTTCTGATCCTCCTCATACAAGATATCAATGTATGAATTGAGAGCGCGAAGTTGGTGCAAAGAGAAGCGCAATCCGGAGGCCGGCAGCCGCAAGTCAGCGCCCGGCACCTCGCCCACCAGCCCGGATGCTCCGGAACCCATTACTGATACCAATTACCATACATTACTGACACCCGACAATACGAGTAGCCATTATTGTTCAAATCCTATTAAATTAGCAACACGGGCTAGATGGCGTTGCTAAATTTAGAAATGGCACTGTGATTGCGTTTTTTGTTCTAATGATGGAGACGAAACATAAGGTCCTTCGAGCCGGATTTAAACCAGCCATGGACGTTTTGACAAGAAAATATACGATTTCCGGTTACACATTTTCGGAGTTTTAATTTGATTCCGATTTATTTCTAGCGAGGGTCAAGCTCAATTTACTGATAGCGGTCAATCTAAATCAAAAATCGATTATTCATGTATCGTTCAATGTACAGTACTTAGTGATAGCAATTGTTCAGCGTCCGCCGGAAGTGCTTTATCTGACGCCGGTCATGCGCACAGGTGACCGTGAGGGAGCTGTTACTGCTCTATACTAAATTGTATTATGTTATACTATTCAGTTATTTGATCGTACAGTCGAGGACGTTTATATCCTACCCATAGGTGCAATGTTAATTGACGCTTTTCTTTGCAACAGAAATAAGTATGAAGTTGAACAACATTTTTTTTTAATACGGATTTTTTTTCTTTATTGACATTGGAAATTCACGGTTACTCACAAAGCGCAAAAACTCCGTGACATTGTCTTTTAGTAGATAATGCTGTAAAACATCTTGTCCTTGCTATGCACGAATTGACTTCATCGTGTAACACATTAACGATAACACTTACTTAACCTAACTTATCTTTAACCTCGTTTGAGTATTACTTAGGTGTTGATACTAGGAATATTACAATGAAGTTTTCATGATCACCAAACATACGTCATTTTAACAAGGTTGAAAGTCCCCCTTGCCGCCTTGCTGAAATGACATATAATAAGTCTGGGGACCATCGGATTATCGTTATAAATGCGAATTAATATCATAAATGCGAAAGTTTAGATGGATGGATGGATGTTTGTTATAGTTTGTAGCCTAAACTGCTGAACGGATCTCGATGAAATATGGCATGAATGTAGAGTATAGTCTAGAATAACACATAGGTTACTTGTTTTTGTTTTTTTGAATTCCACGCGGACGGAGTCGCGGGCGAAAGCTAGTTATTCTATATTTTTTTGTCTAAATTACGTTCGTTTAGTGAAACGGGCATGTCACAGGCGAGCGATTATCGACCTTCTATTTGAATGCAAGTTAAAAATGACGCGTCATTTGTCCATTGACGGTAATTGTGGTGATTTACCGATGACCATGGACGGTAACAATGTTCACCATTTTTTCGTTACATGTTGACTTAATAGAATATATTATCTTTTTATTATACAAGTCACAGTCATTGTTTTAACTATGACTTAGTACATACTCTATTATTTAATGGCTAAACATTATTCTCTATTCTTCGATAACTATTGAGATGTTTTTGTATACTTCAATATTAATGGTCTGAAAAAACTTGTTAGATTCAATATTCAATGTAAACCTAGACACAATTGGCTGAGTGTAATAAAATTGAATCGGGCACAGACGATATAAAAAAGATAAAAAAAAAAGTTTCAACTCTTCCAAGTCAGTGTAAACAACAATCTTTAAATGCAGTGTAATTACCCCGCCAGAGGTCGGGAGAGCTCACCCTGAGTGATACCATTTACCTCATTAACCTACTTTTCTATTTTCTACGTACATTGTGTATTAGACGCAAACAAGAGTGTACATTAAGACGTTAGTGTTACTTTCAAATTCAAGAAAAAGGGACTGCCATTTTTGCATTAACAAGGAAAATAGTTACACCGGCAGTAAAATGGTTAAAGAAAAAATAAGCATAATCTAAATGTAATTACGAGTAACTCGAGGGTTCCCTAAGGAGTTTTAACCCGGGACATTTTGTACGTCATCGCTTAAAAGTTGACGTAACTTTTATGTCACTTCGCTAGACGCCTTTAAGCTTAAAGTATACAAGTATGTTTGTCAAAAATAGCATCATTTAATCAGGGATCGATGACGCATACGTATAGGAAGGTGTAAAGCATAAAATACTTACACTATAAAAGACGCTCAAAATTAAAAAATATATTTTCCAAAAAAAAATCTCAACCTAAATTTTGTTCATTGCTTCGTTTTAAAGATAAAAGTCTCTAACTCTGCTAACTGACCCACACATAAGAAATCTGAAGACACATTAAAACACATTCACGTTCATAAATAACTCTATTTAATTCACATTTTTCAGAAGGCGCATTGCCGCACAAACCTCCTCTCAATTTAAAACTCGTTTTAACTTTTGAATTTCAGCCACGCAATTTTGGTCGGGTTAATTCAAAAAAGGAACGAAGCAATTTAATTCGTTATCTGCATGCGGCCAGTATTTGAGTTGTGTGTTTATTTTTTAATTTTCTTATTTGAACGATTTTAACTCATCAATTTTAACACTTTTAACGATTAACGCAGCAGAACTTGTTGTATAATTAACAAACATAATATAAAAAATCCTACCTTCTAAATAAAACTTGAATCCATAACTAATCAAAAATAAATTAAAAACGAACGTAAAACAAAAGTTAACTTTTTACATTTTTAAACGTCAAAATTTTCCGCGCGAACCAAACTTTTTCTGTTGTGTAAAACACTGGCAATGAAGTATACAGCCAGCTCGAGGCGCGGCGGGAAACGAGTGTTTGGTTTGTGTTTGGCTCGCATGGGAGCACGGAAGCGGCTTTTAGCCGAATAGGCTATTGTACACGATGACTATTGTATTCGCTGCTCGTTTTGAATTATTATCGTGTACACATCTTTGCTTAATTTTACCTCAATATTTACCTTCTATACGTTTATAACCAATATTCATTTTAAAACATTTTTGATTTCTAAACCGTTATGAAATATTAGAATAATCATTAATTACCTCTATACTCTATAACTAGGGAAACTATCAATCTAAGACATTTTAGAAAGTTATAAATCATAGGTTTCGCCAGAAGAGGTACAGGGGTAGCTGCCTCCCTTAGAGACGTCAAAAATGTAAAATAGATACGAAAACTTCCAGTAAAAAGATTACACTAATGCTAGGAGTCCCTTCTCTACGTCTGGCGTCGTGTTTTCATCACTATTCAAAAGACATCGGGAAAATAGACACTTCTGCCGGATATACCAAATCATGCGCCTGGATGTCCCTTCTTTGTGGCAGTTATGTAAAACTACGTAACTAGTAACTGAGAAGTTACAGACAGATAACTGATAAAACAATAGATCTTCCAAAATACACTTAAGTAAGCTTTATCGAATAGATCTACGTAATGGCTATTGTTTCAACAGCGAGGATTCGTGTCAGGAATCTTATCAGGGTAACTGCTATCAGGCAAGTTTCGTACCATCGTATCGCCGCGCGAGCTCAAATTAAAAACCTATTAAGGCCACCCAACTTACAAATTCTTAAATTATCATGTGTGCGCAATTCTTTAACGTGTTTTGTTCAAGCTTTTGCTCCGTTTGTTTTTGTAATGTAATATTGTAGATGAAATAGATTTTCCGTATTTACATCATTTGTGTTCTAGGAAAGTTATGTTTGTATGATTTTTGTATCTCATCTATACTATCTATACCTCTATACTATTATAATAAAGCGTAAACACACACTACTTTGTGGCGTAGGATGTCAGCAATCACAGCATATTTTTGAATAATTCTTTCTTTAATAAAAAGCCCTACACTCACGACATGCTTTAGGCTATATATTTTTACGCTATTTAACTTGGGGGATAAATGAATTGGAAAAAAACCTTCATATGGGAAAGGGACCATAAACTACAAGTTACCAACATTAGGAAGCAAGGTTGCCATGGCTTGTCATCATGTCATGTCATTTTGACATTTGCTATTGATAATTTCACAAATGTAAACAATAAAATAAAGTTTTTATAATTTCACGCGGATGAATCCGCACGCGAACAGCTAGTCTTGTGTCAAATCTGACACGTTCCGACCTTCATCAAGGCTTTAAAAAAATCCCTCAAGTTTTTAAGCCTTCATGAGCGTGAAATAAAACCTATGACTAACAACACTAAGACAGTATTTATGTATTAAAGGATAGTTAAACGTTGATAACAAGTCTATGTACAAGTATAATACAACTGTAGCCGGTAAAGTTAATCAATAGCATATAAATGGACTGATTAAATTAAAAATGTCGTCATCACTCAGGCTTATCTGTGTACACGAGAATGTATTTGCGTATAAGGCATGTAAATAATTTCTTATCACACATGTTACTTTTAAAAGTAACTAGCGACCCGGCCCGGCTTCGCACGAGTCTAAAGATGATACGAAAATTGACATCACTTTACAAACCTCTAACATTATTGTGATTTGTGATACATTCCTGTTGAATCACTCAATCTATTTAAAAAAACTGCATCAAAACCCGTTGCGTATTTGTAAAGGTCTAAGGCAGACAGACGGACAGACATCAGGAGCAAATTTTGTTTTATACTATGTAGTGAAGAGGGCAAATGAACGACGGAAACACGGAAGTGCTATCTAACGCATATGGACATCCGCACCATCAGAGGAACTGCAGTTGCCGTCCTTTGGAAAAGAGATACCTGCTTCTTGAAGGACATTATCATACTGGTTTACTTTTCTATTACACATGGGGACTGAGGTGCTCGGAACATACACTATGTTAAAGGAGACTAGGACTTAGTTAACCACGCTGCAGACGGCAAATATATACTTTAATAAGTGACGTGACTATTCACAAAGGTGTGTACCAAAACATTCGTGACGCCTTATCAAGCAGCACGTAGACGTGATCCGAGGTGCCGAGGTGGCAATCAGACGATCTCGTGCCTGGCGGCAGTTAGTCGAATAAATTAAAACTTAACCGGCGCCGAGCGAACTACGCCGCAATGAATTAATACACGTACTGCTTTGATATTACTGTGTTCCCACTGTTGATATACTTGTATTTTAACATATTGCATATTCTATTTGAACATATACAATACTAGATGTTGCTCGCGACTTCGCCCGCGTGAAATTAAAAAACATAGCCTATGTTTAAGAATGTTGAAATGTTGTAAGAATTTTCAAAATCGGCCCAGTAGTTTTTGAGTTATTTCAATACATACAAAAATATAAAAATACAAATCTTTCCTCTTTATAATATTAGTATAGATAATTCAACTAGCTTCTGTCCGCGACTTTGTCCGCGCTAATTAAAGAAAAGAAATTAGGTAATTATAGAAACCCAGTACATAGATATTTGTTTTAACTCTTTGGATCTGCCAGACTATGTTCTACATTATATAGATCCGTTAAATCGTTTTAAAAATTCATAAACATCTATCCATCCAAACTCTCATTTGTAATATATTAGTATGGAGTTTCATACTTATAGAAGATTTTTTAACTACAAATAAGATCTAATTAATAATTAAGTGAAATAAGAATTACTTATACTTCAAACATGTTTTTTTTAATAAATAAAGGTTATTACATTGTTTTTCCCACCATATCTCATCACTGAAATTAATGAAAAAATTACTTATAACTCAAAAAATATTTGTTTTCTTTGAAAATAACTTAGTCGAGTTTTATGTATTAAAATGTAAATTTCAAGGTCTGTAGGATTGTTTAAATAAAAACACAAAAATGCAAAATAGTACTTTATTCATATTTACATATTGCTCAAAATTAACACTTAAAGTCGATAATATATGCGTTGAACAACGCGACAGCACAACATACGTACAGACAAATTGATATATTCTTTATATATCTTTTATATTTACAATAAAGTAGTGGAAAAAATTCACACAGGTTACTAGAGTACACATACAGAAGCATATTCTCAGAATTAAAAAAAATGAATACATGAAAAACGCACAAATATCTAATTGAACAAAACAATTAAAATAACTTCTAATAGGGAAATATTATTAGCGATTTAATCTTAAAATCCTCATCATACAAAGTCTTTTAAAATATTGCTTATTTACTTTACTATGATTTCGTTAATTTCATAAGAGATTATTACAAAAAAAACATTCCATCACTCAGACATCTCTGTCTACCCCTTAAGCTTATCTTGTGATTCAATTTCATCAAGTCATTATTAATCTAGAAGTTTCTGCTAACAATCTATTTTGACTCTATTTCAGACACAACCAAACACTTCTGTCGTAATCAATTAGTCTTCTTGGTCCTTCTGTCTTCTCTACTCCCACCTGCTCTTCTTTCCACTCTTTCTCACTCTCTCTTTGGAGTCAGTGCTCGCGGCGGGCGCGTTCACTCCGGGCTGGATAGATGTCAGCGTTTGTTCCCACGAATGGTCAGTGGATGCTGTGAACTGAATATTTTTCAAATATTATTATTTTATAATGATATATTTAGGTGACTAGCTGTTGCTCGCAACTTCATCCGCGTGCAATTAAAAAATTACTTATACTTCAAACATGTTTTTTTTAATAAATAAAGGTTATTACATTGTTTTTCCCACCATATCTCATCACTGAAATTAATGAAAAAATTACTTATACTTCAAACATGTTTTTTTTAATAAATAAAGGTTATTACATTGTTTTTCCCACCATATCTCATCACTGAAATTAATGAAAAAATTACTTATACTTCAAACATGTTTTTTTTAATAAATAAAGGTTATTACATTGTTTTTCCCACCATATCTCATCACTGAAATTAATGAAAAAATTACTTATACTTCAAACATGTTTTTTTTAATAAATAAAGGTTATTACATTGTTTTTCCCACCATATCTCATCACTGAAATTAATGAAAAAATTACTTATACTTCAAACATGTTTTTTTTAATAAATAAAGGTTATTACATTGTTTTTCCCACCATATCTCATCACTGAAATTAATGAAAAAATTACTTATACTTCAAACATGTTTTTTTTAATAAATAAAGGTTATTACATTGTTTTTCCCACCATATCTCATCACTGAAATTAATGAAAAAATTACTTATACTTCAAACATGTTTTTTTTAATTACATCGCGGATTACCACGACTGTATAAACACAAATGTACGTAAGTGTACACTTGTGTACACAAGTGTACATAAGTGTACATGTACCTGATTGTACTGTGAGCGGAAGGCCTGCTTGAGGGAAGCAAGGCGGTCAGTGGCGGGTCCCTGCAGCCGCTCGCCCGCGCCGAGCACGCTGGCAGGCTCCTCCGAGTACGCCGGCAGTCCGGTACGCTCCTTGTAACTGTAATTAACGTATACAATACAAATATCTTCTTTTAAATCATATAAATATTATAAAGAGGAAAACTTTTGTATTTTTGTATTTTTGTATGTATTGAAATACTCAAAAACTACTGGGCCGATTTTAAAAATTCTTTCACCATCAGAAAGGTAATTTATCTGTGAGTAACATAGGCTATATTTTATTATTATATGTTTAGGAACTATTAATAAACAGCGTGTTTCTGGACGCCGGCGTTAAAAACTCACTAACTTTAACTTTTCTCAGCTTACGCTGCCTAAACCGTTAGAGGTATATAAAAATGATGTATGAAAGAATTGTAGATCTTAAAAAGTTCTACAGAAAAGTGCGCGATAGCATATATCTATCTTTAACGGTTTTCTTACAATAACCACTTTTGTGTTTACAAAATGAATTAAAAATTCAACGCTATTTGCAGCGTTCTTTTATTGGTTTCAATATTAATTCTTATCCAAATAAATGCGTTTGTTATCAGGAGAATTTAATGTAGAATAAAATTGTTCTTTGCAGTATTTAAATTGGACTAATAGTTTAGAAGATATCGCGAACACAAACAATAAGGGTAATCGAAAAATCAGCTTACAAGCTACCGGGCTTAGAATTTTGGAATCTTGCATCGGTAGATAGATTTCTGTTTTAGTACGTAGGATTACTTTACTCAAGTAATACTTTTGGTAATAGGTTGAAAAAAAGTGCGACGTAATAGGTTATATTTGTAATTTCACGCGGCGAAGTCGCGAGCAACGGCTCGTAAATAATAAAGATATTAATGGTATAATGGTCGGCACAGACCCTAGCCCACAACCGCCAACGTTTAGGTTCTTAGCTTTGCCCTTCTTGAAGCGCGACTTCCGGAACCAGGCAGATTGCATCGCTAGCTGCAGCAGCTCCTCCGGCACCTCCTGCAGACAAACACGGTATTATTAAAACTGTTTTTATATATGTGTCGCACATATTTGTGTACCAGTATGTACAACTGAGGACGCGTATTTCTTATCCAATTCGACAAGTGTTCATGTGTAAATGCGCGCACGTGTACATATTGGTACAAACATGTAAGTGTTCATGTGTAAATGCGCGCACGTGTACATATTGGTACAAACATGTAAGTGTTCATGTGTAAATGCGCGCACGTGTACATATTGGTACAAACATGTAAGTGTTCATGTGTAAATGCGCGCACGTGTACATATCGGTACAAACATGTAAGTGTTCATGTGTAAATGCGCGCACGTATACACATTGGTACAAACATGTAAGTGTTCATGTGTAAATGCGCGCACGTGTACATATTGGTACAAACATGTAAGTGTTCATGTGTAAATGCGCGCACGTGTACATATTGGTACAAACATGTAAGTGTTCATGTGTAAATGCGCGCACGTGTACATATTGGTACAAACATGTAAGTGTTCATGTGTAAATGCGCGCACGTGTACATATTGGTACAAACATGTAAGTGTTCATGTGTAAATGCGCGCACGTGTACATATTGGTACAAACATGTAAGTGTTCATGTGTAAATGCGCGCACGTGTACATATTGGTACAAACATGTAAGTGTTCATGTGTAAATGCGCGCACGTGTACATATTGGTACAAACATGTAAGTGTTCATGTGTAAATGCGCGCACGTGTACATATTGGTACAAACATGTAAGTGTTCATGTGTAAATGCGCGCACGTGTACATATTGGTACAAACATGTAAGTGTTCATGTGTAAATGCGCGCACGTGTACATATTGGTACAAACATGTAAGTGTTCATGTGTAAATGCGCGCACGTGTACATATTGGTACAAACATGTAAGTGTTCATGTGTAAATGCGCGCACGTGTACATATTGGTACAAACATGTAAGTGTTCATGTGTAAATGCGCGCACGTGTACATATTGGTACAAACATGTAAGTGTTCATGTGTAAATGCGCGCACGTGTACATATTGGTACAAACATGTAAGTGTTCATGTGTAAATGCGCGCACGTGTACATATTGGTACAAACATGTAAGTGTTCATGTGTAAATGCGCGCACGTGTACATATTGGTACAAACATGTAAGTGTTCATGTGTAAATGCGCGCACGTGTACATATTGGTACAAACATGTAAGTGTTCATGTGTAAATGCGCGCACGTGTACATATTGGTACAAACATGTAAGTGTTCATGTGTAAATGCGCGCACGTGTACATATTGGTACAAACATGTAAGTGTTCATGTGTAAATGCGCGCACGTGTACATATTGGTACAAACATGTAAGTGTTCATGTGTAAATGCGCGCACGTGTACATATTGGTACAAACATGTAAGTGTTCATGTGTAAATGCGCGCACGTGTACATATTGGTACAAACATGTAAGTGTTCATGTGTAAATGCGCGCACGTGTACATATTGGTACAAACATGTAAGTGTTCATGTGTAAATGCGCGCACGTGTACATATCGGTACAAACATGTAAGTGTTCATGTGTAAATGCGCGCACGTGTACATATTGGTATAGCGCCCGGCAAACATCTTGAACAATACATTTAGTTGCGCAGAAGTCGATTTTAGGGTCTTTTTGGCGGGGCAAGGGGGCCGCGAGCGCGCGCTCGCTTGCTATTGGTTAATCAGTGGGCCTTTGCGTCCCGCTTCTTTCCTCACGTTCCGTTTACTCCCGAGTACACTTATCTCCAGTTTTGTTGACCCACTTCGCTGTTACTTGTTTTCGGTAATAATTGTTTGTAGATTTTTCCTGATGTTGTTATTGTTGAGTCTTATTTGTTTATTATTGTTTAGTTTTATTTGATTGTTATTTTTTACAATTTTCGTGTTGAGTATGCCACAAAAAAGTCACATTGTTCTAAAAAGACAAGCCAGAAAAATTGTATACGATGTATATTATTTCATAAAACAAGAATCATCTAAAGAAATTAAAGTAGTATAAAGAACAGCACAAGCTGTTTATGCATGTCTGTCATATTTTTAAAATTTAAAATTATATTTTTTCATTCTCAATTATTACAAATACTTAAAACATGTCAATTCTTTTGTCTAAAAGTGTACGTGCGCGAAACTTCCCCCACTACGCCGCTTTTTGTTCAAGAAGTTTGCCGGGCGTTATACAAACATGTAAGTGTTCATGTGTAAATGCGCGCACGTGTACATATTGGTACAAACATGTAAGTGTTCATGTGTAAATGCGCGCACGTGTACATATCGGTACAACCATGTAAGTGTTCGTGTGTACCTGCACGTGTACATATCGGTACAAACATGTAAGTGTTCATGTGTAAATGCGCGCACGTGTACACATTGGTACGTGCGTGTAGGTGTTAGTGTGTAAGTGTAGTGCACCTGCTGCACGGCCTCCAGACTGCGCAGTAGGTGCGCGGCGAACTCCCTGTCGCGGTCGCGGGCGAGCAGCGTGTGCGCATGTCCGCGCACGCCGGCGCGCCCCGTGCGGCCGACGCGGTGCGTGTGCGTGTCGATGTCGCGCGCCACCGTGTAGTTCACCACGGTACGCACGTGAGGGATGTCCAGACCACGGGCTACGACAATTACACATTTAGCTAAGTCTCTAATGATGATTGTTACTACATAAGATATCCAAAAAAACCTTAACATAGATTAAATTTATCACAGACTAGCTTAAGCCCGCGACTCCAAGCGCGTGAAATTAAAAAAAACAAAAGTGAGTAGCCTATATGTTCTTCCAGACTATCCTCTACATGTATACCAAATTTCATCCAAATCCGTTCAGCCGTTTAGGCTACAAACACTAACAAACATCCATCCATCCATACATCTAAATTTTCGAATTTATAATATTGTTATGATGTAGAACACTTACAATATCTAGTTATTTTCATACATTGAAGCCAAAATGTTTGCAGGCACGTTAGTACCAAGAATAATTTTGTTTCTGATAACCACAACTAGTTTTCCGTCAAATCTACTTTCCCTTCCCATCCTTTTCCTAATTAGAAAATCATAAAAAGGGTAAAAACACCAGAATTTAGCGCAGTTATGTTGGTATATGCGTGTGTACCTGCAACGTCAGTGGCGACGAGGATGGTGCTCTCCTGGCGCTTGAAGGCGGTAATGACCTTGTTGCGGTCCGCCTGGTCCATGTCCCCGTGCAGCAGCAGCGCGTCGTACTCCTGCACGCCCAGGTTCGCCGCCGTCTGCTCCGCTTCTAACTGACAGACCACCACAAGATTATATACACCTATCTATAGCTGTTGCTCGCGACTTCGACTGCGTGAAATCAAAAAATAATAAAAATATAGCCTGGGTTACTCAGTGATAACGTAGCTTTTTAGTGATGCAAGAATTTTTGGTATCCGCCCAGTAGTTTTTGAGTTATTTCAATACATACAAAAATACAAATCTTTCCTCTTTATAATATTAATATAGATATAAAAGTATAAATTGAACCATTTTATTATGCTATAAAACGTACCTTTTTAGTAACAAATATAATGATACTTCCCGCAGATAGGAACTCTACCAAGTTGTTCAACAACCACGACCACTTATCCTCCGGTTTGTTGAATATTCTGAAACAAAAAACATACATTACCACACTAATACAACATATTTTTCAATAACATATAATAGATGTATGTGCAGTTCTGTTGAATATGTTGTACATCACAATCAGACATAGTGTACAGTGTCGTACAATTTGTGACTATGAAAAAGTGCGTCATACATTTTATGAGTGTACAGTCGCGTCGTACATTTTATGAGAGTAAAGTGTCGTACATTTTATCAGTGTACAGTGTCGTACATTTTGTGAGTGTACTATCGCGTCGTACATTTTATAAGTGTACAGTCGCGTCGTACATTTTGTGAGTGTACAGTCGCGTCGTACATTTTATGAGTGTAAAGTGTCGTACATTTTATGAGTGTACAGTGTCGTACATTTTGTGAGTGTACTATCGCGTCGTACATTTTATAAGTGTACAGTCGCGTCGTACATTTTGTGAGTGTACGGTCGCGTCGTACATTTTGTGAGTGTACGGTCGCGTCGTACATTTTGTGAGTGTACGGTCGCGTCGTACATTTTATATGTGTACAATCGCGTCGTACATTTTGTGAGTGTACGGTCGCGTCATACATTTTATGAGTGTAGTGTACAAGTGTGTACGTACTTAACGTGCTGCGTGACGAGGTCGGTAGCTTCCCCCGCGGCGCCGTGCTGCACGCGCACGGGGTCGTGCAGCGCGTCGCGCGCCAGGCGCTCCACGCGGCGCGGGAACGTCGCCGAGAACAGCAGCGCCTGCCGCTCGGGCCGCACGTGGTTGCAGATAGACCGCACCTGCGGCTCTACCACACAACGTATACAGAACAACTAAAAAAATATTAAACAATAATTAAAAAGTATACTAAACCAGAGTTGTTTCTGTAATCCAAGAGCAAACATGTAATCTATACTAATATTATAAAGAGGAAAGATTAGTATTTTTGTATGTATTGAAATAACTCAAAAACTACTAAACAGATTTCAGAAATTCTTGAATCATTGTAAAGATATATATATCACTGAGCAACATAGGCCATGTTTTTTCATTATTTTTTTATATCACGGGTACGAAGTCGCGAGCAACAGGTAGTGTAGAATAAATATACAATAACTAATATGTATCATTATTTTTTTACTAGAAATGAGTCATTATTTTAAAATAAAATGAAAATCCTATACTCATCAACAACAATGTATTAAAGTTGTCTACCATTTCTGTTTTGCATTAAATAAAAAAGGATTAAACGACCGAAAACCAGTGTGCTAAGAATTGCCCATATCAATAACATAAAATAGAAAATTCTCTTTGTTAAAATCAAACAAAACCGTATTCAATCAGTAAATAGTTTAGTTTAAATAAAAAACAGTTAAATCTACTTACCAAATCCCATATCGAACATTCTGTCAGCTTCATCCAGCACGAGGTATGTGACTCGCTGCAGATTGGTCGCCTTGCATTTGATCAGATCTATCATACGTCCCGGAGTGCCCACCACTATCTCAGCACCGCCTGAAAAACAATTACATTGTTAATAACATGAAAAATAGAATATTAACAGCACGCCAATCAGTTGCACGGAATTAAGAAAAACATCCATCCATCCAACTTTCATATTTATAATATCACTAAGAAGAAAGAAACACACAGATATAATGTCTAATAAGAGTAAATATTATTAAAATGTCTTATAACAATGACAACTTACTTTCCAGAGCTTTCGACTGTTCCCATTTGGACCCCCCGCCGTAGCAGCACACACATCTTATATTGTAAACTTTGCCGAAACGCTTAGCTTCCATATAGATCTAGAAAAAGACAAATAAACCTCGTCAGCGCGGAATTAAAAAGTCTATATGCCCGTCCATATCAGTAACCCTCCAATATAAGTCCCATCAAAATCGGCCGTACCATTTTGGATATTGCCCGGAACAAACGCGAATTGCAGACATACAGACAGACAAAAAAAATGGGATTTTCGTTATCATCAACGAAAATACACCTCCGCAAAATCTGGAATGTTTCTTCCAATATTACATCCAGAAACTCCAATTTTATTATATGTATAGATAGATTAAGATAGAAGGATATGTCTTACTTGCTGTGCAAGTTCCCTTGTTGGTGCTAGAATGAGACCAATGGGCCCATCACCAGGAGCTAGCTCTTTCTGGTCCATTATATGCACTAGCAGAGGCCATAAAAACGCTGCAGTTTTACCCGAACCAGTACGAGCGATACCTGAAAAATTAAAAATGTAAAATTTGTTCAATAAACATAAGATATATAAAAAATACTTTCCCCACATTAAAATTTTTATAATAGCATTTTTTTTTATCATGTATAAACCAGCGCTTGACCACGATTCCACCTAGACCAAAGTGAAGATGTGGTCGAAGGATGGTATGAATTTCCACTATATTTTTATTTCTTTACAAATATGTTTGTAGTTTTTTTTTATTTAACTTAAATTTCTTTTAACCATTCTAATAAAGCTTGAAAAAGCTTGTGCTAAGATATATTTCACGACGAATAGTTGAATGGCGGGATTCCAACCCTCAACCGTAAGATTGGTAGTCCATACCCGAAACCATTAAGCTATTGGTGCTATATATCAGTAAGATACATATTTTATGAAGCTGACTGTACCGAATGACCAAGTAATCAGTAAGCATACCAATAAGGTCTCTTCCGGAGAGTGCAGCGGGCACACCAGCTGCCTGTATGGGTGTGGGCTGTGTGTACTCCGACCTGCGGATGGCCTTCATCAGCTGCTCATCAAAGCCAAGATGTGCAAAACTGCTCACCGGCCGGGGAGGATCAGGCCCTGTTATCTGAAATGTAGATTAGAAGAAAACTTACTAATATTTTAAATTAAAGTATGGATGGATGGATGTTAGAAAGTATCTCCTAAACAGCTGAACTCTCCATGAAAGGCATAGGGCATAGTGTAGAAGATATTGGCTACTTAAATGTTTTTTTTAATTTTAAAGTTAATCTGAAAGTCTAGTAAAGTTGTTAATTGACAACTAAGGTAGACCCTTAGGACACATTTAATATGACTAAATGACCATTAGATGACTCTGTATGTAATGTTATTCCTCATATATCTCTACTAAGTACAAAATTCATGCTCTGTGAGTAAATAGATCAGCTTCTTGTTTTATGTGTTTTTAATGTAAGCAAAGAAATTAATTCCTTATTTTTCCACAATATGTTGGTATAATATCTGGTCATGTTAAAATCCAATTAACTAACCTTAACACCTAAACTTTTTTTCAAGTCTTCAACTTGCTGATATGTTAAATTCTCAATTTCCTCATGGGGCATGTAGAAGTTTTTCTCAAACGGCTCGTAAGTAATTTCCGAATGATCAATAGGTGGCAATGGATCTATGATCTTCTTCTTTGGTGGTGCTATTGGATTTCCATCCTGGTCATATTCAATTTCTTGATCAGATTCATCACCTGCATTCGCTAAAGGATTTTCTTCCATGTATCTGTATAAAATTGTAAAATAATTGGTAAATCTTACTGATAAATTTGACAATTTGGATGAAAGTTTGTTACTATATATCTTCAAAACAACTTAATGGATCTCTTTGAAATTTAACAGAGATGTAGACTATAGTCTGAAAGAACACATAGACTACTTACTATGTTTTTTTTTTAATTCTGTGTGGACAAAGTTGCAGGAATAAGTTAATTTTTGATAGCTATGTGTCAAAGGTTGACAAGACACTGTTTTTATGACCTACAAGCTTTTGCACATGACCCCGTCCGTGTGGAATTAAAAAAAAATAAAAGCAAGTAGACTATGCTCTGCATCTATACCAAATTTCATTGAAATCTGTTCAGCCGTTTAGGCTACAAACTCTTACAAACATCCATCCATCCATCCAAACTTTCGCATTTATAATATTAGTAAGAAGTAAGATATTCAGGTTTAAATTTATTGAAAGTTGACAGCTCTAAATATTTATTTCATATAGTACATACTTATAGTAACTTTCTTCATCATCCAATTCATCAATGTCCCCTCTAGTCCCTCTGCCGCTGTCCTCTTTACCGGCTATTGCATTTTCTTTACTTGTCACCATATCCTTGGCTGCTTGCTTCTCTAAGCCGGCCATATATGCATCTAGTGGATCCTCTTCATCATCATCCGCCTATTACAAGACATTATCAAGCATAATTCATAGCAACAAATCCTATGCTACTATGACTTTTCCCATAGAAGTATAAAATTGAACTTGACTAGTAAAACAGTGGAACTAAATAGATTGATGGAAATATATTATGTACCACCCCCATATATTTTTCTTACTTATAAAAAGTTTAATTTTTGATATTATCTGATCTCAATCAATCACAATTTTAAAGTAATCGATGTCTAACAAACTTTAGTACCTTAGAGCTAGAAGCAATGTCATTGGTGGGACTACCAGGTGCCGGGATGTATGCCAGAGCTGGTGTTGGAGGCTCGTCATCGTCATCAAAATATCTATAACAATATTTGTTAGTTATACAAATTGAAAAAATTATCTTTCGAATGTTAACAGAAAGACAACAAACCCTTGCTTTTATGTGATCATATATATTTACATGCGACAAGAACTACAATAGAGTAATTGGAAAAATAAATATTGTTAAATGGCATAGTATAAATAAAATATTCTGAAACTTACTCATCTTCAGTTTTTGAACGTTTTTTTCCCAGAGTTCCCCAGTTGCCAGCTACGGCATTCTGAGTTATGGAACTCATAGTTGAATACCCCTGCTTAGAGAGACCTGAACTTGGCGGTGGTACTGCATGCATCGGTGTCGTAGGAGGTGGAACTGCATGCAAGGATATATTGGAAGGATTCCGTTTTGGCATCGAGAAACCTGCAAACCCGAACCCCTTCCCACCACTGCCTCCCGAATTGTAACTCATCTTGATTTTTAAATAATTATTTGCGGAACGAAATTCAGTTTTGTATTAATTAATAACAACAGGGAGGTTATTTGTTTAAACTTTCGGCGTATGTCACTTAGTACAGTAAACTAGAGCAAAAATGTATCCGTTACGTAAATGGATGTTTTGATAATTATTCGCAATATTTAAATCTTCAAAAGCAAATAAGCAAAATAACAACAGCGCCTACGAAATTCTTCTAATTTCTGGGTTGCCATTCGCCAGTGCTATAGTAATTCGTCAAAGTCGGTAGTTTTTCTTAAAAATTACCAATAACAAAACAAGCAAATTAATCTCGGGGGTAGATTTATTGATTTTTTCCTTGGTTTAGCTTCAGCATAAGAATATAAACATAATACAATTTTGGTAAAGCTTAGAGCAAATCTAAAACGTTTTGCTCAATCTTTTACATTTTTATATTTTACATTTGATTGTAAAATCAAATGTCAACTGTCGCCTGTCAACTGTCAACTGTGTCAATGTCAAATCGAAATCGCAAGTCGCAGGCAGTCGCAAGTCAACAAAATATTTACGATTTTCTAATTGTAAAACATAAGATCTACTATCCATAGTTCATACTAAGTTTTAACGATCGTTTAATACGAAATAATCATGTTTTATCAGTTGTGTATATTCGTATTCGCGTTTTTAGCGATTAGTAAAGTAGAAGCATCATCAGGGTATGATTTTGGAGATTTTCTCGCAACGGTCTTGGGTATCGGTATTGCTGTCGTAGGAATCCTCGCTTGCTTGGGCAATTATGCGAGACAGAAAGCTAGAAATGAATTCATTTGAAACAACGTAAGTTTTCATCGACTTCCAATTACTTAATCTGACTGCTTTAAACCTGTTTTTAACTAATACAGCAAATGAGTTATTACTTGTGAAATTAATTAGTAAAACGTTACCAAAACGTTTTTAACTTGTGTACATAATGTCTTCAAATGAATCACATTTTCTTAACCTCAATACGAATTAGATAAAAGTTTTATTAATTCTTGTTATTTTTGTTACAGAATATGTCCAGCTTGTTTCACTTCCCATTAAAGAATTACTTTATATGTCTTCAATATATTAGACTTGTTATAAAAGTTAATTGATTTGTCTTAGATCTGTCTTATTACATTTCTTATTGTTATTATTGATACCGAACTAACATTTTAATTGTATAAAGATTTTATCATATAAAATTATAAGATTGCATAATTTTTAATATTTTCCATGCTGAGTCAGCCACCATGTTAATGTCTTAGATGCATTAAAAATATTGAAGAGGATGGACTACCACATTTTTTGTTTAAAAGTTTTCTGTATATTGTGTTGATGTTAGTAAGTTGTAAATATATAAATGAAAGAAACCTTACTTTTAGCTCACACAAATATTTAACTAAAAAATAACCCATTTAAAATATAATCATTCTATGTAATATATCATTTAGATTTTTATATGCAATAAACTTTATAGTAAATATTGTTGACTTATTTTTCTCAACTTTTATGAAAAAAATCTTTGAATACATTCATAAACTGCAGTTGGTTGAAGCAACTTGGAAATGCATATGTTCTATTTGAACATTTTACCGCACATTAGAAAAGCGCTCATGTAAGTGGGGGCTAAATACCACTCTAACCTTGACTGTAGTTAACACTGATGAGTAAATTGTTATAAACATAACAAGGTTTAACTTAGAAAAAAAAGATGTTTGACGATTGTAAATAATTTATAATTGAATAAAACAACACAAATTGCTCTCATGATCCTCAGTTTCAGGCAGTGATAATTAAAATTATTTCATTGTCAACATATCTTATTGCATGTTTTTATTCCATTTTGGTATTTTCTCAATTAACTTAATCACTAGCAATCTCTAATTTCTCTATTTCATTTTCTATGTCGTTTTTCTTTGACAATTTCTCTTTTTGATCTTTATCTGGAGTTTTTAACATTCCCGATTTTATTTTTTCCTCAAGCATTTCAATATCTCTCAATTTCTTTTTTAGATTCTTTAATCTCTTTGCTGGGTCAGAACTCGGTGTAGAGTTATTGGACGAAGATACTGGTGTACTAAACGTTGGTTCTATTATTTCACATTTAGATAGCTTTTCCGTTGCTTCTTCTACTCCTGTAATAGAAAATAAACTTTGAAAGGGTTACTGTTAAAAAAACATCTTAATTAAAAGGCATTATTAACAAGCATAATTTAATTAGCCTGGTTAAATATTAAAAAAGTTTAGACATCCATTCAAATACAATAAAATCTTACTCGCAATTCTACACCTTGTGATTTCACACTGTGAGCATAAAAAATTTAACCAATACCCACATTCACAGCAAAATATACTGATTAGTGTCTTTTATTACCAGGTTAGCATTCTTTATGACTGAATTATTTACTACTTGCATATGTTGGCATGGCTTAAATAAAAGTGTGGCCAAATGAATTAATGAAATATAAATGTCCCTTGTTGCAGTTGCATCTTTTAATTAAAGCCATTTTGGAACATAATTATTGTGAATAGTGAAATATTACTGTATATTATTTAAATGTCCAACTGAGGATCATTCACAGATGATTTTAAAATAAGCACTAGCTAAACATTTCTAGTCGCTACAACTTTCTATATTTCATAGCCAAATCAATTCTTTCATTAATAATGTTATACTATTAGTAATGGATCTTATTTGATTTGAGAAAAATATCTAACAGAATAAATATCACAAACCTGACTTCTTCTTCTTTTTCTTCTTTTCCACATTTATTATCATACCAGGAATAGGTTGTATTGTACCTCCTTGACCTTTCTTTTTCTGAGCTTGAGCCACAATTTCTGGCGTCAACCCTACAGGTAATCCCGTATTCTGACGAGCCTTGAATTGTTTGCCCTTACTTTCGTATAACGGTACTTCTTCCTGGGGGACATAACCTTCTCTTATCCTACGAGGTTTACGCCAAGTGCCGTCAGGACGTTGTGAAGCTGGTATAAACTTACAACCTGCTCAAAATCACATCATATTGTTTCATTATGGTTTGGAAACGAATGCTGTCAAGCGTAAGGCAAAGCGAAAATAAAACGTGAAGAATTTCTCGAGTGCATTATTGTGTAAACAATCAACTTTAAGTAAAACATTGTTGTAACAGTTGTACCGTTATAATATATTCACTTTTAAATAATCTACATCAAGTTTTACGATTTCAAAACTTTTTAAAGGTATCGTAATAATGAAAAGTTAATCCGAATAATCAAACCTCACCATCAGCATCATGTTCGTATGCTGTAGTAGCCATTCTAGATCCAAGATTGCAAATGTGCAATTGCCAAATCTCATAAATTCGTCATTAAGTTTATGCAGGAATTTTTGTTCCTGCACTTTTTTCGCATGCGACTATTTTGATCAAAGAGCATATAAGTAAGAGTCGGGACTTAGAACAAAGAATGAATTCGGTCTGACACCTGCCAAACTCACTTCTCGTGGCAAAAAGTTACCAGGATAAAAATATTTAATTTCAATTTTTCCGACACAATGAAAAAACATGTGCACCAACCTAACAAAAATCATTAGTGAAGGGCTCTTATAATCGATACCTCGATATCGATATCGATTAAATGTGGGGTGATTGGGTGGGCCTTCTTAATACAATCTCATATTTCAAATAACTTTGCATTTAGGCTCAATGTAAAATTATTCGTAATGTAATTTTTCATTTACTGACATTGAACCTAAATTACCCAAAGGGAAGCAAATAAATAAAATAATCACCAAAATTACATTTATTTGTTTTATTTACAAGGCATCGCCAAGTAATATTTTAAGTATAATGAAAACAAAAAGAAATTTTTGTGAAATAATAATTGTCTAGGGTAACTGTTAAATAATAATTTTGTATACCTGGCTTCATTCCTAATAGACACATTAGAATTTACGATAAAACCTTTTCTTTCCTTCAAAAATTTTCAGGTAACAATTTCTATCCATCCACCCAGATTCCGGTATTATACATTTTTTTCCTTTTAATTATACGTTGACCTGTATTTATATTCAAAATTTCAAGTTTGTAGGACTGCTAAAAGTACCTTAGAATTATGTTTACACGTGCGTTTCTGTAAAATGTGAAGGATTCAATTAACGGTATATACATACATGTCTCATTTTTTTTTAAAGAGAGTGTAATTCGTTTTTGAAAATGTGAGGGATATTAATGTTTTATACAAGCATATCGACAGTGGAAACTCCCCATTACATTGAGAAACAAAAAATATCGATAATAAAATTACAATGACAACTGTAAACTAGATACATCACTAGCACAAAATAAAATTTTCAAATTTAACTTTATACAACTAATTAAAACTACCATGATAGCTTTACATTTACGTTTTTTAATAATTAAATTATTAATAAATGATTACCGGTTCTCATCCAATGGGAATTGCGCCGTAAAATCTCTTTTTTGTCCTATTTTATTAAAGGACCGTACACTACAAATTTCACATTTTATAAATCGTTTCATGATCGACATTGTATATAAAATTTAAAAAACTTAACAGTTAAACGAACTATTCACAAATTCATCTAAAAATTATACATAATTAGTATTATATAATTAGTTTGTCCGTAAGATAGATTTTGACGGACATTGACAAAGACCTTCAACTGAAATGACACTTGTGGTAGAAAAGGAACTCTTGACGATAGAGTGAAAAAGCATGCTCATAATGACAACTTGACAAAATTTAATGTCATGACATTAAATTTTGTTAAGTTTGCCATCAAAAAGTCCGTTAAGCCATACAAAATATTTTTTGTTCGAAGTTTCGCTAGCCTGATTTTGATATTTTGATTTTGACGTTTGAACACAAATTTTTATTTTTACAAACATGTTTTGTTACAGATAAAATAGCAATGTTGCTTGCAACAATCAATTGAGATAAAATAAATTCGTAACCGCAATTTCATTATGTAATTGAAAAATGCTGAAATGAATTAAAAAAATACCTTCAAAGTAAAGGTATTGTTAAATAGATGTTAATAAAAAATTACTACATTTTTCTTAGTGTATGCTATTTTTAATCTACCACCCACATCTGTAATCTGTCGCTGTCAAAAGTTGAAGTTGACAAATTGATAACTTGATAGCAATTTTGATTTATTTAACACTAGCTGTTGCTCGCGACTTCGCCCGCGTGAAATTAAAAAAATATAGCCTATGTTACTCACAGATAAATTACCTTTCTAACGGTGAAAGTATTTTTAAAATCGCCCAGTAGTTTTTGAGTTATTTCAATACATACAAAAATACAAATCTTTCCTCTTTATAATATTAGTATAGAAGTATGATGTATTTGCCCTATAAATAAGGAACAAATAATTGATTTTGATAATCTTATACACTTTATTTCTATAAATAGTACATACAATTTACTACAATCACAATTATGTCAAAACGTATTAGATTACTTGCTATGAAGAACAAATCAAAAACAAGTAATGGAAAAGATAGCGATGAAAATAAAAGTAAGTTTGTGATTATTTGTATATATTTTATTTGCATATGTGTTTTTTCATTGAAAGTTGAAAGCTATGAAATAGTCCCATATTGTATTAAATCCCAATTAAAGTTCTATAGACTTGAAAACGCTTTTTTCTTTTCGTTTAGTTATCTTATTTTTTTAGAAGAGGTATTTACAGCACGGGGTCGTCTAAAAGGCGCCTTGTTGGAGGTTCTCGGTGATGAATCTGATGGCTCAACAGGAAGCCCTGTAAAGCGAAGACGGTATGTATGAATCAAAATAAATTAAACACATACAAAGTAAATAATGTCTCAATAAAAATAATTAATTAACAGGCGGAGTAGCTATGACCAGCGTAGAGATTATTCGTCGGATGATGATGAGAGACATAGAAGAAAACAATCTCCAGCGCGACAATCTTATGTGCTGAAACTGTTTGACAGGAGTGTTGACTTGTCACAGTTCAATGAAGACTCCCCATTATATCCAATCTGTAGAGCCTGGATTGCTAATCAACCAAAGGCTGATTATAGTCAATTTGGGTAAGTTTTTCCATATAAAATCTTTTTGGTAGTATTGTTTACATATAATAAAATTGGAGTGTCTGTTTGTCGTTTGTCTGAATATCGAAAGAAAGATTCCAGATTTCAGGAAGATGATGTATTTACATTGCTGATAACGAAAATTGTATTTAAAAACATTTTGTCTGTCTGTCTTCAGTACTATTGCATTGCTGGTGTGGAACACCATGGGTCCTCTATGACCTCACCTGCCTCCCTTCCACTACATCCTTCACTTGGCTTCAGTCATAACAACTTGAGCAGATATTCCAATAAATGTTGCTGTTTTGCATACTTTCACTTTTCATACCTTTTATATTCCTACAAGTCTTTTGGCCTGTCCCACCACTGGCTGATAGAGGCTCAGATAGCTTAAAAATGACGTCACTGTCAGATAAGGGAACAAAATCCGATCTTTCCATCACATATTTTACACGTTGAATTGTTATCAGACAATTTACAATTTGGTGGGACAGGCCCTTTGTCTTCCAACACTGCCTTTTCTTTTAATATACAGTCCACACACTCAATAATGTTTTACCATTTTTATTGACAGCTACTGGTATTTTTCCAGGAAATGTATTCCCGAACCAGAGTCATTAGAGGATGCCATAGAACTACCAGAACCCGAAGGACCTCCAGTGTCAAGAATACCAGATCTAACACCAGAACAAAAACTGTGCAATAAAGATAAAATCAATTTGAACTATGTAAGTATTTAGTATAAACATTTTAAAAAACAAAATCATTTTGCATTCTTAGAAACAAAGTTTTAAAAAAATTTAATTGCCCATTTGCCACCTTATGATGTAGAAATAGAAATTAGATAGAATGTTTTTCAGCGTGAAGCTCCACCACCTACTAAAGAGAAACTTTTAGAAGAATATTCAAGGCGTTGGAATGGCATCCGATTAGCATGGCTCGCTCAGGGCGCTAAAGTAGAGGCGCGCTATGCTGACACACAACGTATACTCAACAAGATCAATGTGAAGTGAGTTACCATTATTAACATTATGTTAGCAAAAAACTTTTAAGTAGTGTGTTCGTTCAAACATCAAGATCCATTATGCAATTTTTGATATAAACTGTAAATTCTGTTCGAATTTAACATATAAAATATTAGTATGATTAATTTGTAAGCAAGAATATTGCATTTAATATATTTTTTTGTTCCAGTGCCCTCTAATATGTATTAAAAATATTTGACTTCTCATATAAAACAAACTGCAGTACATGGACACAGTGCCTATGTTCAAGGTAATTTTAGATTTTGGACCGCCCAGGGCGAGAAAAGGGCGTCACAGGTCGAATAAGTCATTTAAGCGTGTTAAACCACTGCTTGCTAAAAATTTGGTAAAACAATTACATATATCTTTCACTCAAGATGGTAGTACTAAAACTGGTACATGGAGAAACAGAACGCAAAATATACTTTGACATTTGTCTTTGTTTCTTGAAGGTGGACGAGAGAGATAACAATATAATTAATGTGTGTGAATTTGACAGTAAATTGATCATTGAGTATTTAAGTTTTGTTACAACCCTGGTGAAACATTTCTCTTAAATCAACAATCATTTATTTAGTATAGATTAGTATGATTAATTTGTAAGCAAGAATATTGCATTTAATATAATTTCTTTGTTTCAGTGCCCTCTAATATGTATTAAAAATATTTGACTTCTCATATAAAACAAACTACAGTACATGGACACAGTGCCTATGTTCTGGGTAATTTTAGATTTTGGACCGCCCAGGGCGAGAAAAGGGCGTCACAGGTCGAATAAGTCATTTAAGCGTGTTAAACCAATGCTTGCTAAAAATTTGGTAAAACGATTACTTATATCTTTCGCTCAAGATGGTAGTACTAAAACTGGTACATGGAGAAACAGAAGGCAAAATATACTTTGACATTTGTCTTTGTTTCTTGAAGGTGGACGAGAGAGAACAATATAATTAATGTGTGTGAATTTGACAGTAAATTGATCATTGAGTATTTAAGTTTTGTTACAACCCTGGTGAAACATTCCTCTTAAATCAACAATCATTTATTTAGTATAATATTTAAATGTTTTATTATATGGTCAAAGTCTAGCTAGAAAAATATTTACAACAGTACTTGCAATAGTGTTATGAAAAGTGTCATTATTAAGTTACAAGACTATATGCTGTAAGTTTTTCTTATTTTTTCAGTGTGGACAATTTTTTTAATCACTTGTATATTTAAATATTTAGTAATAGTAATCCTTAATTAATAACAAACATTTAATATTGATTGATAATAATTTTATATTTCAATGTGTATTTGTAGTTAATGTTTTCTAATGATCATTTTTTACCTTAATTATTGTATTTTTTTATGATTTTTTAATTATCTTTTGATAGAATACAAAATTGAACATGATTATTGTGAATTTAAAAATTATTTCTTGAAATAAACTATTGATTTTTACTTATTTGGACTTTTATTTCTTCCTCTCTTTGAAACAATGTTAGAAAAAATAATAAAAAACGGTCAAATACAAATCAATTTATTACAAAATTATTAGGCAGTTTTTCGTTTTTTCTTTTTATTCACTTTGCCTTCGGATTGCGGACATTGAGATTGCTTGTGGCCCTTTTCATTGCATTTGTAACATGACTGAAACAAAATGAAAAACCATTTGTTTAATAATTAGTTGTTCAGGTGCGGCTTCAACCATGTGACATTATTAAAACATCATTTTATTGTTTACATTCCATAAAACTTGCAATAGTAAAATTCAAAATTGCTGCTATTGGCTGAAGTTTAAGTAACAATGGCAACATTATTTTTTGCTTGTAGTTCTCGTTTAGCGGATTTATCCAATTTTTAATAGCGTAAAAATATACAGCCTAAAGTGTACCTACCTACATCGTAAGTGTAGGCGCATTTATTAAAAAAGAATTATTCAAAAATATGTTGTAATTGCTGACATAACATAGAAGTTTATGTTTAGGCTTTATTATATAAGGTATAGATAGTATAGAAGAGACAACAAAAAAACGATAATAGTTGATGCTTTCTTACCTGTGATTCTACCACAGTTCCACATTCATGTTGAGCATGGCAACACCGTGCGCAAACTTTGCAGTGTTCGTATGTTGGTTTGACACAGCGTCTACATATGTTACAGTGTTTGTATGTTGTTCCATCCTTACTGGTACACTCCTTGCATTTATTGCAGTGTGTATTACTAACCGATACCCAGTATTTACATTTATCACAATGCTTATAGTTACTGTCATTAGAGAGGTCGATAGTAACAAATGGTAGGTTTGTGAAGAAACGTACCGCCGAGCCTACTTTACGACCTCCTTTTTGGAATTTCTTATGGTTTTGATATTCCACCTGAAAATGTAGATAGTATGCTGTAGCAACTCATAAAATGTTAGTGTAGTTTTTTACAAATGAGTGGTAGACAATGTAGAATAGGTAAATCAATAATTAATCGTAATTCATACCTTGTGATGGGAACTACACATATCAGCAAATAAATCCATAGACATGTGTGAACGATTAGTGGGACAGCATGGTTGACTATGACCTAGTCACTCCTAAGGGTAGGCACCAAGCCCTCAGTGGGAATGTATAGTGAACGGATACATACCTGATAATCATGCATCTTGATTTCTGGTGCAATGTTTCGTATGTACGGTTCAGAGAAATAAGGGAAAGCCCAGATGACTGGCAATAAACCCTCTCCGTCACAAACCTTCCTGTAGGCTGCAGATAAGTCCTTGATAGTCTGAACCAGTGGCTCAACTCTGCCACCAAATGGTGGGTCTATCACAATGCAGATACCTTTATCCCTGAAAAATGTTTATTTTAAACATATTTGTATCAAAATCTGATGAATTGATTGCTCTTAAAAATGGAGCAACTACTATAAGACATTGAAATCTGAATGATTCCATGTTGCTAAATTACACACCGTAATAAAAGTTGTTATTATAAATAAAGAAAACAATAAAACAAAAACACTACATACTTGGAATTTTTGAAGAACTTATTCAAGATTTTCTCATCTTGGTTCCCGTTAAACAAATAGTCATTGAACATGTTGTACCAAAGGAATTTATTGGGTGGATTGAAGAGATGGTGGCGGGTGTCATAATCCAGGAGTAACGAATCAAAGTCAGGGTGTGATTGTGCAGCTTCATGTATAGAGGGTGAGCCTACACACAGTATGTTCCTGAAAGTTTTTATGTAAAATATTAATCTGGGTTTAAAAAACATTATTTGCTACTACTAGTTGATTTACTTTAAAAGCATTTAAGAGCAGATGTTATGTATTTTAATATAATAAAAATCCTTCTTTAACATAAAAGAAAGCAGTATTGTAAAAACTTTAGTTAAACATACCCTATATTGTTGTTTTTAAGTATCCCTAGTACTGTACTAACTGCTTTTTTAGAGAACAAATACTGTGCCTCCCTTTGATCATTTTCAAGTGGTGGCAGCCATGTTGTAGGGTTTGCAAGTTGCTCATCAGTTAATGACATGATCACTCTATGATCTTTCAAATGCCTCTTGCTCTGCGCCACAATATAAAGTTCTTTACAGGTGTCGCAGTAAGCTCTACTTGTTGCATGCTTTAATTTGATCTGAAAAGAAAGATAAATCATTTAAATATACGTCAAGTAGACGTTAGGAGTTTTCGGGTTTAATTCTGTATTTTTTCTAACCTCATTGAAATTTTTCCACGCCGCTGCTTTATCAAGTTTTGGAATCAAATTGTAGTACTTCTCGTTCAGTTTACGAACGTTCTCCTTTTCCCAATCATCCTCCTCAATGTGCACTGTACAGTCCTGTTTCTTACGACATAAAGAACAAGAGAAATATCGGCCTTTCTCCGACGAAAACAACAAAGTCGGTCCATGAAGACATAAGGGGTGATTGGTTACATCTTCAGCTATAACCTCTACGGAATTAGACTTTTGTTGCTTAAAGTCTTTTACTTGTCCATCGAATCTCCTTTTCTTTGCCATAACGCTATACTTAAATTTATTTAAAGTAATAAATCAGTAATAAGAAATGTGCACGTGAACCTGACAAATGTCGAGTGAAGAGTGATGACATTGACATTGACTGTTGGGTTGAGGGTTACCAACTCCTCGCTAGAATAAAACGATCATATTTTAGTTTGTAAAAATCTAAAATAATTTTACATACCAATAAACAAAATAAATCCGCATATTTATAGTAAGAATAATCGAAACGTTTTGCATTGAGAAAGTGGAAGAAGTTGAGAGAAAAAACTGTAAAGAAATGTAATTACTGGCAACTTAAAATTTTTTACCCGGTGTGAAAAAAAAACTGACATTCGGCAAATTGGTCGGTGTAATTCTTTTTGGCATTATTTGATTTAAATAAACTTATTTTAGGTAGTAATATAATAACATCTTAAAAATGAATGGTTTAGTGAAAACAGCGCAAAGAGTTATCCAAACTTGTGTTAAAAATGCCAGCATAACCAGCGCCTTGGTATCCCGGTCTCAAGCTCCTGTAAAACGTGACTTCACAAGAGGGATATGGCACATGAGCTGTTCCAGTCGTTTGGGAGGGTCTACAGCTAGCAATATATTGCATAACCACTCCAATACTTGCAGTTGCGGTTGTGGTCTGAAGGCGTTACACACAAAAGGTATTTAACGAATTCAAATTTTTAGGTTATGTGATTACACCACGCTTAGTTAATACAAGTACTACAGTAATTTAAAAAAGATACTTCATGCCTTATTGTTTATTTATATTTACTAGTTTAACACCCTTCCTTTTTAACGCAGACCAAGAAACTCCGCAATCAAAACGTAAAGCCCTTGGTAAGTTCCTGAACTGACTCCTCGTCCTATAATTTATTCCTTGGTTTATCCCTTTATAGTTAATTGGTATATTGGTATATGTGTGATAAAGTTATTAGCTTAAGTAAATGCTATTCAATACCATCCCTGTATACTTTACATTTTGTATAATTCATTGTAATTACTCATATTTAAGTTACAGGATATAATAATTAATATTTCATCCAGAGAAAAGATTTTATTCTTGTTTCTGCATAAGGATATTAAACATTAATGTTATTCTTTGCTAAATTATCCTTGTAATTTAGTATTCATAGGTATAGTAAAGTGATTTTAAAATAGATTTATTCCAAGAAGATTGTTGAAGTTAGAATTTTTTTTTTTTCATTTTGTTAGGATTTTTCCTTAGTTATAAATATTGTAGATGTTAAAATTGTCTTATTAGCTGTGAATACTCGCGGATTATTAGATTACAGTATGTTATTTTAAGCTAGAAATATATATTCACATTGAATTTAAATGAAATAATAAAATAATATTTTTTAATGCTTCAGGTGAAAGAGAATTAGTTGAGTTCCTGACTGAGGAGATTGTAGCGGAACGTAAAGCACAAAAACTGAAAACTATCCCCTCAGAGGTGGAAGGTTTCCAAGTCAAGGGTGATGGTGCTGAGGTGGTCCTTACTAAACAGCTTAAAGATGAAATGTAAGTGAATGTTGTAGTCTTAAACTGTGGTATTTCTTACTTAAATGCCTGTCACAAGATTTTGCTATTCAGTTACAAGTTTATCAAAATTGTTCTAAGTTTTGAGCTGGTACAGCTTGCCATAACAGGGGCAATGCCGCACCCTTAGATCTTTCCAGATTAATAGCTGCTAATATTTCAAACCAATACTGTCCAGGAGTTAAAACTTTTATAAAATAATTTCAGAGTTAAAATCACATTCAATGTGAACCACACAGTTGACTCGGAGGACTTTGGTGAAGGAGAGGTGCAAACGGAGAAGCAAGAGTTCACAGAGATGCGCTCCAAGCCACAATTCGAAGTTGATTTAGTTCGAGGAGACACTACTTTAGGATTCACATGCTCTTTCCTACAGGAACCTCCAGCAGCTGGTGATGAATACAGTGAGTATTGTTATTTGATTTCCTACAAATATTTACAGGGTTTTGAGGCATGAACTGTGAAGGAAGAATAATTTACTTTTATTATCTAATGCAGTGTTTGTGATTGACAATTTTAGATGACGTCTTTGGTATTGATGAGGTGACGCTGTACAAGGGAGAGTGGTCGGAGAAGGTGTATGCTGTTGCTGGAGATGTGCTTGATGGGGTTTGTATTTACTTTGTAATATGTTTGTAATATAATTTTATTGTTATGCAACAAAATAATGCTATAAAAATGTAATATGTCTATCTTTTTAATTAAAAAAAACACTAAGTAATTCTACTAAGTATATACTATACTAAATATGATTACAGCAAATAGATTCGCAAATTCTGCTAGATTTATAATCTCAAGCGCTGGTTACTTAGATTTCTTATTTTTACCTGTTTATGCTAGAGCTGCATAGCTCATTGGCAATTTTATGTAGTTTTGTAATCTTTAGGTCGCGAGTTCGATTCCCGACCAAAATTCTATGAGTCACTTTTTCATGCCCCATTTATTACGCCACACTTGAATCTATAGCACATGTAGTTGTCAGGTGCCAAAAATGGGGTAGACAGAATGCATTGATTTGAAGGTGGGCTTTGTATGAGGCTCATTCATTGACATGGGACATTTTTTTAAATTCACTTCTAACATTTGTGAATATTTTAAATATTGTAAAAGAAAATGTTGTAAATTAGTAAGCGTTTTTTTCTATAATTCGTTTATTTTTTGTATATGACAAAAATATAAAATTATTTGAAAATAATAGCACAGTTATGAAAAAATTACGTTAACAAAAAATGTGTTAAACAACAAACGATTTTTTACTTTTTTTTATTTAATTTATCTAAATATATCCTGTATCTCAAAGAGTAAAGAAAAAAATAATCACGCCATTACACAAGAAATAATTCAACTTCAAGAACAAAGACACATATTAAAAAATAAAATCAACAAAACAAAAGAAGAAAAACTATTACTAAGCAAATTATACAGAAAAATACATAAAAAAATAAAAAACAATGTTCATAGATATAAACTTAGAATTATAGAGGACAACTTAAAACACAGAGGAGCTGTTAAACAAGCGTATAAACATCTATCAAGATCAAAACAAGTCATAAGTCAACTTCAAGATACAGCGGGTCTCATAAGCACAAGTAGACAGAATCTGATGCAAATTGCCACCAATTTCTACAGAAAGCTGTATGAGAAACCAGATGACTGTATTATGGAAAGATATGTCCATCCTGTTGTCAACAAAGAACCAGCGCCACCATTCATTGTGAGTGAGATAGAGAGTTCGATACGAAATCTTAAAACCGGAAGAAGTCCAGGAATTGACGGCATATCCAATGAAATGATTATCGCAGGCATAGACATACTCGCTACTCCTCTTACAAAAATATTCAACAGCATACTGAAAAGTAAAACGATCCCACACCAATGGACGAGCTCTGAAATATCACTCATATTCAAAAAAGGAGATCCCAAGCTAATAGAAAATTACAGACCTATAAGTTTAATGGCGTGCTTGTACAAAGTATTTTCAACAACACTATTAAGACGAGTAACAAACATAATAGACGAAAACCAGTCACTGGAACAGGCCGGTTTTATACGCGGCTTCTCTACAGTGGATCATATTTACACCCTAAAATAGTCATAGAAAAATACTGCGAATATAATAAACCGCTCTATATAGCTTTTATCGATTATAGCAAAGCTTTTGACTCGCTCACACATGAGTCAATATGGCAAGCGCTATCAGAACAAGGCGTAAATGAGGACTACGTAATGCTGATCAAAGAAATATACCGCACAAGCACTGCTATTATAAAGCTAGACAGTCTGGGACCATCCTTCAAAGTAGAAAAAGGGGTACGGCAAGGAGACCCTATGTCCCCAAAACTTTTCATAGCAGTATTAGAATACGTATTTAGAAGGTTAAATTGGTCAAACAAAGGATTAAGAATCAATGGTCAATACTTAAGTCATTTAAGATTCGCTGATGGTATAGTACTATTTTCTGAATCCTCTGAAGATCTAGAATACATGTTAAGATCACTGGCCGTACAGAGTAGATTAGTAGGCCTGAAGATTAACGAAAGCAAGACAAAAATTATGACAAATAGAGAGCATATACAGATTACGCTGGAAAATAAATCATTAGAATACGTCGAAGACTACATCTACCTTGGACATTTAATATCTTTCAAGTCAGGCATAGATAAGGAAATAGATAGAAGGATTAAAAGAACTTGGAACAAATATTGGTCTATGAAGGAAGTATTTAAAAGTCGAATCCCTATTGAACTGAAAACAAAGGCCATAAATATTTGTCTTCTGCCATGCCTAACGTACTCGTGCCAAGCCTGGACATTAACGAAAAAAAATCTAAACAAACTAAAGATATGTCAGAGAGGAATCGAAAGGAGCTACCTAGGACTTAAACTTAAAGACAAAATAAATAATAAATTAATCAGGAAACGAACAAATGCAAAGGATGTCGCACAACAAATATTGCGCCTCAAGTGGAAGTGGGCCGGACATACACAACGAGTGAAAGACGAACGGTGGGCAAAAATAATAACAAACTGGCACCCCATAGACCACAAAAGACGAAAAGGGAGACCATACCTTAGATGGAGCGACGACATTGCCAAAATAGCGGGACACTGCTGGACTAGGCTAACGAAGGACAGAAATACGTGGAACACTCTGGAGGAGGCTTTTACCGCAACAGTCGGCCCTTATACAGAACATGAGTTAACAGACTAACAATACTAATATTTTTTTTGCATGAAATTGTTTAATAACACTAACCGTACTAACAACTATATACATTTTTGTTTCTACGTTTTTTTCTTGTCAGATAATTATTTTTAGTTTTTAGTATATTTTGTTAGTTTTCTAGTATATGTATGTGTAAATAGGTAAAAAAAAAAAATGTACTTTATGAAAAGGGAAATAAAGCTATCTTTATCTTTATCTTTTTTATCTAAATATTGACTAGAGAAATATAAACACCATAAATATCACATTTTTACACACAATATTTTATTGTTCCAGTACTTATATGACCTCTTGATGAATTTACTAGAAGAGAAGGGAGTCGGCAACGAGTTTGTACAAAAGCTGTCAGATTTCAGCACCGCATATGAACATTCTGCATACATTGCAATGCTCGAGGGCATCTCGCAGTTCACCATTGGCAAGAAGTAGACAATTCTACACCAAAGGAATGCTAAAGTCTGGTAATGTTGACACACTTTAGTGATACGAAACTATTGTCCAATTTAGTTTTAACAGATTTTTAAATGGTTCTTAATTTACTGACTTGTTAATGAGTACTTTGATAAAGTCATTTCAATATTTCTTCCATTAAGGGATTTACGTTTTTATCAAATTATTTTTTTTAATGTCAAAATATGGAGTTTTGCATTTATAATGTTAATACAGACTTGTACAGGGTTATTTTCTTTACTTGCCTATTTTGTGTTTCTTATCACCAAAGTGTTGATAATTAAGTTGTATGGAAGAAAGATGTTAAGTTCATAGGATGGCTAGCTTTAAATAGTACACATTTGTGTTTGTTGGAAAATGTTTAGTTAGTAATTTTAAATTAGTTCTGAATAAATATTATTATAGTACAAAATTGTGTTTATTTATTCCTTAATCCTTTTAAAAACTTTTCTCTGGTTTTTATTATAGCACTTTACATGTTTTGGAAAAAAAATCACATTTAGGTAAAAAAACATAACTTTTATTCTTTGACAAGGAATGTTTGGCTCAGAATTTTAGCAGTTCTACTCTGGAGTATTTGGAACAAGAATTTTGAGAAATCCCTTGACAGTGAAAAAAAAAAAAACATAACTTTTATTCTTTGACAAGAAATGTTTGGCTCAGAATTTTAGCAGTTCTACTCTGGAGTATTTGGAACAAGAATTTTGAGAAATCCCTTGACAGTGAAAAAAAAAAAGAAGTTATTTGAAACAGCCATGGCTGTGAATATGGAACATAACCAGTAAAAAGTTATACCTGATTAGATAAATTAATGAATGACCAGTGCTAGGATGCTATCAAAATTTTATCAACAGTAAAAAATATATAGACAAACATGTGTGGGATGATCGTGTGTTGTACATGATTACCGTTTTTATATACCCTAATTTGTGCCCCGCAAAAAACAAATTTAACAGATAATGATACGATTTTTGTCATGAATAAACATTAGTAATAAATTGGCAATGAACTTATTTAGTGCCCAACTTTGCTAGTAATTTGAAAAGACTTTACTCCTCTTCCCAAGTGAATCAAAGGCACCGCCTTAGACTTTGCCAGAGCATCTACTAGCGAGGCCTGATTTGTCCCAGGTATAGGTGTAAAAATGTTTAACAAGGATGTTTATTAAACCATAAATTAAAACATGATGTATATAAGTCAACATCTGCATGAGTGATATTTAATCCCGGAGATAGCGCATTACAAATAATGTATTATCAAGATCATGCTTGCTGATATAAAAACGCGAAAAGGTGTATTTTTGCCATTTCGCTCAAAGTTTCGCGCGCCGTCAGTCAGCTGACGTATTGCCCGAACACTCATAATCAGCTGTTTATTTAAAGCACCAACATGTTGACATACATTTATCTCTTTCTCGCACATTCAGTTTTATATTTCATCACATGATCCTTATTTCGTGGCAGAAAAGGCCACTAATTGTTACTACAAACAATTCCAAATCTAATACAGCCAATAGAAACGAAGAGTCGATCTCGCTAACCAATAGGCTCGCAGGAACCAACCTGAACTTCGTACAAATTTTGCGACCCGTTCTATAGAATCGAACGAAATGAAGCGACTTTTATTTTATCTCGCCAAAATGGCGGACGCGTCGTACGCGGTGCGCGGAATGAAAACACCCGATAATCTTTATAATTTGTGTTTAACAAATTTAGTGAACTATTTGCAGAAATTTAAGTGCGATCGAAATGATTTGCGTTTGCTGCCAGACAGTGTCCTCATGGATATTTATTACAAGGTAAGTTTCATTGCCTTATCTACAAAAACAGTAGTTGACCAGACGAAAATTCACCGTTGAATATTTGTGTAGTATTATCTCTAAATGGTCTGTTATCATGACTGACGATCGATATCAGCTTGTGATTGTGTGTATGGGTGATACTGGGTGTGATGGTTCATGGTCATGCTGTTATGCAGGTTTGATCGATGCTGTGGATCACTTTCACTGTTTTCAAACGCTCTTGGCTGCCATTCCTCATTCGAGAGCACGTTCTTTGTTACGAAACTAGAATCGTATGCATTCAAAAGTGATTTTGAGCACGAAAATATACAATATTTCACCATTTACCATAGACAAAAATGTATTTTCATTCGTTACGCGAAGTGTTAGACTACACGTAGGCATAAGCAGGTACAAAGTAGATATTGATCCAATATGGAGCTCATGTTCATATTAACCTATAGTCTATTGTTCTTTAACAATCAAAATAGACCATTTTACAATATTGTTTATAATTTATTAAGCATTATGATTACCTTTTTTTAAAACTGCAGCGTATTTCCCTATCATACGTGACTTAAGTGCATGCATGGCATGCAAGGTTTTTTATATTTCACATACTTTGTGCCACAATTCCAACATTTTATCCTATCCACCCTAATTAACTACGTGGCTCCTTTTCTGCCAGCTGACATTTAAAGCTGGACGTAGCTGTATAACACCGACTTCAAATAGAGAGAGTCGTTGTTTTAAAATGATATAACTTGCTATTATGGTTTTCGATGGTGCATACAATGTCTATCACTTGTTGCCCAAGTTTTAATTTTGTGAGATTACATAAAATTATTTGTGCATAAAAACAATACACTTACAACACATGCCTTATATGTATAAGAGATGTAAATACTGATCAATATCTTACTATTTTTTGTGCAGATAAACGTATTACATCATAATATTATTTTATAATTAACTCGTTATGAATGTGTAAAAACTTGTATTGCGTGCATAACATTTTATGTAACGTCCTATATGTTAAATAACGACTACATAGTTCCTACTTTGGAGAAACATACCTCATTAAATCGAGGTAGGTATACCTATATCTTGTTTAGCAAACGAAAGTCACGATATAATTTTTACCGTATTCTTAAATGTCTGCATAGTAATGATGTTTACATATTTGGGAAAGCATTTAGAATTAAATTGCGATAAATAATCTTTGTATTCGTAATTATTGAAGCATCGTATCTAATTTGTGTTTGAGTAAACTTATTTATCGCTTGTCATTAGCTTCATAAAACTGTAACTGTCGTCACAAACTACAGCCCCTTGGAATTTAAAAATAAAAATTAGTAGCCTATGGGCTATTCAAGATTTCTTGTGTCTGTACTTTCATCCAGGTATGTTAATCCGTTTTGGAGTTACGTGTGAATAAACATCCATCCATCATCGTTTTTGCCTTTAAAATACTAGTAACAAGACTAATAAAATTAGTCATCATCATCTCCCCTGCCTTATCCTACTCCCGTAGGGTCGGCGCACCGGGTTTTCGTCCTCCAAATAACTCTATCATCCGTCGTCTCAGTCATCACTCCCTACTTGATCATGTCTCCTTTCATGCAATCCATCTATCTCTACCGGTGTACCTCCACATTCATAACTAACGTCCTTCTTGTTACATGCGATTCATCCCTTCTCATAACATGCCCATACCAAGTCAAATAAAATTAATAAGACTGCTTAAAACATAAATACTCTTTCTTCGCTCTTGTTCTCTTGTTATTCTGAACTCATATGTGATTGAGAACCTCCTTTTTTCCACGCTATCTTAAAAGGGTTTTGTATGTAAATTCCTTTATGACCACCCTAAGCCACTAACGGTTTAGTCAAGTTAAGTGTCCTTCTTCCCCTGGGTAGTCAGTTGTTTTTTAAAGTAACATATTGAGTTTAAATCCGGCTAAAAGAATTTATGTTTCCTCGTGTGCGTGCTCATTCCCAACAGACGAAGTTGGGGTCAAGGTCGACTGCTCTCTGTCCATCTAACGGTTTTGTGATACGTGAACTAATTGCGTACCGTATAACTGTATGCTCATTATGATGGTACTCTTGAAACTTTTTAATATCAAACTTAGCTGACTTTTTTTCCTAGATAAGTAGCTTCGTCCTAGGGAAGAAGTATTAACGTAGGTACCTGATATGCGTTGAAAAAAATTTTTTTCCGTCGCTAACGTAACTAAATAAAAACCCAATTTTACGTAAAGCTAATTTCGATCATAGCGGGCGCATGTTGTGCGACTGTCGATTGTTTCGCAGCCAATTCAACTGTGTGCGCACCTCCATATAAGGTCATAGGAATCAAAGCGAAACTAAACAGTTGTGCGATAGTTTAGTTTCAGATGTGCGCACGCTCTAAGACTTCACAATTGTCTTGTATCGCCCTTGTGTAAATAATCGAGTCCGCAGAACGTTTTGTTATTGCAGTCTAAAGTCATCTCTGGTGTCGAGGCCAATTATATTTTGCAAACAAAAGAAAGTCTCACCAATGTCACGTGATAACGGTGGGGACTACGTCGGGGTCAAAGACGTTTGATTTCTCGTGTGATGAATAGTCGTTTAATAATACAATAATTGTAATGGAGCTTTAAACACTCATTTGAGGTATCGCAAATACGCTACAGTCCAAATAAAAAAAGTATTTGCTTTTATATTATACCTTTTGTGGAATATAAGTTTTTTCGATGTCAATTAATGTCGGACATAAAACAAGTTAATGTTTGTAAAAGAAAAAACATACTAAGATTCATGTCTGGCGATACAAAGATATTTGAACAAAATCTCAATGAGAAGATTACGGTTGTTCACAAGTCGGTCAATTGACGCTTACCCTTGCCTTCGGCCCGCTAACATGCGTCAGACTTCTAACGAAAGTGTGTAAGACAAGCGCATTTTAATGCACATTACTTCTTCTCTTTTCTAAACGCTTCTGCGTCAAAGACAAGATAAATGTAACTCTATATTGGGAATATCTCATCATCATCACCAGCTCACTATACGTCCCCACCGAGGGGCTCAGAGCCTACCCTAAGGGTGACTAGGCCATAGTCAATCACGCTGGCCCAATGCGGGTTGGTTGACTTCACACATATCTTTGAAATTCTTCGGCGATATGTGCAGGTTGCATCACGATGTTTTCCTTCACCGTAAGAACGTCGGGTAAATTATGTACTTATGAAAATTCGAAAATCACATTGGTACATGGCGGGATTCGAACCCAAGACCTGTAGATTACAAGTCAAGTGCTTAAAGCACTGAGCCACTGACGCTCTTATTACCCTTATTACCTTGGGAATATCTAATGAACGTGATTGTTTAGTCAAAGAAATAAATTTACTACCCATGGATGGAACATGGATGGTACAAACAGTCACCATAGAAGCTGTTTAGTATATATCCGGTTAACTAATTAACTGTATTGTATTACCAAGTACAATCAATAAAAAACGACTGTTGCATAAATATGTATGCAAATACAAAACTCGTATGAATCAAAAATCCCTATACAAATACAAAACTTGTATGAATCAAAAATCCCTATGCGAGTAGTAGTCAATATCATGCTTTCATGGAAGGAAGTATACGTAGAGATTCATGCATATATAGTTTTGAAACTAAAGACATATACAAGTTTCACAAGTTAGGTAAACTGATCCAAACTTATGTAGCTGACTGTACTTAACGTATAATTTGTTTATTAGCCGTCTTTCATTGCGATTCCCTCGTATGCAACTTGTGACGACAGAAGAGAGAGGATCGTTTCTGAAGGTCTATTACGTGCAGAAGTTTTAAAACGAAAGCACAGACTATACTAATGATACATGTATTAAAACGATTAAGCATAGACGGAGAAAGCGATGTTGACTGAATCATCGCATAGAACATTCTCGATCCTAATTTTTTAACTGCCGATAAATATTAGCAAAAAGTGTCGTGTGTTGAAAAATATATTTTTTCTAAGTATATGTTTTTAAAACGTTGATATAATTGTAATAACGTAATGAGACTGAGTATCAACACCCGCCAGAATAGCTGAATGACATTGACAGCTGTCATAGGGTTGGGACATCTATGCCGATGTTCTAGTGTTGCCCGATTTTCTTTTTATTAATATGTACCTCGCCAGTACCTCTGTAGTTCATAATTCAGGTAACTTTATATATTTTTGTAGTATGATTTAAAATAAAAATCGTCATAACTTTACGGTGGAGCACGTTGTAACGGTCTGCGGTCATCCGCTCACCGTCGTACTGTACCGCAAATTAGCCAGGAAATGAGCCGAGCTGGTTGGAATTGCACAAATTGATGGCTCCTATGTAAACTATCGCATGTTTGAAACGCAAGTTTTACAAGAAAAGATCAACATACGATATAAAACAAATATACGCAGTTCTTCTCCTTTCGAACATTACTTTCTTTACACAGAAAATTAGCGTTTACTAAGTTTATTTTAAAAACAATGTGTAAATCTCAAAATTGTGGCTTACGATAGTCTACATAGGAGCCATCGAAATATTACACGGGCACAACAGAAACATTCATTTTATGCAATTCGTCATATAAATGAGTACGAGTGCGTTCTTTTAGCCATTACTAAAATCTCAAGATTCAATGTGTTTGTTTTATTTTGACTTTCTTTCATACTTCCTATGTCTTTATACGACACCTAATATGCAGTGAACAAGCCTTAAATCACTGTTTATCAAAAATAACAGGCAATTAAAATTGTCTTATGTGCTTTATGTATGCGTAAGCCGCATTTACATAAGTTTTACTTTGCACTGAATATATGATAAGTAAAATACATAATCTTATATAATACATAAGCCCCGATTCCTTGGTCTGAAAGTAATTACATCGTGTTTGTGATAGCGGCAAACACCAAATAATCTGCAAGGTGCGATGACGTCATCACCACGCCTCTATCACGCCGCACCGCATTGGGTGTGATGGCGTATAACAATATGCGACTGTTATCACCTTATCAGACATAATACAGATGAATGATACACGCCCCCGACACATGCCATAGACATTATAAGGGGTGTTTTGAATATTTTTTGTTAGTAATTAATCACAGGTGACCATAAACAAAAACCAAAGGTGAACATATTTGAAAAGACTGACTGGAAGGGACAATGCGATCTTAATGAAATTTAAAAAATGGGAAAGTTATGGTTATAGGAATTGATAGATGTATTTTTTTAATTTCTTTAACATTTTTCAAGTAGTAGAAAGTATATGACCTACTTGGTAATCTAGAAAGAATTGACGTAAAAAAAAAATTAAGATGTAGGCATAAGGAATAAAATATTGGGTTTACCTCTAAGAACAGCTTTGGAGATACCCATTTCTTTAAATGCTGAGAATAAATAATAATGTTTATTTATTTCATAGTTTTCCTGTTGACTGCAAGAAAAACTTCTCAGATTAAACACTTCAGGGTATTTTCAAAAGCGTTTTTTTTTTTTAATTGATACAGTGTTTGGGTGATTTATTTGAGCTGAATCAAAATTTGTATAACGTTACTCTACTGTAGAATTTTTTTTTTTAAGAACTTTCTTATATTAAAATGATAAGTAGCTTCGTGAATATTATGCATCGAAATTCTCGTGTCTTTCAGTAAATTTAAAGTTTCAGAATTCAATTTAAAAGTACTGTTGTATGCCACGTTGTTTTGTACAAAGATATTGGTATAAATTTAAGAAAAAAGAAATCACACCGGTACTCGCTCGTTGCTTTCGCTGTCTGTGACCGTTATAACGAGTTGACTTTTGTTTTTCTTGTTTCATCACTGCAGAGCTTTAGCAAAATTCGATAAAATCGCAAAGATCTTTAAATAGCCTATTTAGCCAAGTGGTTAGTAGCAGAATTATTTCATTATTCTATTTATATAAGTGACTGAGTTTATTGAATACTAGGGACTGTCGCACGATACTGACCGCGCGGTAATTAAAAAAAAAAGTTATTAAGTAGTCTATTTGTTCTTCCATACAATGTTCTACATGTATACTAAATTTCATCCTATTCCATGTAGCTGTTCTATACATATCTTCTAACATCCATCCATCTGAACTTTCACATTTATATGTAAGAAGGAAACAAGGTGTGATTGCTAGAATAGAGTAATTACAGTTCTTTAGGTGTATGCTAAGTACTGATTTACGCAAACATCTTATCACAATGTCTAATCTATATACTTCTGTGATTATATCGACCTGCTAAAATTATTAAAAACATAAACTGAAAATAAATAATTTATCGTTTCATTATCGATTAATTCAGATATTATTATAGACTACAATATACTATAATATATCCTCACTTTTTTATGATTTCATCGCAACCCTACGTGATAGCTTTAATGTGACAGTTTGCTACTAGTCTATCCAAGGTGGGTATTGAATTTAATTCTTTGACTGCACAGTGTTTGCGAACTATCTCTTGAGAGTTGGACATGAGGCGTCCTTTACCGTTATACTGTACCGTTGTCCGACCGATTAGCGTTTTTAGGTGAAGGCGACACGTTACCGTGCTATGTAACAACCTTAGTTACTCCCTTGATTTAAGGTTGATATTTGCTTGATTGATGAATGTAAAATGTTTATAATCACTAAGGAAATTGTTTACATTGTTTTTCTGGCAAGGAAACCTTATAAAATAAATACCGTCAAAGACTAGTTATCGCAGAAAGAGAAAGTTTATTTTTTTTAAATGTGTTATTGCGTTATCATCTCATATTGTTTGACAAGATATCAGTTTTAATATCTTGTTAAAATAAATTAAATATGTGCTTGTTGTTAAAATATTATTATTAGAACTTAATGCGTATGTAAACTGGCAGTTAATCTATCTACTTTATACATGGTGTGTGATTCCATATTAGTTAATGCGGAGTACATAGTGTTGTATAGTGTATATGAATAAGTCGTCTGCACCAAGGTGTTTAAGCTTACCCTGAGATAGGGGTGACTAGGCCTTAGTCAACCACCACCATGGCCTAGTGCGTCAACAGAATGTGGCATTATATTTGCCAGGGACACTAAGGCTAATATTTTCACATTCAGTTGAATTGGAAAAAGTTTTATCTGCACTTGCATCGTTTTAACTGAACGGTGCTTCAGTTAAAACTATGAGAACTGAATGTATGTAGCTGGCTTTAGTAATCAAAAGGTAGGATAGTATAGACAAAATATTGTGGGTCTCTTATGTTTTGTCGTTTTTGACTCTAATTCTGTCTGTCTCGATCGCAAGCCATGTCCCGTCCGGCTTCTATGTAGTGAAAGTAAGTGAAAGTGATGGCGAGCGGCAGACAGTTGTGCTGGTTAATCTGTGCCGGATGGGTCGCCCACAAGGTTAATAGACCTGATACCATCGATTATATCGAACTATTCAATTATATTTTAGAAAGATGAGAAAAGATACTGCACGTTCGGTATGACATCTCTCGAGTTCACATTTGTAAAAAAAAATCGTAGTGGCATGGAAAGGGTTAAAGTGCGTATGTATGTAAGTTTTCTCGTGCTAAAAATAATGCAATTACGCCATACACACAAGTGTATCTTATCATGAATTTGCAAGGATTTACTATACTCATATTTATTTAATAATACCTCCTTAATTTTTAGTAACCCCTTAACGACTGTATGCGGCATTAATGACATTAAATTATCCGATGTTTGTCTAGACAGAATCGAGTTTTATTAATTAGTGAATGTAAGGGGTGTATAGAATTTGCGCTTGCGTCAGATTCTCGGACTAAGGTCGGTGTCTAGTCTAGACGGCTACGTAACCCACCTGACCCGGTCGTATCGGCAGCCAATATTTTGTTTTACATATTTATAACGCTTTGGAACATAATTATCATAGTTTTATTTTTATCTATAATTTACTTACTCATCGTTATCGGGCTTATACTATTTTTTGTAGGCGAGTTTGTTTATGAATAGAAATATTGAGAAATTGACTTTATATGATGTATGAGAAATTCTGGACTATAATATCTATCTTTGTTAGATTAGTTAGTTATTTAACAAACATATAAACTACAAAAGCATTTTTATTAGAAGATTCTAGGTTATTTAGAATTCTGGATTAATTTATTAAGAGGGGAATGATTAAGAATGCATCAGATATGGACCAAAGATCTCATTAAAGTTAATGGCAACAATGAGAGGTGGTCGCTGAGGCCATCGTACCCAAGCTTAGTCACTTGTCTAACGGTCCTTTGCAGCCGAGACAAGATTACGGTACCCCACTTTCTTGTTTATATGTAAGAGTTCGCGGAACCACTACGATCACGAACGGTTTAGCCTTATTATCTGTTCGCAATACATGTATAATGAATCTATTACTTTAAATTACGTTATGAAAAATTTAATTATAGAGTTTTTTAGTCATAAAAAGTAAGGAAAGACAATTGCTTTGAGTTTACGAACATCACCAGTCATGGTTGTAATGGTTTCTGCTAGCATTTTATTTCCAATTAATTTCCATAGCCATATAAGATAATGTATGTGTCAAATATCTTGTTGGAAAATTACTAAAATGTATAAAATAACATAATCGTAAACTCAAGGCAATTGTCCCCTTCTAATCCGCAGTGGCGGGCGAGAGGCGACGGCCCTAGACACCAAAACCTAAATCCAAACTATAGTCGACAAGTAAATGATTAGAGGCAAGGACATATGACTGTTGCATACCTGCCTCTGACAGTATACTGCATTACTCATGAAAATTCTACGTAAAGTTTTATGATTAGTAACACGAGCGATGGTATAAGCTAGGTGTAGAGAGGCAGCTACCATTATATGGTGTTAATCGATTCTTTCCATTCTCCAGATAGGAAGATCATCTTTATTCAGTATTCATTTAGTTCTCTAACTTGTTATATTGGTATTTAACAGCATTCGAAGTTAGTAAAAACACTTTGATGAATTCAAAATTGATTCATACACAACCAATGGCTGGCTGAACTTATTGTGGTTGATTATGATTGAAGGCGCGCGGCATTGAGCTCTCGAGCCGGCCGCTGGGCAGACGTCTGTCACCAAAAGGCCTGAATTGACATCAATTTGCGCACACAGAGCCGTCGTACAATAACCGAGACCCAATGAGCTGACAATCGTTTTTTTATTGCAGACGCGACCGCCGATTCACCGTTTATAGGCTCATAAATAGGATGACATTGTGTTTGAAATTTACTCGGACTTTTTGGAAAATTTTGACTTTTGAGTCCAATAGTTAAAAAAATTTAGTCAAGGAACGGAATTCAACTGTTTTTCATTATAATTTTGTAAAAGCATAATTCCTAGTTTATTTAATCTAATCGATTTTTTGGTTCGTTGCACATTGAAGTATTCAATTAAGTACTGCGAAAATAAGAGTGTATTTAATATCTACTTCATTGAACGCTAGATCTAGGCACGTAATATTATCCTGTTTACATTACCATTTGTCCTAGATCTCACCCACAAAGGATGGTTACCCTACATATTGTGATTCATATCGCGGTTTTTTCGCGCATCGTTCGCCTCCGCAAGTGTTTGCGTACAATGGTTAACTGCAGGCGGCGAAAACGTGATCAAATAACATTGTGTACTATGTATACTGAGTTTGTCTAGATTTAAACTTGAATTGTGACGAGAACCGCGGTACAGGACCTCCGCTATTACAGTCTGGATATCTTACACTTAGGGCCTGTCCCACAACTGACTGATAGAGGCTCAGATAACTTAAAAGTGACGTCAATGTCACATCACACAAAATCCGATACTTCCATCACATATTTTATACGATGGATTGTTATCTGACAATTTACAAGAATTGTGGAACAGGCCCTAACTCTTGTTTTTATTGTGGTATAAGATTGCAGTTTTAGTGCACAAGGTTTTGATTAGCCTTGATATAACTTTCGTATCGTGGAGCCGCAAGCTTTTCGCGGCGCACGGCACGTTAGCCCCTTTCACTTTTCAAGGTGAATTTCACCAGTAATGGCGGCGTCTTAAGGCACAGTTATACTAAACTCTCTCCTTTCTAAATATCATTTTTTCTATCATATTTAAAAATTGCGGATATTTTTAAAAGACTGATCTGTATTATTTGAATAGTAATTTTTGATGAAACGTTATAAAAAGGATGCAAGCGATTACACTGCTCATTTGCTTACTAGACTTGTGAAATGTAAAAGAGAATGTCATATAACAAATTATCGATATTGGATTCCATCTAGGTGATATTAGAGAGCGTCGCCTTAAGTGGACGCGAGATTGCGTTTCACTTTCGCTGGCTTACGTAAAGTGTAACCTTTTCTCTGTTGATATCGTGTCTGCCTCATCACCTATCACCTGTCACATTCAACTTTGTGATAGCACGCGATGCACTTGAAATATCAAGAAGGGTAAAGCCTGGCTTTAGGTAAACAATCATGTTGTTAATGTTTTATTTAAAATTCATAAAACTATTGGTTAAAAAAACCTTCACTGTACAGTCAGCTGCATAAATACGAACGTACTTTCAAAGTTTCAAAACATTATGTACGCCTTCAGTTTCCAAAATATGATTGCAGGAATTCATCTGTATACCTCCAACGACGAATTCATACATAAATATTTTTGAAACCGAGCTTAAACAAGTTTCTAAAGTTTTGTAAATGTATATTTATGCAGCTGACTGTACCTCTGTGACAAAGAATACGAATCAAATGAAATCTCAGTCAAAATCGATGCAGTTGTTTACACTAAGGTATGTCTCAATACGTGTACATACAAACCCACATACAGACATACTGGTGAACCCCCTGTGAATCAATCCGGTAATAATGAACTCAATATAATCTTCGATTATTTACATCTCAGGTCATTGCTTTATGAATAAAAAGCTCTATATTGATTTATATTCATTGATGAAATCTATACTATTATAATAAAGCGTAAACACACACTAATTTGTTGCCTAAGATGTCAGCAATTACAGCATATTTTTGAATAATTCTTTTTTTAATAAAAAGCCCTACACTTACGTCACGCTTTAGGCTATATATTTTCACGCCATTAAACTTAGGGGGTAAATATTTTGGATAAAAACCCTAATGTGGGAAAGAGACCATAAGTTGCTGCCAACATCAAGGAAGCAAGATTGTCAAGGGTTGTCATATCACGGACATTTGCTATTGACAATTTGACACATGTAAACAATAAAATAAAATTTTCATAATTTTATGCGGATGAAGTCGCATGGGAACAGCTAGTAATTAATATAAATTAAAGTGTTGTTATTTGCATATCGTTATGTGATGTATAGAATTATGTACATAATTTATGAATACAGTTTACTTTGTGCGTAATTATGTATTGTATACAAATGTTGATAACAAATTAGCATTAATGGTTATAACTTTGTTGTGGTGAGAGATATCTCCAACAATGTACACAAATGTATTGATTGCGGTTACATGAGTCTTATCACTATCCTAAAGTGAACTCGTAGATAATATTGATTCATTGACACCATATGTTGAGAATAAAGCAACACACGAAAAGAGTAACACATCTTAGATTTGGTTTATGGTTTAAGATATTTATTTCTCTTAAGAATTTACATAAATTCACATGATGAGAAACAATTTTTTTTAGCATAATACAGTTGCATTTACACCAGTCCAGTTTATTATCATACACATTATTTTTTTTATTTTCTTTAAAAAAATTTACACTTTAATTTTAAATAACGACATTTTCATTTCTGATATGTCTAGGTAAAGTATTATGTAACTGTATTCACGCAAATGTTATAGTTTTTCGACCATAATTTGTTCTAGGTTTTGATAATTTTAATTTATCTTTGTTTCTGATTTGATATCTATGAGTCCTCTTTTTAATTTGTCTCGTCTGTTAGTATTTTTCATCATCAACATATATGACTCCTTTTATTCGATAGTTCGATTGTACTGTAATACTAACCGTGTAGATCAGCTCTGAGCCGGTTCAAAATACTAGCTTACTTGTTGAACCGTTCTGATGCGGCTCAATTAAATTATAGCAGCTCATCAACACGATATAGGTACTATGTCTATTTTGACGAGCCCCGAACTGTCAGATCTCAACTCACGTTAATCACACCTCTATACAGGTACTGAGTAGATCTGCGAGCCTGTTCACTGATCTGTTCACCCATGCGAACCGTCAGCTGATCTGTTGATCATCAATATGAGTCGAATTACGGCATGGCATGGCATATTGTTTTATGTTGCCAAGTCTAGTGTTTGCATTTTACAGTTACTTCTTACGTAAGGAAAATATCAACCCGTCACTCGAGTAACAAACCTTTAAACGTAAATAGTTAACAACGAAATTGCAGTCTTCAGCACTATATATAAATACATATATGCGTAATTTTGCTTAATATAACTACTTGAAAAGAGTTAATTAAAATTTGTTTCATATAAAACGCTTGCTAATTGTTTTTTTAATCATTACAGGTAATTTGGCGCAAAGAAAACTTGTTTTCATGGTAATTGTAAGTTGGTTACAATTAGTATGTAAAAATATTTAATTAATACACTATGTAGCCTTGGTTATATATGAATTTCATACTTCAATTCTGATGAAGGTCGAAAATCTACATGAAACCCATAAAATTTAAAAGACTAATATAAATGTTGATTTTCTTAACACTCGATTACTCTTTAGCACTTTGTTGCAGTTTCAAATTGAGTATGATTTTGAGCTCAGTTTCAAATAACAGTATCAATCTAATTCGTGTTGAACGAGACAATTATAGAACATTTCAACGTCGAGGTATAACAAAAAAGCCACGAAACGGTTCCGGGTTCATTGATCGTGTGCAGTGGTAGAGAGCAGAAATAAAGGTGTTACTGTAGCATTTAACTCGCAATAATTCCTAGAAGTTACACTTAGGGAGCGATAGAAAACTGTCCGGTCTCATTCAACTGGGAAATGTTGACTGCAGTGCTGGTTGCATAATGGTTTGTGTAGCGTCCGCAGAACAAGCTCATCGTATTATGTTTTTATTTGTATTTGATATAGTATTGCACTAGATATCATCATCACAGCACAGTATACTTCTAGCTTACAGAGATTTCTTCCTGTCGTTGAGTTTACGTTTAATACAAAATTAAAATCCATTTAAACATTTTTAAAATACACTCTCTCTTTTTCATTACCTTTGTTAATCCCGGCTCTTCTATTAGAAAATTGTTTATGCTATAAATATAATGTAAAGGAATTCGAAATAACTTACAACACGATTTTACAATTGTTTACTTATTACAGACTTGGTTTAATTCCACTGCATGGCTAATAAGTTACTGTATAAAGTATGATTTTAATGTGTTTGGTAATAGCTGTCACATAAAGTATATTTAATAGCAACGGTACAAACAGTATGTAACTTGTAAAATATTGCATACTAGCTGTTCACGTGCGGATTCTTCCGCGTGAAATTATAAAAACTTTATTTTATTGTTTACATTTGTCAAATTATCAATAGCAAATGTCAAAATGACATGACATGACATGACAAACCTTAGCAATCTTTCTTTCTTGATGTTGGCAGCAACTTATGGCCTCTTTCCCACATTAGGGTTTTTATCCAAAATATTTACCCCCTAAGTTTAATGGCGTGAAAATATATAGCCTAAAGCGTGACGCAAGTGTAGGGCTTTTTATAAAAAAAAATAATTATTCAAAAATATGCTGTAATTGCTGACATCTTAGGCAACAAAGAAGTGTGTGTTTACGCTTTATTATAATAGTATAGAAGTATAGATAGATAGATATAGATAGTTTTGTTCCGATATAAAATTGCTTAGCCAATTACTTTCTCGTTTCTTCTATTTGGAACTGTATAGCGTGACCCTAATCTCAAATAATTAGCTATGTGTAGGCAGTGATTACACGGTCATGTACATTACGGTAAATATATGTTTGTCTGTCTGTACGCGGCGCGAGGCGCGGGGCATTCTAGGCCCCGGCACTTCGCTGACCCGCTGGCACGGTTGCACACTTGCGTTTTTGCGCGTTCGCCTTTTACGGGCTTCGTGTAATTATGCGCTTCTAATTTAGATCCACTATCTCCGACTTCTCTGCATTACTTTGTAATTTATAGCAACAGTAAGGGATTTCGTAAAACGTCTATAATGACGAGTGATGTCTATATTTATTTGGGGTTAAAAAATCCTAGTGCGCTGACTACACGTAGAGATTCTTATCTTCAGATCCAAGCAAGTACTTGTGTCATATTTGATATTTCATACGTGACTTTAGATTTTTATATTGGAAATGAACTCCTATTGCACTGTATTTAGAATTAATTTGCATTAATTTAACCTACCTCACGGGCCACGGCGCGGCGTTGCCCTACGTACGTGACTCACCCGCGCCTACATTATGCGCTACTTCAATAACCACGAGTATATCATTAAAAGGTCAATAGCTATCTTTTTTTGTTTGTCTATTCTATAGACTTAGCCAACACAATATGTAAATGCTTTGTGTAATATTCGTTTAACAATCATGATATATTCACCTAAATCTAATTACTCTGTGACCTATGCTATGGTTTTGGAGTTTAGATTCAACTAGCTTTCGCCCGCGACTCCGTCCGCGTGGTTTTTAAAAAAAAAGCAAAAGTGAGTAGCCTATTTGTTCTTCCAGACTATCCTCTACATCTATACCAAATTTCATCGGAATTTGTTTAGCCGTTTAGGCTACAAACTCTAACAAACATCCATCCATCCATCTAAACTTTCGCATTTATAATATTAGTAAGATTAGTAAGATTGGATTAAGCTGACATTATCTTTAAAAATCTTGAAGTACCCACTTTCGTAGGAGTTCCTTGTCCCTATTGCCCCTTTTAAATGCAAAACTATGAAAGCACACATACTGAAGAACAATCCCATTCGCTTATCAAATAGCGCTGGCCACTTAACCACTTATAAATGATTGTAACTTAAATATTTGCTATGAAATTTCGCCACCGGCATAGTTGGACAGTATCAACAGGTCGTGTGCGTCCGGCGCGTGTTTACAACATTTTAGTGGGTCAGTAAAATGATATGACTGTTTCATTATTCGCTGCTGTTGCATATCTGACATTAATAGATACAAGTCTGTTCATCTGTTTGTTTGATGCTTTGTCACTTTGAACCCATTAACCGATTATTGAGTCTAATTGGAAATAGTTAATATATGGACATGTTTATATAGGTCATTAGATAGCAACCAAAATAGAACTAAAATAGTTGCTATCTAGCCATAGTACATAGCTAAGACTCTAACTCTAAACCTAAATTGTTTTACAACATTTTCATATAATAAAGTTTTACTAAACTCGGATTGTTAATTCAGTCTGCGTTTAAAATATCAAGTTATAAATAGAAACACTAACGTATAATAAAAATATTCAAACTGCAAAAGAAAATCTATCTATACTATCTATACTTCTATACTATCTTTACTTTCTATACTTCTCCTATATCTATACTATCTATACTTCTATACTATTAAAATAAAGCGTAAACACACACTTCTTTATTGCCTAAGATGTCAGCAATTACAGCATATTTTTTAATAATTCTTTTATTAATAAAAAGCCGTACAATTACGTCACGCTTTAGGCTATATATTTTCACGCCATTAAACTTAGGTGGTAAATATTTTGGATAAAAACCCTAATGTGAGAAAGAGACCATAAGTTGCTGCCAACATCAAGAAAGAAAGATTGCTAAGGTTTGTCATGTCATCTCATTTTGACATTTGCTATTGCTAATTTGACCAATGTAAACAATAAAATAAAGTTTTTATAATTTCACGCGGATGAATCCGCACGCGAACAGCTAGTTTTATTATAGATAACGATAATAAATATTATAGAGACGTTAATAACACCCGTCTGTTGAATAATATCTGTCCAATTTGTATAATTCATTTCTATTGCTAATACAATTCACATACCCACGTGAATTGTCGTTAAGGTCAAAATCATAACATTCCCATTACAATCGTAAATTATTAATTGTTTATTATTTACATTTTATCATCCCACGAAGCCTTGAGATAATATTTTTCGCTTCTCGAGCAAGAATTACATCAGTACAGTAAAACTGCGGAATTTCTTAAAATCAAATGTTTTAAATTTACCATCAGATTCCAGTATTTATATATACTAATATACAGAGGAAAGATTTGTATTTTTGTATGTAATAACTCAAAAATGACTAGGCCGATGTCAAAAAATCTATCACCATTAGAAAGGTAATTTATTTATGAGTAACAGGCTACATCTTTTATTTTATTTTTAATATCACGAGGACGAAGTTATGAACAGCTAGTAAGTGATAAGCCCATTTTATAGTTATTACGTTAGTTTCGCTTCAACCATTCAGTTCACCAATGAATCCTTGAAAAATCACCTTATGGTATCTATTTCTAGATAGACTCGTTGTAATTACTCTATGTAGCTAAGACCAATGCTACGGTCGGCAGCAACTTTAACGCGGAGTGCGTTGACCGTCGCTGGCAAATCGCGTTGCTTCGCACCGGTCAAGGCCGCGTCGTTGCTCCACATCCGAGGAAAGTGGGCCCTTCGCCGACCTTCCACTTACACTCTTGCGTGAGATCAATTGTCTATTGCCTAATCATTAACGCAACCGTCTTGTCTTGATTTCATATTTGTGTCGAATCAGACTGTCGCAATTAAAAATCGAAAAGACTTCCATGAAGATGTCCTTTTGTTGGTTTATGTCAAGAGGTTTACTGATCAGAATTTACATAATTTATTTACATTTTTTTATTTATTTACATAGAAACACAATTATTTTTAGGTTTCAAATGTCCTGTGTTGCATTTTATAACAGAGCGAAACCAAAAAGTATTTGCTTGGCTTGTTTATATTAAATTAATATAGACATGAACATTTCGTTTATACTTAATCAATGGAGCCGACAAATTTAAGTAACCACCTCAAAAACAATTGCGCATCAACACGGAAATACGCATGACAATTGGCACAGGCTATAAATATTAAAAAAAACCGATAAGCAAGTTTTGGCGCGCGCGTTACGACCTTGTCCGTCTTCCCGCAACGACTTATCAATCGATACTTGTTCAAGTTGTTACCAGGCGCTTTATTACGCTTGTCATTTATGTACCCAGCCTACAGTTCTGAGCATCAAGGACGTTTTACATTTATTAAATACAATCAACAATACACTCTTTACTCAACAATGTAACATATTGTAGTGATTTAACATCCCTAGTTATGAAATAGTACTTGATTTTTAATATTTCCGTTTTTACGAGAATTGTTATATTGTTATAGATCTTCATTATAAAAAAATAGCTTTAGCTCGCGACACCGTCCGCGTGGAATTAAAACAAAAACAAAAGTAAGTAGCCTATGTGTTCTTCCAGTCTATCCTCAAAATCTATGTCAAATTTCGAGATCCATGATTTATATAAACTTTCGCATTTATATTATTGGTAAAATAAAATCGCCAAGCGTGATGCAACTTTAGATTATTTGTAAAGTACCTTAATTTCCTGTTAAAATCCTTCGAGTCTATCTAGCTATATAGGTCAGTCAATCGAAATTGTTATCCGGCAGTAACTATGTAACAAATTCTTGAATGGAGATTTGGCTGTCCGAGGGCAACGGGAAATAATTCAACCCATGACGTGCGTCGACTGACAAGCTCGCCAGCGGAAAACTTTGATTGATTATTTTAACACGTCAATGTTAATTTTACGATAACGCTGATTTATTGCTAAGATAAGCTCGTTCATAAATATCTGTGCTGCATATTCGTATAACAAATTATTCTTATGACATTAAATATATATCTATCTATAGCTATACTAATATAATATAGCGTAAACACACACTACTTTGTGCCGTAGGATGTCAGCAATCACAGCATATTTTTGAATAATTCTTTCTTTAATAAAAAGCTCTACACTTACGACACGCTTTAGGCTATATATTTTCACGCTATTAATGTTAGGGGGTAAATAAATGGAAAAACCTTTCATGTGGGAAAGGGACCATAAACTACAAATCGCCAACATTAAGGAAGCAAGGTTATTATTTATTAGGTATCGTTAATTTTAACATTTGACAAACGTAAACAATAAAATAAAGTTTTTATAATTTCATGCGGATGGAGCCGCACGGGAACAGCTAGTATAGAATAAGTTTATTTTTAACCGACTTCAAAAAGGAGGAGGTTCTCAATTCGTCTGTATGTTTTTTTTATTGTTTTTTTTTATTTATTTTTTTATAATGACCGGTGCAGACAGACATGTTTGTAGTGACTTTAATATGTTCTTCTTTTAATGTAATTAATTTTAATGATATAAACTAAACTAAAAGAGTAAATAAGTTTCTCCATATGACGTCATCAATTGTGCCTCAATAAAAAATTGCATTTCCTTGTTCAGGACAACGACTCTGGTGATAAAAAGCTTCTATCAACTTCCTGTTTGCACAACATTTAATGATAGGCAAACTATGAGGTTATCACACCGGGGGTAAATAAAACAACAAAAATTGATGTGGTTAGTTGTACAGTAAATTAGCCTTGGAGATGAGTCCGAATGTGCTAGCGTTGTAGAGACGACATTGTAGCGCGATATTCAGAAATTGTCATACTCAGAAACGGTTAATAGACACTGAGAGTTTCCCTTATATCTGCGGGTTTACTAAATTTCTTCTTTTTTTTTGTAAATTAATGCGTGGGCGTGTCAAGGTAGAAACATACACACATAAATAACATATAATAATAAACGTTTTATTAATATTTATTGATAAAGTTAATAATCATACTAATTTATCTTATATTTTATGGTAATTTTAATAACAAAATCCTTGACGTAATGCTGCTCATGCATTAGTCATGTTTAAAATCTTGTCTTGTAAATATACTTTAAGAAACATGAATATCAAACAGTATCGCAAAAATATTGTTTTCAAATATTCGTGCGATTCCCAAACAATACTAAGTTTTGATTTCACGTGTTTTTGCTATAGATTCAAAATAATGATACTCTACATCAATTTTAAAAGCACAATTCGATAGCCCCAACGTGTGTAATATACATTTTGCAAGACTTTAAACGTTAATATGTTAGACAACCAAAATCAATTCATCTACATTCTTAAATACACAGAAATAAATATTTATTAAATTAAATAAAAAACACAAAACAAAGTGTAAACCGCAAAAATGTGGCTTAGGACAATCTACGTAGGAGCCATTGAACTTTGTTTCAGTTACTCAAAGAAGCCAGACTGATCACTTCTAAGATATTTGTAATTACTACGGCTTCTACAATCAATTTTACAATGTATTAGGAACATAAATGCAATAGAATGCACAAATAATAGGAGAAACCGATTTGTTATATGCAAATCGATTTATTTATCGGTTTCAAGCAACCGTGTCGACCGTGCGTTGAACGCAATGTTTACACACGTGAGCGACGTGAGGCAGCACGCGAGTTTATCTTGTGACGTAATTGTATGACTTATCGTTGATATGAAACAACTTGTGAAACAAAGACTTGTGTGACAGAGACGGAGAGATTGAAAGAGCAGAATCTTAACACTTTCACTGCTACCGAGTTCATTTTAATACAATAAAAGGTCTATTCCAATGTATATGCAGACGTTAACCGTACCAGATACTTTTATTAGTATATCCAGTGGCACAGAACGTGTTAACGTACGCAAAAAGTTTGAAATATTCTGTGGGTTTTATTTATTCTGCAAATTCCAAGAATCTCCGTACTGTTATACATTGTATGATGTGTAAATAATTACACGCGATACATAGTTGCTAATGTGTTCAGTTAGAGCACTAATTGCTTAGTTAATACAATCAATATTGATGGCAGACGCCTGCGCCATTACGTCATTAATATCCCTAGAGCGGGCGCACATCTTTGACTAAACTATCGCACAACATTGTGCGGTTGTCGATTGTCATTTGTTTTGCAGCGAATTCAACTGTTTAATTGCACAACTAAAAATAGAGTAGTGTACACACCTCCATATAAGCTCATAGGGATCAAAGCGAGACTAAACAGTTCTGCGATAGTTTAGTTAAAGGTGTGCGCTGTGCGAATAAGAAAGTTAGCTAATTTGTGTATGTTCTTTTAAAAAAATACAACCCTATTTGTTTATATACGATGTGAGAAAAAAATCTGTCGCCATATTTCCATTTTGCCTGCATTAACCCTGACTCATGAATGTAAAAGCAATTAAGGGCACGCCAGATCAACGATTTGTTTTTTTTTAATGTAACCAGTACGACCAGATTGTATGGAATGTTGACTGCCATCCTTGGAGGCAATGTACCGCCGATTGACAGATACTTTGTTAATTTTTATGGCCCTTTATTTTTATTCCTGCAACTCCCAACTATGTAAAGAATAATCTCACAATGAACATTGTATTAGACGAGGCAATTTCAGTACAATTGAGGTACTTTGTCCAATTTAATGTAACTCTAGAATAAAGTAGGCAGTAAATAAGCGTTTAACTTCTTCCCGCAGCTTTGTAAATTAATATGAATCATGTTTGGATCACCTCATAGACGTCCACACTGAAGGCATCGGCGGATCCAGGGGGGGTCATAGGGGGTCATGATACCCCCCCCTCTGAGCTGGTTGGTCAAGAGCTTGACAAAATATATTTACATATTTTGTCAAGCTCTTGACTTGACCACGACTATGTGACACCTCCCTGGCGCCAAAGCTGGATCCGCCCTTGACTGAGAGGCCCGAGCCTACTCAGTCAGGAGTTACTAGCTCTTTGTCCCTTAGTGCGGTTTGCATGATAATATCCTTAAATTTCTCCGCATATATGTGAAGCATTACAATGTTTTTCTTACTTATACAGCGCTAATTATTCGTTTACATTGTCGTTGAAAGCCGGATACGTGTATCTCGTGTTGCTAGAAACAGTTATATAATTATAAGGCCATAGCGGACGGCGTAATGACACCCGCCGGCCGTGCCACAACAACAACCATTACCTAACTGACCTAGATCAACACGTGACGTCACGCAAACAACTACCATCACTGTTGCCTTCAGAAATACCTACCTTATTGAAGGCCTAGCACGAATATTTGCTAGAATATATTCATGACGTTATTGAATATGCAGCCCTTCTTGCAAAATTTCGTGTTAGGTACCCTACTAATGATGCCTTACACTAGCTTGGTGTAGATTTCTTATCTATACTATTATAATAAAGCGTAAACACACACTTCTTTGTTGCCTAAGATCTCAGCAATTACAGCATATTTTTGAATAATTCTTTTTTTAATAAAAAGCCCTACACTTACGTCATGCTTTAGGCTATATATTTTCACTGCATTAAACTTAGGGGGTAAATATTTTGGATAAAAACCCTAATGTGGGAAAGAGACCATAAGTTGCTGCCAACATCAAGAAAGAAAGATTGCTAAGGTTTGCCATGTCATGTCATGTCATTTTGACATTTCAAATGTAAACAATAAAATAAAGTTTTTATAATTTCACGCGGATGAATCCGCACGCGAACAGCTAGTCATAGTAATATTATAAATGCGAAAGTTTAGGTGGATGCATAGATGTTTGTAGTCTAAAGTATAGATGTAGATGATAGTCTGGAAGAACGCATAGATTACTCTTTTTTTTTTAATTCGACGCGAACGGAGTCGTGGTCGAAAGCTAGTTTTAAATATATTACTCACATTGTGTTTTTGAGTGCAGTTGTACAACTAGATTTTCTTAAAGTCTATATTGTCCTGTAAGAAAGGCTTACTAAGTGCGTAAAAATCTTTACTATTATTATTAATTTTAGAGGCCTCCAACATTCAAAATTAACATATACTGTTCAATTGATTTAAGCGCCAATAGCCTAATGGTTTGGGGTACAGACTACCGATCGTGAGGTCGAGGGTTCGAATCCCGCCATTCGACTATTGTCGTATACCATATCCTAGCACAAGCCTAGAGCTTAGTTGGAATGGTTAAAGGAAATATTAGTAAATTAACAAAAATCTACTAATATTTCTATAAAAAAAAAAAAATTACATCAGCCGGTGATTTTGAATAACATAATATTTTATCTCTGCAAATTCCTATAGTCAGGGTTTGCGTATGTAATTATGCAAGGCCTTGTGTATATGTTTGTTCAAATGCGGGTATTTTACTTACAATCTATGATCAAACATTGTATTATTCGTTGTATTATACTTTAACATACCATTGTCTCTGTCATTCACTTGAAAATAGAGATATTCGTGTTATAAAAACTAAGGTTATGACAATGCTTTTGTTGACAGATGCTGCAGGAAAAGCGACTGTGCATCCTGGGCGCGGAGCTCTCCGAGCTGGACATATTCGAGCGGCTGCTGCGCTTCACCGGCGCCCAGCTGAAGCTCCTCCAATGCTTCCAGGTATTACATTCAGATATTACGCCAGGGTTAGCTGTGTCAGCCCTCTGTAGGTGGAGGGAGCATGAGGTACTACCCATACCTCTGTATCTTACAATACGTAGTTTGAAACAATTTATTTAATTGTACTTTCGTGATGACTTAAAAACTCAGAGTAATACTTCTTGACAGGTTCGCGCGCCATAATCCAATCCTTCTAATGACGTTGACAGCTGTCAGTTAGAGATGTGACGTTTGTGCCAATAATCTAGTGTTGCGCCAATTCTACAGCGCGATACCAATTTTCTTCTTAACAGTAGTTATGTGGAGTTATGTCTCATGCGGAATTACGAGCAGTCATAAAGTTTGGTTGGTACTATACAAGTCTTCTAAATGGTTGATATATTTCATACTGGTTTACTTACGTAAAAAGTGTAGTAAATTAAGTAGCAAAACAATGTAAAGATAATTTACATTAGGTGTTTATTTCATCATACTAAACGACAATAGTTTGAAATAACACGCTATCATGTCTATTGCATTTCTTTAACAGTGTTGGCTATAAAACAATGTTGCACGAAGTATTTGTGTTCCAAGTTAGGGTAAAGGCAAAATGTGATAGCCGACACCCTACGACGATTAAATCGATTTGTCTGTACCAGGCTTTGCGGTGTGCGAATTCTACGCCATAAGTTTAATGTTTTCTTTCTACCGTGGTTTGAATTGTAAATATGAAACGACTAATTCAATTGTCGAGTATTTAAAAATATGGTGAAATAATTTGGCTTATGAACACCTATTTACATTGTGTGGCTAAAAATGCTGCGTTTGCGTCATACATCAATTTGTAATAATATATTGTATGTCAAGCAGTGTGTGTCTTCGGTCATGACGCCTATTTTTATTGTTTACATATTAAAGTTTGCATTTCCCTGCTTTTTGTATAAAAATAAAAGGCGATGTTTCCAAGAAATCCAAGATACCAAGGCAATGTGTACTTTTTATTCGCCGTCTGCGTCCTCACCCTTTTCAAGGTGTAATTCAGACTATTACGCGGAAGGCGACGATCAATATCGAGTACCAGGAATTCAGAAATGCAATGTATTTTATTTACAAGATGTGTTAACGCATCTATAAATAAAAGACGATCCCTTGTGTTGTAAAGCCAGCGTCGAAGCAATAAGTCTGTTACAAAGAGTCGGGTATATAATGTAGATATCCAAGTTTCTATTACGTATGTGTTTATATTTCTATGCTATAGGGTGACACGGTTGCCCGAGTTAGTATAAACGTCACACTCAGCTGAATAAACATCGCATGTCCCGGTTAACAATGAACACTGTTTTGTAAAAGTCGTTACTATGAATTGCTTTAATTGAATAAACTTGCTAAAAGTACTTGTAACAAAAGTATAAATTTAGTATGACAATTATCTCTAACATTCGTACACATGTTTAGACTTTAGATCGTACGTTTCGGATGTTATGGTTACGGTTTCCTCTATCCGTTATATGTGCGTTAAACTTGTGTAAAAGTGATTTCGATCGATAAAAAACGATTGATATCGATTCATTCGATGGAAAGTGTTTGCGTTGCACTAAAAATATTGAACGAATAATAGCAACTAGTACGAGTACGAGCTATGATTTTAAATTGATCTTCTATAAAAAATCCGGTTAATCCAATGTATTAATAAACTGCGCCTTTACCGGTATACAAAATAATAAGTACATTTCAATTCAACACAACTCGTTCGTTGCGTCAATCGTTTAATTAACATGTGACTAACTTTATAGCTTTGTTTTATGTTCTCTTTGTTAGGTCTACTCTCGTTTTATATCGTATTTATTTTTTGTACAATTGTAAAAGATATTTTTTAACATGCAAACTGATTTGTTGCACAATACTGATACAGTTTTTGATTGATGATATGAAATTTCTTTTTACTTATTCTTGACTTCGTATCATTTAGTTCTATTGTAATATTTCAGGCGGTGATAGAACACGGATCGAAGCTGTCTGTGGAACTAGCGGGGGCGTATATCACACGCTGCGAGTCTACCGACCGCTCCAGGGACTATCTCATACAGCTGGGCCTCAGGCTAGGTCAGTCACCTTTACTGGCGTAGTTGAACGAGAAAGCTAATGTGCGGGATGTATTAATTTGTGTCGTGTGCTATTTGTAGGTGGGTTCTTTAACGAGGCTGGTTGGTACGCTGACGCGGAACGTGTGTTGCTGCGCTGCCGGCAGCTGTGCCAGGCGCAACCGCAGTCGCCGCGCTATCGGCGCCTCACCCTCGAGTGCTGCCACAGGTACACATTA